>WHVE01000009.1:0-525343 GCA_015178995.1 Trichophaea hybrida | reverse complement strand
AGAGAACACTTTGTTAAAAGCGTAGCCTCTGGCGATCAGTTTTGGGGTGTGGTTATGGTGGTTGCGCAGGTAGACCGTATGGACCGGGAACTGGTTACAATCCAAGGAATAGCATTTAAGCATAACAAGCAATCACTATTGAACTGGAATATACTCATTTGAACTTCATTCACCTATACATATCTTACCACGATCTATTGCAGCTGGCACTATATCAAGTGACAATTCATTTTAGATTCTACTCAAAAATATCAAAAATACAATATTGCAGCCAGTACATCTCAACCTGAATCTAAGAAAACAAATCAACCCCCACCTGAACCAAAAACAGAAACAAAACAAACAGTATGTATGTTTGAAAGCTTCCAAGACAAAAAGATCATCCCAGTATTGATTCCCTTGGATACTGAGTGAGATACACCCATGATGTCAAAGCAGTGGACCAAGTTGCATGGTGTTCCATCAGTGACTCAAACAGACCCAAGGATAGTTAAGAACTTCAATGAAGGAAAAGTAGAAGGAGCAGGTTAGCTATATACCTTCCCTGTTACTCTGCAGGATGAATTTTGTTATACCAAAGAAACCTGTGAAATTGGTCCTATGGAGGATTGGTACAATATTAGGTTACCTTACTGGTACATCATCAAGCATGGAGCACTTAGCAATGTTAGAGAAAAAAATAATAAGCTCCTATTTACATCAAAACACAGCCATCAATATTGTACAATGGCAGCTGTCCCTTCACATTCAATTGAACATGACAATTGGATTTTCAAGTTCAGTACAGACTATGGATGGATAGAGGTTATTATTTCTGTGCATATCGATGTAGTACATGAGATTGAGGTCGATTGGGTAGAGCAAATACCATGGCAGTACAGTGACTTCCATATGATTTATAACAGAGAAACTGTGAATACTCTCCTGCCACATCAATCTCATGACCACGCTATAAACTGGAAAGGTGGAGTCCCCTCAATATACTCTCAAAGCAGAAGCTTTCAATCCATATCTATTATATTTAAGAGATGCTCAATCGCAGAAACACTAGTCCTAGCAAGTCACCCATGGGTAAATCTATACTCTTTATTCCAAAGCTACATGGAAGAGGCTTATGATGGTATATGAATTAGTAAGGTCTCAATCAAGTGATGATTATGAAGTGATATCTATTGCCACCAATGAATGAATTCAGAGACAGGGTTGCAGGATTGAGGATTTTCACTGCGATTGATATGAAGGTAGGGTATGACCATATTGAAATTGAACCGGCTATCAAATGGAACACAGCATATTAAACGAAATATGAACTGTATGGAAACCTAGTGATGCTCTTTGGATTGGCAAATGGGCCAGGTACATACCGAAATATGATGCACCAGATGCTGGGAAATCTAGATGATCATGGAGTAGTAGTGTATATAGATGATATTTTTATCTATATAGAACACCAATAATACTATATACTATTGACTATGGATGTCCTTCATTGATTACAGAAAAACAACTTGGCAATAGCACCCAATAAGTGCAAATGGCACCAGACAGATGTTGAATTGCTTGGGTAAATCATATGAGGAAAAGGTATCAGCATGGCCAAGGTCAAGATTGATACTATTTTCAACTGGGAGATTCTGAAGTCTGTCGAAGACAGATAGTCTTTCCTTGGGTTTGCCAACTTCTATCAATACTTCATTGCAGGATTTTCAAAGATATGCCCTCCCCAAATAGTGGTAACCAAGAAAACCAATGAAAAATTTGATTGGAATACAAATCTGAAAAATCAGATAGCCTTCGACACACTCAAGAAAAAGTTTAAAGAGCCACCCATATTACAGCATTTCGAGCCTGTTTGGCCTATAGTGATTGAGACTGACACAAGTGATTTTGCAATGAACACCATTCTCTCCCAAGTCGTTGATAGATGAATGAACGCAATAATCTACCACTCTTAAATGATGGACACAACTGAGATCAACTATGAAATCCATGACAAGGAAATACTCATAGTTGTATCTGCATTCAAAGAATAGAGATGTTATCACAAAGGGGCTGCTCAGCCAATTAGTGTAAACACTGATTACAAGAAACTTGAATATTTTATGTTCACAAATATATTGAATAGTGACCAAGCTCAGTGGGCACAAGGTCTGGCAGGTTATGATTTCAAGATATTTTACCAGCAAGGCAGTGCAAACAGCAAACCAGACGCTTTATCCAGGCATTTGGAGTACTGTATAAACAACGGGCAGATAGTACCAAAGACAATCAAAATTGGCCAATCTACTGCATTCTGAAACCCAATCAGTTGATAAGTTCAGAAAGGGAAACAGTACCTATGGCAAGAAGAGTTTGTTTGAGCGATAGAAGGAAATTGTAGTCCAGACATGTCTTTTGAAAAGAAAGCCCTTTATTATAAAGGTAGACAGTGAATTCCGGACAATTTTTGGTTGAAGAAAGATATACTGAAAGCAGATACCATTTCGAAAGTAGTAGAATAAATGGGACTGATCAAAACAATTGAGCTGGTTTGACGAAACTTTATAGGGCTGGAAATGGAGAAAATCATGAATGATTATATCCGTTCATACCCAGAGTCCCAAAGTAGCAATACAGATTTCCTTGCCTGCCATGGACTCCTCCAACCTCTCGAATTGGCATACCATCCATGCAATTCGATTTCTATGGATGTCATTATCGATTTACCAGTATCAGACAGACGTTCATTGGTATGGGTAATTGTAGATTGCTATATGAACATGACATATTTCATTCAGTTGAAAGCCAATGAGAAGACAGTTATAGACTTGGTCAACATATTCCGGAAAGAAGTATAGAGATTTCATAGCCTACTATTGAACAGCGTATCCAATCATGACTCTAGGTTCACCTCTGCATTCTGGAAAGTTCTAGTCAAAGCTCCTGATATTAGACTAAAGAAGTCTTTGCCATTCCTCCCTCAAATAGATGGGCAAATGGAAAGAGTCATCCAAATACTTGAATACTGTCTGCACAATTACTGCAATTACAAGCAGATTTATTACTCTGAGTTGTTACCGATGGCACAGTATACCTCCAAGAACTCCATCACCACTGCTACATGAATGTCACCATGGTGTGTGAACTTTGGATTTGATACTCAAATAATTGGCCTGTTGCAGCAGAATCAAACACTTCAGCATCCAGGCATTATATTCAGTAGATGACCAGCATGCATACACTTTACTATAGGAGCTGGGATTATGCATAGAAGTCAATCAAGAAGTATCAGGATACATGTGCTAAGAAACATCCAAAGTATTGAATCAGGGATATTGTTATATCAAGTCAGAAGAACATTAAAATAAGAAGGCCATCTGAAAAATTGGATGTAAAGCTTCATGAACCCTTCAACGTCTTGAAGGTGCTGTCACACACCGCTATTCTCCTTGAGTTAACAAATTGATGGCAAATTGACAATGCTTTTCATATATCACTCATCAAATATTACGGACTCGCCACCAACCATTTTAAATTGCCACCTGAGCTTGCTTCAGCCAGTGAGCTGAATGAGATGGGTTATGATATAAATGACTATGAGTATGAAACAGGCTACAAAGTTGAAGAAGTCATGGGAAGCCAGTATAGCATGAAATAAAAGTGAGTTTTATACGTACTTGAGTAAAAGAGATATATGTACAATGCAGATTGGGTGGAGGAATCATATGAGAACATTGAGGAAATAATATTATTGAAGGTATATCATAAGAGGAATTCTCAGGCAGTGAAGGATAATAGAATCCGATAGTTAAGCAAGTACCATATCTCCATGAAGGGTTTTTATCAACTAGCAAGACACCTGATGAAGGTTTTGGGTTTTTGCGGAAAAGGGATCATATTTTCCAAATCATGAATAATCGATAGATTTGGTTGTCAGGGAACAAGGGGTCATGATTTTTTCTGGATCGAGAGAAGAATGGTTTTGGTTTTAAGGGTACACAAGATTATGATTTTTCTAGATCATTATACAAAAATAAATGTACAGGACACAATCCATGATTGGCTGCTTTTGCATGCTGCCATGTCTCAACTGGATGCAAACAATATGCTTGGTCGACTTGACTTGTATGTCTCAGCTGGCTGCAACCAAAGATCAAAGCGAAATGGTCTGTACAAACCCACTACCCTAGTGGATTTTGAAATTTCTCTACTTGGGTGTGGTTGATTATATTTGACCAAAAGGCAAAGAGCAATCAGGTTGTTCAGAGACGAACTCCCCATGGGAGGGGGGGGCATTATACCGAACACAATACCCATGGTACGAGAGCACTTATGATCACTTGCAATTGCATAGGCTGTCACTCATCCCATAGGCCAGTACGAAGTTTTTCATATGGCGAAGCTTTTCAAACACTAAAGCTTTTCAAACAGCATATCATCTCAAACAGTGAAGCTACCTGAACAGCAACTCATCTCAAACAGCATTGTTTCTTGACCAGTGAAGTTTCTCTCTAGTGGACACAGCTAGGGAATGCACCCCTCTTGCCAGAACAAAGCAAGAAAATAGAATTATTCTGAGTATCTCTATGCTAAGAAATCAAGAAAGTGCTATACTCCACATATCTCTATGCAATTAAAGCTAGGGAATGTATCACTTTAAACAATACACCTAGAGAATGTTGATTACTTGCGAACAAAGCTAGAGAAAGCAACTTTCCATCCAACATAGCTAGCAAATACACTACTCCAAACAGTTAAGCTACTCTTATCAAATAATGTCTATATATTTGAAGATCAATTAGATTGAAACAAATAATACCAGTCAGGAAGGCCGAAACAGTGGGGTTGGGGTCATAAAAAATACCAGTGGAAATAGTATAATCTGTTAACAGCAATGATATGGTGGGCGGATGAGTAGAGTTTGGCAGTAGTTGTGATATTAAGGGCATGGGCTCGAATGGCTGGTGGTAGTCACAAGATTAGTTGCATTGGTTTGAAATTGGTTGAGGTACAAGATCTCTAAAGTAAAGTACATATAGTAGTTAAAAACAAGGATGCAGATATAAAGTCTTTCAGTTTCTTCAAAGTTAGAAAGACATCAGATCATTGATTTGTTTCTCATTAAGGAGAACAAGCTTTAACAATATATACATTCGGAAAGCTATTTCTTGTCATTGTGAATCGTTTACTGATTTCCTCATCCTGAGCAAAGCTCCTAACCCACCATAATCGAATCAATTCCTGGACTGAGTATGGCTACTACTTTGATCAGTGAACCTGGTGTAATTCACCCAGTGTCACACCAACAGTCAAGAGTGAATGAAAAATAAGTTAAGGTTCTTTGATACGGTTGAGGAAGGTATCAAATTCTTTTACCTTGTACTTGCAGGTTATACTGGCAAGCCATTCATGTCAAGGGTTCAAGGCTCGGAGTTCTAGGGGTTATAAAAACCAAACTAAGACGGGGCTATTGTGCGGTGGTGCAGTGATCGCGGGTACTGCGTAACAAGCAAGAGACTCGAAATCCGGAATCACAGAAGTGAACAAAGGTTGGTGCCGAAGCTATTGATTGTTTTGTAGACTAGAGAACGAGTGAAGAACAAACCTATCCTCCGCGAATCCACAATCCTTATATACAGTTAACGCGACCGTCGTCACCTTTGCTCATTCGTTCCGAAATACATCCTAACTTCACCCAACTATGTACGCAACCCTTTCAACCCGCGACCTACGCCATAACCATCACGCCATATTTACAACGCAACCGACAAACCTGATTCCTTCTAACAAAACCTGATTCCTTCCTTCGAAACCTGATTCCTTCCTTCGAAAGCTGATTCCCCTTCGTATTCCCTTTACCCTTCATCGATCCTTACTCCTTCTTCGATCCTCACTCGACACAACCGTGACAGTAGCTCCCCTCCTACATGCTAAGTTCCTACGAAGCTGTTGATCCGGGCTGACCAGGTTGTTCCGCATGAAAAACGTCGATTGCTTGAAGTCCGTCCACATTGGCTGCTGGTTCCCAGCTTCGTTCATCGTAGCCTTTCCACTTCACCAGATACTGCAATTGTCGTCGAAACACCCTCGAATCGTCGATACGTTCCACTTCGTATTCTTCTTCTCCGTCCACGATAACTGCAGGTGGTGTCGACTCGATTTGCCCTGGCAAAGGGTCTTCCGATACTTTGGTCAGGCGGGAGATTGGTTGTACTGGATGGATATGGAGGTCTTTGGGTAATTGTAATCGATAAGCCCACGGGCTAATAACCTCCGTGACATCGTATGGTCCCAAGCGTTTCCAATCGAGCTTCTTGCTGGGTCGTTGTGTTGCAATGTTCCTGGCGTCCATCCAGACTCGATCCCCAACCTCCATCTGTACTCCCTCTCGTCGATGCTTATCTGCTTGTTCCGCTTGGATATCTTGTGCTCGAGTTATTTCAGCTTTCATCTGTTGGAAAATGTCATTCATTTTCTGGGAGAGGGTATTTGCGTTTACTTCCCTGATATCGTTTCCATTCTGAATCGGATGTTGGCTAAAGGTCATTCTTGGATGAAATCCGTAATTACCGAAAAACGGTGAGCATCCTGTTGTTTCCGAGAAGTGATTATTCGACGCGAATTCTGCCATTGGTAGCCATTGTGCCCAGTCGTTCTGTTGATAATTGACGAAGGCCCTGAGATACTGTTCCATGATGGCGTTCATTCGTTCCGTTTGTCCGTCTGTCTGTGGGTGGAACGCGGTTGACAGCCTTCGTTCGATTCCAAGTCTTTCACAAACATGTCTCCAGAATTCTGACGCGAATTGGGGTCCTCTGTCTGATACTATGGTGTCCGGTAACCCATGTAACTTGAACACCTCTCGTATAAACATCTCCCCAGCTTCTTGCCGTCTGTATCGTCCCGACATGGCACTAAATGTTTCATTTTTGACAACCTATCAACCACTACCCATATAGCGTTGTACCCCTCGCTTTCCGGTAGTCCCACCACGAAATCCATACTCAGATCCTTCCATGGTTGTTGCGGTATTTCCAGTGGTTTGAGCCATCCGTGGATCTTCTGGTGAATTGCTTTGCTGCGTTGACATATGTGGCAATTTCGTACATACCTATCCACGTCCTTCCGCATTCCAGGCCATTGATGACTTCTTTTGAGGAGTTCGAGGGTTTTCGCTCGTCCTGGGTGTCCGGCTGCCGGTGTATCGTGATGATCCTTTATCAATTGAAGCTTGTCCGAATCTTTTTGGATATCCGTTGCGTTGAGACACAGTCCTTCGCTGCTATCGAACGGGCAGTCCTTGCATACGTTTTGGATCCAGTTCCATAACTCCTTTGGATCGACTTCGTCCTGATTTACCACTTCTGCGAATGCTACCACCAATCCTTGTTGTATTCGTTTGTCAAGATTCTCCGTTTTAAGCACGATTTGTTGGGTTTTTTCTGCCCCCCCCTTCGGAGGAATGTCTCCTGGCATTCTGGTGAGTGCATCGGGCTTTTGACCTTGCTTTCCCGGGCGGTATATAATCTTAAATTTGAATCTTGACAGAAATTCGGACCATCTAGTTTGTCTTCTATTGAGTAGCTTTGACGTCATGAAGTATTCGAGATTCTTGTGGTCCGTCAGTATCTTAATAGGATGTACTGACCCTTCGCATTCTGGTCTCCATTGTTCCAAACTTTTAACTATAGCTCCCAGCTCTTGATCGTAAATCTCATAATTTTCTTCAGCTGGTGTATGTTTTTTCGAAAAGAACGCTACCGGATGAAGGATTCCTTGATCGTCGTATTGGGACAGTACTCCTGCAGACACGTAGCTCGAAGCATCGGTTTCCAAAACGATTTCTTTCTCATAATCGAAGTGTGCTAGAACTGGTGCTGTTGTAAACGCTTCTTTGAGTTCCGCGAAGGCTCGTTTCTGATCGGGTCCCCAGTGGAATGGTACCAGTTTTTTCGTTAGCTTTGTCAATGGTTGGACCACCCTACTGTAGTTCCTAATAAACCTTCGATAAAAATTGGCGAATCCTAAAAACGCTTGAACTTCCTTCAGCTTGCCAGGTGCTTCCCACTCCTTCACCGCTGTTACTTTTTCCGGGTCCATTCTAATTCCGTTTACTCCAACTATCAATCCCAGGTACTTCACCTCCTGTTGATGAAACTCGCATTTTTCCGCTTTCAGGTACAGACCGGCTTCTTAAGCGTCGTCATTATTGCTCTGACGTGTTCCTTATGTTCTTTTAAGTTGTCACTGTAAATAAGGATGTCGTCCAGGAATGCCATACAAAAGATATCCAAAAGGGGCGAAGAGTATCGTTGATAAATTCTTGAAAGCTGGCTGGTGCGTTGGTGAGTCCGAAGGGCATGACGAGGGATTCGAACAGGCCATAACGGGTCCTAAATGCCGTTTTCCATTCGTCTCCTTCTGCTATTCGGATCATATTATATGCATCTCGGACGTCTAACTTGGTGTACTATTTGGCTTTCGACAGTCTCAATAGGGTTTCCTGGATTAATTGTAATGGATATCGATTTTTTATGGTTCCTTCGTTGAGTCCTCGATAGTCCACGCATAGTCGTAAGCCTCCATTTGGTTTGGGTGCGAACAACACCGGTGCTCCGCATGGTGATGATGATGATCTGATGAATCCCTTTGACAAATTCTTTTCAATCCACTCTTTAGGACCTGAAGTTCTTCTCTTGCCAGGCTGTATATTGGTCCAAAGGGTGGTGTGAATCCGTCTTGGAGTGTAATCTTATGATCGTATGGTCTGTGCGGTGGTAGTCGTTCAGCAATTACTTTATCGAAAAGGGGGAGAAACTCATGATATTCCTTCGGAATTAACTGTTCTAGCGGTTTTTCTTGAAGGTCCTTGACTTCTAGGGCCTTGTTGATTTCGTATAAGGTTACCGCATATACCTTGAGTTTCTCCTTCTTATTTCGTCTCATAAACGGAGCTGCTGCTATGGCACATATGTCCAGTTTTGATCCATCAGATTCCGTTGTTTCCATATGATTTCCCCATACCCATACGCTCGAATAATGTTGACAGTGCTTCTGGCAGTAATCGCTTTCGAATCCTATTCTTTTCTTTTGGAATTTGACTGTAACATCGTGAAGTTGTAGCCATGGTAGTCCAAGTACGATTGGATAGTGTCCAAGTTTCGTAACGAATGCTGGTAATTGCTCCTGATGTCCGCGTATGCCTAAATCCAGTTTAGCCATAGTGGTAATGGTTCCTGATTCGATGGGCCTTCCATCTATAACTTCCAATTCTCTTGATTCTTTTAGCTCTCTTTCTTGTAACTGATGATGGCGGACGAAATCTTTGTCAATAAATACTATTCCAGTAGCTCCGCAGTCTATCAAAGCGTGGGTATCAATGATCTTATCTTCTATTTTCAGCGAGCATTTCACAACGAGATGTTTGCTTTCCATAGAAGACTCTTTTATTTCTGCGCTTGATATAGAAAACTGCGAAATACCAAAACTAGCATTAACTGACAAAGGAGATTCGTTTCCAGCGCAATTGCCATCCTTATTGCACTGGACTAAACTTTTCCCGATTCCACTTCTTTTCCTTTTCCTGTTGTCGAATCTGCATCTTCCTCATTTGCTGCCTTTTTAAACGGTGACACCTCCGTTTGTCCTGATGCCGCTTTCAACTTCCTTGGGCATGATGCTGCAAAATGCCTGCTATCCCCACAATACATACACAATCCCCCTTCCCTTCGTTTTTTCCTTTCCTCAGGTGTAATCTTTTTTCCCTTGACTGCCGAGAGGTCCATTGGAACGGGGCCGTGATAGCCTGCAACTGATCCTGCAGGTGCTGCGTCTGGGGCAGATGTGGTGTTGGTTGTTGAATCGGGCTTCTTGTAACCTTCCCACCTTCCAGACTTCTTTTCCGCGGCTCTTCTCCTCAGCTGTGAATCCCTTTTCGACACCATTTTAACGAATTCGAGCATGTTGTCTGGCTCCTCGATGTGTTGAATGGAGTCCTTGAGCTCGTTGGACAGACCTTTTCGTAATGCGTCCAATTGTGCATCTTCGTTCCATTTGGTGTCTACTACGTATCTTTGAAATTCCGCGTAGTACTGGGAGAATTCGCGGTCTCGTTGCCTGAGTTTCTCGAGTTCCCTCTTCGCTGTTGCTGCTCTGTCCTGATCTCCGAATGCTACATCCAGCAGGTCAACTAGGTCTTTCAGGGTGTTGAGCTTGACTTCCCCTGATATTTCGTCACCATGTGGCATTAACTGTGCCAGAGCCACTCCTTTCAGACATCCAACTGCATACCTCAGCTTCTTCTGTTCGTTGCTGAATGCCTTTGGTTTGTCGGCTATCTTCAATGCCAATTGCACCTTCCATCCTCGCAATTCTTTCCTATCTTCTCCAGAGAAGCTGGCGATATCATTCACCTTTTCCTCTCGTTCCTTTCCATATGTCCCTTCTCCTGTTTCCGCCCTTCTTCCTTCCGTCAGCTTCAGAATCCTGGTTACTTGTTGTCGATTTTCCTCCGCCAGGTTCCTAAATATTTCCATCTGGGTTTGAGCATCTTCCAGATCCCTTTTCAGTTCCGCCAGGTCTGGATTTGCTTCCTCCAATGCTTGTTTTAGAATCCGGACTTCTTCTTCCAGATCCCCATGTTCGCATGTCTTCGGTGTTGCTGCGGTAGTCGCTGCTTGTTGAGTAAGCAGTAGTTCCTGTTTCAAGTTGTCCTTTTCCTGGACGATTTTTTCTCCTTCTGCCAACAATTGTGATATTCGTGCTTCCGCATTCTTCACAGATCGCTGTTCCTTGAGCAATTCGTTCAGTCTGCTGGTTGTTGGTAACTGGCTTATTGCTGTAAGCCCTTTGTTGATGTCCGTGATGTGATTGCGGAGCTGTGTTTCGTTCATGGCTTCTATATTTTTCATTGCCACTATCTCCAGCTCCATTTGTAATGCTCCAGTCAACGTGACGTCGCGAGTTGATCTTGAGGATTCTCCGGACATCTTTCTGGTGATGTAGGGAGGCGGCTGTGAGGAGACGGGGTTTTGTCAGGCAGTCTCTGACTTCGTTCATGTTGTCTTGGATTTGTTGTACTGCTGTTTCGATTTCTGCTTCTAGAAACGGATTGACCATCTACCAGAAGAACACCTCGTGTTTACTGGGTGTTGTTATAATGATCCGCGGGGTTGGAGAAGGGCTGGGTGTAATTCGTAGTCAACTCCCTTTCCCTTGTTCGCTTTTCGTTCGTTGTAGTCTGCCCACGAGATTTGACTTTCTACGTCCCTCTGTGTTGCCTTGATCGTGGATTCTGATGTCGTTGATTGAGCTTCCGCTGCTCTACCGATTGTTTCGTGTGTTCCTCCGCAGTTATGTTCACAGTAGCACGGATCCTCGTTCTGACAGTCGACGTGCAGACCGTAATACTTGGTCCAAAAGTTTTTGAATACTGTATCGTCGATTTGGAGGCCTCCTCCGTTGCTTGCTGCTTCTGTCCAATAGCTATTCCAAGGAGATACTGCTTGTGGTTCGTCCCAGAAATATGCTTCCAGAGGTTCCTCGGGTTCGTTAAGGATAGCGTCGATGCTATCGAAGGCGTTTTGGGGTTCTTGTTCAAAGAATTCGGTGGTTCGACCAGCTAGGTCGAAGAAATTGATTCTGGATTGTTGTGGTTTATTGCTGTCGTATGCTGGCATTTAAAACAGCGCGGATCCTTCTCGTCCATGTTTCCACAGGCACACAACGCAGGAGTGTCTCCCAAAGCTGTGTACTGTGAGCTTGTTTTCGAAGTTTCCAACTGATTTAAACACGGAGCAGAGGGAATTGCAAGGCCTATGGCAAAAGTAACAGCCGCTTCGATAAAAATAGCGGCACATATACTGAAATATAACCGGTAGAATCGATTGTAGACTCGTTCTTCTGTCAAGGGTTCAAGGCTCGGAGTTCTAGGGGTTATAAAAACCAAACTAAGACGGGGCTATTGTGCGGTGGTGAAGTGATCGCGGGTACTGCGTAACAAGCAAGAGACTCGAAATCCGGAATCACAGAAGTGAACAAAGGTTGGTGCCGAAGCTATTGATTGTTTTGTAGACTAGAGAACGAGTGAAGAACAAACCTATCCTCCGCGAATCCACAATCCTTATATACAGTTAACGCGACC
Source organism: Trichophaea hybrida (assembly GCA_015178995.1). Taxonomy (NCBI): domain Eukaryota; kingdom Fungi; phylum Ascomycota; class Pezizomycetes; order Pezizales; family Pyronemataceae; genus Trichophaea; species Trichophaea hybrida. The sequence goes on along the minus strand of WHVE01000009.1, from coordinate 513,222 downwards.
GTCGTCACCTTTGCTCACTCGTTCCGAAATACATCCTAACTTCACCCAACTATGTACGCAACCCTTTCAACCCGCGACCTACGCCATAACCATCACGCCATATTTACAACGCAACCGACAAAACCTGATTCCTTCTAACAAAACCTGATTCTTTCCTTCGAAACCTGATTCCTTCCTTCGAAACCTGATTCCCCTTCGTATTCCCTTTACCCTTCATCGATCCTTACTCCTTCTTCGATCCTCACTCGACACAACCGTGACAATTCATATTGTATTTGACCGCCATAGTGGATTATTGGATTCGAATAATAGATATTAAATTTCATAGAGATTTCTTAGCAATAAAAATATGTAAATACTATTACAAGTCTTTTTACTCATGTATTCAACAACAATTGGCACTAATAATCAAAGATGGCTCGATTTTTGGCAGTTTGAAAATTGCACAAACAAGGTAAACAAATGTATTTACAATGGAAATGCACAATCAATTGGTTTTCAAAATTTCTTGGAAATTTAATAACAGTGCAACAGGTATTACAGATACAGTATCAGTAATAGCCACCAGGACAATGAAGATATTGACACATAACCTGAGAATATCTCTGGTAGAATCAATTGTAGACTGATTTTTCTGTCAAGATAACAAGGCCAGGTATTCTAGGGTTGATAAAAATCAAACTATGATTCAAAATTGCAAATATTACAAAAAAATGCAACTACTCAAAATGTGGAATCATGGAAGTGATCAAAAGTGGGTGCCAAAGCAATAAATTATTTCGTTTGCTAGAGAATGACTGAAGAGCTAACCAATCTTCTACTGAAATCTACTCCTCATATAAAGTAAACCTGACTATCATAACTTTCATAGAGCCATTCAATATATATCTGAATTTCCTTGTACTTTGTATATCTCATTTATATATTTTTAAATGTACCCCAACTTTTATTATTGGGATTTTTCCATTTTTTTCAATGATCATTGATTATATATTTCCTTCTCTTTAAAAGCTATGTCTTTGATTGAAACTCTGTTTGTTATTCACATGATTCATAAATCTATTTTATTCCAAATATATATAACTACCCATCAGCAATCCTCAGGTGATTACCAATTATTATTTCAAACAACTTGGACAATAAAAATACATTCCATTGTGTATGATAGAGAAATATTGAGGTTAAAAGTTTAAGGATATCTGATTCAAAAATATAATTTGAATTTTGTTCAAATACATATACTAAATTACCTTTTATATTGTTTTTGCCAGCTTGGCTATATGTGAATTATTAGCTTCAAACTTCAGCTGAATACTATAACAAATATAATGGCTGCATACACATATATAAAGCAACTTCTTGATATTGCTAAATCTTAATTACCCTGTACAGATGTTTCATTTGGATAATCATACTATTGCAAAAACACTGCATCTGGTTCAGATACTGAGGGGCATTGATATAGATATCCAAGTTGTTTCTGATCTTACTATAGGATGTGCAGTATCGAAGGGACAGATTCAAATATTCAATGTATAGAGTTTTAAATATTTCAGCAATGTCTATCTTTTATCAATATTGACAAACCCTTTGCTTGCCTGGGTAGGGCAATCTATACTTACTACTAGTATTGACAACGAAGCGGATTGGTTCGAGTCGAACTGAACCAAGCAGGGGTTCGAAGATGGTTCGATCTGAGTTTTGGTGAAGTTCCGAAGTTTGATTCGAACTTTGAACCGAATCCCACAAATTGCGAACGATAATAACTAAGCGAATTCTTGTCCGATCGGCTTGATTTTTGGTTTATCATGCAGCGCTGGAAGTTAGCTACAAGATAAACCAAAAATCAAGCCGATCAGACAAGAACTCGTTTACTTATTTTTGTTTCAAGTTGTGAGTCGAAATGGTGGGGTTTGAGTGAAAAAGTCTTGGCCAGGATTCGCTTCGCTCGAACCGGATCGGTTCGTCAATTGTACGAACCCCGGGCGATTCGTTGCCAACACCAACTTACTTCCGAGCTGCAGATCTACCGGTTACAAACTTTCAAAAAGATGATAAAAAGATATATATCATACGAAACCTAGTTACAAAACTGCTATGGAAGTTCAAGTGTGTAGGAAATATCATTATTTTTCTTTCATTAAATCAGTATACAAAATTAAACTTAGTATCAATAGAAAGTGAAATACCAGTACAGTTGAATTGTCAATCCCTTAATCAGGAAAGCAAGTTTGAAGTCATAATTTATTTAGTACTTTTTACTACTATAATACCAGATCCAATTTGTCAACCTTTTAACCTGTTGACAGTATAGTAATAATATTAGTAGAATAAATCAACTTACAGAAAATCTAGCTTGTATATTAGATTACATCCTATTATACCTCTTATATTGATTGAATGAGCTATCCATGTCATTTCAGAAAACATTGCTGATGATAACCATAAATAGTTTGTAAATAATGCAATTGATTTGAACAGGCATAATGTTTTGTATAACTAGTAGATATTTCAACATAATAATTATAGACTCTTGTTCCAATGTAAAATATTACTGGGAACCTCATCGCTTTAATACAAGGTTCGACAGCAAATTGATAAATATTTTACAATTGCATAATCAAACTATACTATACAAAGCATGATCAATAGATTTGGACACAAATAAATTGTATTAAAACAAATTATGTAAACTAAAAATAATACTAGTATAGTGAAATCAAAATTTAAATATAAAGTAAAAACTCAATTTGGAAGTCTAGGAATATCAAAAACCTCAAAATTAGTTGCCAAATTTGCATAGCAACAAAGAAATCTTTCTGTATACAGCAAGACTTCTACAATGAAGCTTAATGTTGGCAACAAGATTCGTTCAATTGACGAACCGATTCGGTTCGAGCGAAGCGAATCCTTGCCACGTCTTTTAACTCAAACCCCACCATTTTGACCCCCAACTTGTAACAAAAACAAGTAAGCAAGTTCTTGTCCGATCGGCTTGAATTTTGGTTTATCTTGTAGTTAACTTCAAGCGCTACAAGATAAACCAAAAATTAAATCGATCGGACAAGAATTCGCTTGTTTATTATCGGTCGCATATTTCAAGATTCGGTTCAAAGTTCGAGTCGAACCTCGGAACGTCGGCAAAACTCTGATCAAACCGTCTTCGAACTCCTGCTCAATCCGGTTCGAGTCGAACCAATCCGGTTTGTTGCTCACACTAAATGAAGCTGCATGATGGCGTACTTCAGCAATGTCAATAACTTTTCAAAAGTCATTTAAATAAATATTATACCAGCCAATTTCAGAAACCTTGGAAACCAGGCAGAAACCTTGGAAACTTCAGAATTTCAAGTGTTTTTGCTGATGATCCCTTGTTTATTTTACCTACTTTCTAGAATATGTAAGATTGACCAGCATTTTCATTCCAAAGTGCAGAAGGTGTATTGAAATTGTTAAATGGAGCAGGCACTAGAATTCAAACCTATAGCATAGCAGCATAGTGATACAGCTTGTACAATCATAGTGTTAGCAACGGGTCTGGGTTACCAGGCCGCGGTCCGGTTCGGAACCGGACCCGTGGCCACGGGGCGGTTCCGGAACCGCCAAGGAACCGACCCGTCCAATCACAGGCGGTTAAAACCCGGAACCGAACCGTAACCCGCCAGGTTTACCTGCAGCAGAGCCTCATTTTTCATCGGCCCCAATAATCACAGCTTTTCTGCTCCAATTAAGTATTTGAGTTCTGATTGGATCGCGACATGTTATATACGTAGATTATGCAGTTTTTGACGCTTTTTCACCTCCCGCTCTCCGATTTGCGATACGATTACTATTCGTTGAGTCGCTGTGAAATAAAGCCGAAAATGCGGCCAAAAATCGACTGTTTTTCGCAGCGACTCAACAAATACTAATCGTATCGCAAATCGGAGAGCGGGAGGTGAAAGAGCGTCAAAAACTGCATAATCTACGTATAGAACATGTTGCAATCCAATCAGAACTCAAATACTTAATTGGAGCGATAGTTTTAGAGAAGAAACCCGCCAAAACCCGGCGTTACAGTTCGGTTCCGGTTTTTAACCGCCTGTGATTGGACGGTTCGGTTCCTTGGCGGTTCGGAACCGGAACCGACCCGGACCCGTAATTTGGAACCGTTGCTAACACTATACAATCATCAACATGATACCACTACACTACGGGAGCCCGCCCTTCTTCGCAGACTTGGTGCTTGCGTTTGGAGAAGCCATATATCTTTCGCTAGTAATGCGGTAGAGAAGAAATTCTTCAAAAGTGTACCAAACCCTAGCAACGAGTACGTACCAAGTACTCGCCAAATTTTCAAGTTTCCACAAGTTACTCATGTCGCCGAAAAGTCTGGGTCATGTGATGTCAGGTTTAGGGTTATGTCTGCGAGAAGCTGTAGTAATATATAGAAAACTTAAACAAGATGATATCCCCAGTGATTTTGGCCTTACTCAAGACGCACAGGACACCTGGCAGACCTGTGACAGTTGATACACTGGTTTCGGGTTGAACATTCAGCAGCAAATTCCAATGTACACCTAACCCCTAAAAAAACACGTGACCTGGGGACTTTTCGGAATCATGAGTAGAGTTTCACACCCTAGATGGGTACTTAAAAATCTCTGCATTCTACCTCCAAAAAGAATGGCAGCCAAATGATCGACTATTCCACTTCAAGCCATGCATGGCCGACTGATTGCAGCGGCGACATCCCAAAGTTGAAAACTCATGGAGACCGTTGATATTTTTCATTCAGCAGTCTAAAGATTTCCAAAGATCAAGCAATCCGTAGCCAGGGAGAGCGAGAGAAGATGAGTGATCAATAGGAAATAACTATCTACTTACTTGGGTATGTACAGTATAACCCAGCGATATTGCTTCAAGGTGCTGAGGTTGAATGGGTTGGGACCTGGCAAATAGTTTCAGACGCTATTAGTTTCTGAAGGGATTGGGTTGGGACAGTGTGGCTGCGATTGGGATCTCACCCTTAGGGTTTTCTGGACGCCTAAATTGACATCACCGCTTCTCAAGCAGCATGTTTATAGCGGATATATCCATTTGCGCACCATCCTAAATAGAGCCAACTTCACGTTTGCTTCGCCTTCCCCCTCGCAAGCTTCGGAATTAGAATGCAGTGGACATTGCGGAGGTGGTTGCGAAGATTGTCCACCCTTTTAAACCCATTCGACCCTTTCCTTTCGCAGCCATCATTCGGACAATCGATTAGCGGATTTTTACAATGCACCTCTTGTATGTGCCGCCTCAGAGCCCTAACTGAGCGTCCACAATCTTTGCATTGATAGAGTCTTAATGGATTAGATACCCCAGTGGCGTCTCCAGACAATTGGGGTGGATCTGCCGAGAGATAGGCAGGTTTTTTGGAGGGTAATAACGGAGCTGATTGTTTATGTTGAAGCTGGGTAAACTCAACTGTGCTAATACAGATTCTTAGTCCAGAGCGTATAGAATGCATATGCAGATGTACCGTACTTGAATACAGATCCATGCGCGGAGCTACTTGGCCGGAATATCGGAGGAGGATGTTGTGTAGAAAAATCTAATGTTAAATAGCCATCAACCCATTGTTCCGATCGTATGGTCTTCGCGAAACTATGCCCAGAACTACTTGTACCGGGCGTTGGGGGAGGAAAATATTGTGTGGCGGCGGCACTGACTGCATTCAAACTCGAAGGTGGTGTCGGGACCGAGTTAGCTGTATTGCTTGATCTTGGAGCTGCAACTGTCGACGAGATATGCGAAGCATGCGATTCAAGAGTTGCGGGTGGAGAATACGTTGCAGGCGGAGGCGCAGAATGTGCGGTGGTATCTGTTTTTAGTTTCGCTCTTCCACGAGCTGCTACTCGGGGTTCAGAACAAGGGCGATTATGCATCTTGCATAGCCGGCATTTCTCAGGCCATGGTTCATCGAACTCGCACTGTACCAGCTTGTGAGCACCCAACAACCACGGTTGATATAAACCAAACCTTCTGTTTTCGTTCTCGGCAACCGTCGCATTTTGACAGGGTCAGTTTTCTCCGCTCCAGTTCCTTTGGGTCGTTTGAGCAACTGTGCCCCAAGTTCTGACACCGTCGACATGGGGCTTGATCTGGTTCATGTATCTCAATTGTACACTTGGCCTTATGTTAGTCATTGAAGGCATATCTTGAAATGTTGTCCTTACCCTTTTCCTATCCACAGTACAGGTCCAGCACCGAGGCTCTCTGTTCCGAACGTGCAGCTCCATTTGTCGCACATGTGCGGGAAACGTTAAGAGTAGAGAGTCTGAGCTGGGCGGGGCGAGCTGTGTCAAGCGATCTGTAGAAGGTGCGGGGAGGGGTAGTAGTTGGTCCAGCTGGACGTCGGGGGTTGTAATGTCGCCAGGAAATGCAGAGATTGAAGAGTCCATTCTACACTTCGTGTCAGAGAGGAAGTTGTGATCGCGGTTGTCAAACGTGAATCCTGCTTCAGAAGTATTGCTGTATGGAAAGCCCGCACGTTTAGAGCGAGGGGGGGTGGTTTCCTAGAGCATAGTAGTTCCCGAACGCACAACGTGTACAAAAGGGTATTTGGGGTGCGGCGACACAATGCGCTCGCTAACCATCGAAGTATCCTGAGAAACTCATAGAAGGATCTCTGGTGAAGTATTCTCACTCCCTACTCTTTCATAATTCTCTCTATTGTTGTGGTGAAGGTTTCGAATTTCCGCATTAAATGGCGGGCATTTCGTGCGCACAAAGTGTGCGCACAAAGTCCCTCCATACCACACAAGGTTTGTGCACAAAGATTGCGCAGTGTCCCCTATACAATGAGAAATACCAAGATCCTCATCATTCACTCCACAACAAATGTTTTTCAGAGGAAACTTCATAGAACCTTCTCTAGTAACCTATTATAACACCTTGCTCTTTTAGAATCCCTCTCTACTCATGTCGCCGAGTGCTAAGCTCGCCACGTGATGTGGCTTTAAAGCTGCGCAGTAACTGTGCCACATCACGTGGCGAGCTTAGCACTCGGCGACATGAGTCTTGTTGTGGTAGAATTTCAGCATTTTATGGACATTTTATCCGATTCAAATCCAACACTAATGCCAAGACTTTTTATCACCAATTGATCACATCCCTGTATATTGAAAAGTCTTGGCATTGCGCAGGGTACAGATTCAAATCGGGTACGGGTACGGGGTTTAGCATATTGTATTTGGTAAGAAATTGCTCTAACGAGTAATTTAACCCTCTTGTAATTTCCCAGATACCGTTGTCACCTGAACTATATTCAAAATACTAGCACTGGTGTTCCCCTAAAACCCGAACCTGCAACCTATATGTGTGGCTATATTCCTACCATCCATCCATTCTAACTCCATGAATATTGGTTCAATAATGATGATTGTTGGACATGAAATGATGTAATAATTGCTCTCTATTAGGTTGTATTATCCAATCTTTCTCTGTGGCCATTTTTGTTGGGAACCTATCTGCTTGTATATATGTGTCTGGTCAGGCCGGCCAAAGAATGAGTGATGGCAACGAAGCGGATCGGTAAGAGTCGAATCGAACCAAACAGGGGTTCGATCAGGGATTCGACTCGAACTGCAACCGAATCCCAAACCAAATCTCGCAACTTCGAACAAAAACAAATAAGAGAGTTCTTGTCAGATCGGCTTGATTTTTAGTTCATCTTGTAGGGTTTGAAGTTAGCTACAAGTTGAACAAAATATCAAGCCGATCGGACAAGAACTCACTTACTTATTTTTGTTCGAAGTGGTTGGGCGAAATGGTGGGGTTTGAGGCGATTATCTTGGCAAGGATTCGCGTCGCACGAACGAAACCGGTTCGCCAATTGAACGAACCTCCGACGGTTCGGAGCCAACACTATCAGTATATATCTAGTGTTAACCGGCCGATTTCATAGGTCTGCAAGGCAATGGCCTTACCACATCAAAAATTTGCGAATTTTCAATCTACATCTCCAATTAAGTCCATGAATATTCATTGGATCAAAAAGTATTCAGTATGCCAAATATGTACTTTTTAATAATGAATCTTTTTGGCTGTGTCAAATTCATAATAGCTTAAAAACTCATTGAGCACTAACCAAAAAAGGCAATTTTTTGGCTGAAAATTGGTTAAATTTCAAAGCAACTAACTGAATTTTTGATATATCAACACCAAAAGATTTACAATTGAAAACTGCATATTGAGTATACCAAATACTTCTTTTTTGAATGAATATTCATAGACTGAATTAAGGAAACAGTTTGATAAAAATCTAAACTAAACTGGTCAGTTTTGCATTTCTTTGCAATTGCTACAGTCAACATAGTTTCAAAATTGAACTGTGAAAGATATTATATATATCTATCAAATCTACTATATATTTATTGAATACTGTAAATTTGCTTCTGTTATAATTTTATTACTATATATATATTTACTTCTGTTGTGATTTTATTATAGTATATATGTTTGTCATCACTATAAATACTTTTTCATGGTTGAAGATTTTTAGACTGCTATATGATATCAAAAATTTCTGAAATTGTTTGATACTGTATTTTTTTAGATTACTGATATAATAAAGTATTAATATTGCTAAAATAAGTTATTGGTTCTTTTGATTAGTAAACTATTTCTAATAATAATAAAATCTATGTGGTTTTAATATCTTATTATACTGTTTGTTATGGGGATGCTTCTGCATGTGTAGAGGCAGATCAGTACTACTGTACTCGATGGTGATATAGTCTGAATTTGATGACAAAAACAAATTGGAAAAAGTGTACCTCCATGGTAGCTCATTTGATTGGACAATGTATGTGGAGATATACGGACATTTGCAGGGCACGACCGTTACCTTAAAAGTCTTGGGTGTCTTGCAGTTAGTCTTGGTTTGACTTATCAAAGACATACTGAGAAGGCAACTGTCTGACAGTATGGTAATAGTGGAAGTAGTCTTCCACAATATCATTGCGGAGAACGTATCGTACTTAGTACTGGTAGACAGCACATCAGCAAAATATAATTCTTGCTCCAGGTGGCTCCTGAAGGCTCCCGGAGCACCAGTACACGGTTCGGGAGCCTCCAGGAGCGCCGGTGCAAGGATCTGGAGCCTCCGAGAGCTCTGGTGTAATGTTCTGGAGCCTCCGGGAGCACCGGTGCAACATTCTGGAGCCTCCGGGAGCACAGGTGCAAGGTTCTGGAGCCTTCGGGAGCGCCAGTACACGATTCTGGAGCCTCCGGGAGCACCGGTGTAAGGTTCTGAAGCCTCTGGGAGCGGCCGGTACGAGATCTAGGAGTCTCCCAGAGCATTGGATGATGTGGAATCATTCGGATAAATATTCTGCATATTGTCCCCATTCTTGGGTGATTCATCTCTTTGATTACTTTATGTTCGAATGACTGCGCATTGTTATATCTATTGATATTCAAAATCCAACAGTTTGACATAATGATATGGAAATAGGCATTAAAATAGAGAGCAACTTAGAAAGCATGGCAAGGAAAATAATATAATGATTGAAGCACAAGTTTGTGAGGAACATGAAGCACAGCAACTAACACCTGTCCAACTCGATCAATCAAACATATTATCAATATCACCAACACCGTCACCCATTTTGTCCACTCCAAGAAAAGCTACTATTTCATTGACATCCTCTTTAGATAGATGACTGATGGGTTCTCTGCACTTATTGAAGATTGCATTTTGCCTGGTCGGATGGATGGAATGCCAATGATTATAGGCTCTCAGAGTAACGTCTGCAATCCAAATTTGGTTAGTCATTCAGGTACCCATGTGTATGAATAAGTGTAATCAGAGTCTAATCAAATAGGGAGAAGCTTGAAACGGCAAACCAGGTCGCCCAAAAGAGATCGGTGCAGATGAAATGGATATGAAAAAGATAATAATTACTTTGATAATCATCCTGGGTAAAGTTTGTGGTGACTTTTGTGCCCTGCTCGTAGTCTGATAGGCACAGTGGATGGCGGCCGTGGCAATTGCTAACGTCCATGGAGATACCGGATCGAGTATTAGTGTATGTGGGAGCCGTCCTAAGCTGTTCACCGTAAAGAAGAAGATATGATATATGAGATCTAAGATCTCAAACCTGGTAAACCAGGCTTTCTTATCACCGACAATTTTCATCATGTATGAGTCTTCAGCTAGCAGATATGCGATTTGGTATTTTAGGTCTTCTTGCGAGCAAATATCAAGGCAGTAGCTTCCACAACGGTGCGCCGAGCAGCCTCAGCCAGTCCCCACCAAGCTACTAATTTTGCTATACAGCTATATATGTTGTTAATACAAATCACCATTCCTCGTGTGGCAGGTAAACTTACAGCCTCTCGAGTCTGAAAATCTATGTCTTTTGAGGGGCCACCGGTCTGCTGACATACCGATGGACTGTTTTCCGGTGCACCGGCAACCCGCCTCTGACAATCCTGAGCCTCAATTGATAGCTTCCAGCTCTCTGCGATAAGCTCATATTTTTGTCCTTCGTTAATGGCCATGGGTTTTTGGTAAAGAGAAGAGTGGCAAGGAAGTCTTTCGCCAGCTGAACGTTTTCTTGTTGTTTTCTGGAACGCTTTGGTCTTTTGTTCTTGTGGTAGCAACAACTGGCACTGATTCACTTGTAGTACCAGGCTGTAGAGACACCTGCAGATTTGTGTTGGACTTGGTAGCTTCGTCGGAGGTTTTGGTACAGAAGATGTTGAGCGAAGTCCTAGTCGGGGTAAAACTGAAGTATCTGCTTGGCTCCATTTCTTCTGTGCTGGAACAACGGTTTTAGGTGGTACGCCCTTGCTCCAGCGGACTGGTGGCTCAGGCTTACCAAGATCATCTTCACCATCAGAAGAATCATCTGAGTGTGTAAGGTCAGGGTCGAGATATTCGTTGTCATGCTCATCATCTCCGGGATAATCCTCCTGCATACAATTAAGAAACCATATCAATAATTATCCTCTTAATGAATATTTAGATAGAAGGGAGTGAAAAAAGAACAAACTTCTTCAAACTGTTCCGGGTACTCCTCCATCTGCTTTGCCCTGGCTGCTGCCCATTCAAGGTATACCTTCTGATTCTTTTGTGAATAATGGCTCAGGATGTCTTGTGTGGAGTGTTCCATTTAACTGACAAATCACAGGAAGTGATATAGAAAGCGGGAAGTAGAATTGGAAAAAACAATGAATGGCTGGATGGTATAGAGATGATGTAGATTAACTCGTGGTGAACCTGAAACTTGATTGTTAATTGTGAGAGGTTTGAACCTATTCGATATTTATACAACTGTAGCTGCTCCCCAGCATGCTGGACAGACGAAATTTGTGGATAACTTGAACTGACCGTTAGAGACCCTAACACCTAAAATTAGTTTGTTGCAGACTGTGAAGGAGGCTAGGGTGAAGTAGAACTTACGGCCTATACCAACTTCCAAGCACTCAGGCAGGAGACCTGTATACATGCAGCCAGCACATACCATGAGCACACACGAATGCCCTCTCGTACCTTACAGACGGTTGAGGTGGCGCTAGGGTGAAGTATCACGTACAACTGCATACGAACTTCCAGGCGCGCCGGCACGAGAGTGGTTTGCAAGCAACCTGCACAGACCATGAGCACATACGAATGCCCCATACCTGACAGCCTGTTGAGGAGGCTAGGGTGAAGCATAACTTACAACAGTATATTAACTTCTAGGCATGCCAGCAGGAGAGCAATTTGCAAGCTAACTACACAACCATCAGCACATACGAATGCCCCTGTAACTGATAGACTGTTGATGAGGCTAGGGTGAAGCATAATTTACAACTGTATACCAACTTCCAGGCATGCCGGCAGCAGACCGGTTTGCAAGCTAACTACACAATCCATTAGCATATCTGAATGCCCTATTGTCGGACATATACATGTTTTCGGATACCATTAACAGACCGCAGAAGTATGCACGCTACTGAATTTTGAAAAGCATTTTGAAAAGCAGTTCAGGACAAGACCTTACATTACAACTTGCACAGGCATGCCATCTTAAAACTTCCCATAAGTATATCAGCCGTAAAACTAGCAATAAAAGTGGTGAGGTATGTGCAAGGATCGTGCATTAGAGGACGCACTGGGAAAGTTGTTGGCAATGTCTGGTGCGGTTTACCAGTAGAGTGAGTTGATGCGCTGTCGCAAGTCAGTGGATAAGTTTCAAGATCTAACGTTAAATTTGCCAAAGTAGCAGCTATTATCCTTTGGATATCATTCTCTGTATAGTTCGACACGGAATGGAGAGAGATTCTTCGGAAGGACTCCCAGTAATCTTGAATATAGTATGCAGTTGTGGTCTGTGTGGTTGGTGATAAGGTCAGAAAGGGGCAAACACGATCTCATGGGGATGACCTCAAGTTCTGACACTCCTCCCACAAGACCCCATCTAGCCGAGGCAATTGTCAGGTATATAGCATTGCACTCAGGATACGGAATGATGAGAGAGCGTATATAAGCAGTTGAAGATATTTCAGATAGGACGAGAGAGAGTTGTTGACCTAGAAGAAAATCTAGAGGGGAGGAAATAGAGGGAGGAAACAAAGGTGTTTGGCCCTACAATGCCAAGATGGCAATGATAAGTTAGGTCATGTGTGCTCTCTCCAATCACTAAAACTATTATTCCACACGATTTCTTGTAGATTGACACTTGACTCTTGATACATTATGCCGCGTCTGATACATCAATTGCCTGGTCTATATAATAATGCTATTTGTGCAAAGTCAATAAAGCCTATGTTTCAAAATTTTGGTGTATGATGTCATTCATGAACATTAATTAATTAAGATGGGGGAAGTATAAGAAATTAGCAGGTAAGCAACACATAACCTTAAAGTTGACAAGCGACAGGTGTTGCTGTCAATTGATGACCGTACACCGGAAATCCTCAGACTCTCTCCACCTCATCCAACTCATGCATCTCTCCCATCCGAGTACCTCGTACTCAGCTCAATCATACTCAGCTCATGTATCGCTTGCTAGAGTAAGTACCATGTCAATCACTCGGTGGACCGAACATACGGAGTTGAGTTTAAATTCAGTATAAGTCTTAAATGTGCGCTATGACTAATATATATTAGGTTAAGAATACAACATAGTGACAAAGTTATGAAGGAACAGTTTCCTCATTGGGGAATCAAATTTATGTGCTCATAATCATTCATGTTCAGGCGCACCGAGAAGGTCTCAAAATTTACTCAGGTGCTCCTGAAAATATGTGAGTGGTGTGGATTTTGCTGGTTACCTGATTGCAGACAACATGTGGTAGGGTGAATGGATACCTTGAGACAATCAATACTTGCAGCATACAACATGAGAGATTCAAAAATAGATTAAACACGAGAACACGGTTCAAAATGCTAGACCTAACCCTAGCATATACTAACTCTACGTTCAGATTGCCATAATCTTGATCCTAACATATAACTAATCCAGAGAGGTACTCTGGTGAGAAATGCATGAACTGAGTGAGAGGTTCTTGAGAGAGATTTATGAGCTGGGAATGAGATTGTTTGTGGATTCTCTAATCAGCAAATTGATGGCAACACCCATATCGCGCTGGTCAACTTAAGGTTAGTAAGGTTAGGTACACCACACATTTCTAATTAGTTCTGGCATACGAGATGCCCTTTGTGTCCGAGCCGGTGGGCAAATTTTCATCAAGACTCTCTTATTGGCGAGGTTGAATTTTCCGATACAATTGACAATGTAGAGTCAAATACTCAGGGTCAAGGTTAATCTTCCGATATAATTGACAATATAGAGTCGAATATTCAGGATCAAGGTTGAATCTTCTGATACAATATTGAGTCGAATATTCAGGATCAAGGTTGAATCTTCCGATACAATGTAGAGTCGAATATTCAGAATCAAGGTTGAATTTTCCGATACAATTGACAATACTATTGGCGATTGAATTCCGTCTCAAGTGGACTGCTACAAAAACCCCATGAATACTGAACATTTTGACTAACAATAAGATCCCAAAATAAAACAACCATGAACTCCAGAAACATTCACTACAAGTGCATCTATAAATCAATCCTGAACTCCAGAAACTTCTGCCCCCAAGTACGTCTACAAAACAACCATGAACTCCAGAAACTTCCACCACAAGTGCCTTTATAAAAATGACCATCATTGCAACAGAAAAAACAGTGCCATACCTTCCCGAATGAATCAGTTAGTGGGACTATACAAATAATAATGGGATATATCTCCATGAGAATTCCAAAGTTTTTCCTAACCTACAAATTATCACCATCTCCTCGTCCCTGGGTAAGCTGTTCGGTGTGCCTCTCACGTTCCTTGACCATCCGGTATATCATATCGATGGTTATATCCGGGCGATTCATCAACCCATGCAAGACCCTCATTTCTGCAACTCCAGATCTCTGGTGAAGCTCACTGACCTGATCATCATAACCGTCTCGCCCAGTGTTCTGTAGCCATGTGTGCGGTACATGGTTTTGCCCTAATCGTACCACTCGAGCGAATGCCTGTCGTTGTTCATTTAACACCTAAAACTTTTGTGTGATAACGGCATGATTTGCTGCAGTTAAATTAAGGCCTGTGCCATGCACCTTTGCAGTTGTAACTAATATTGAGGGGTTGCGAGAATCTTGGAATCGCAGTTGCATGTCGGTCTGATCTTGCAAGTCCATCTCAGGGTAAATCCAGATGATATCGACATAGTTGCCCAAATACTGCTGGATCCACCGTTGAAGATGTCGGACTTGGCCAGGGAGAGGACAAAATAGGATCGCTTTCTGAGGAGGAGGGTTGGACGACACAATTTCTTCGGCTTCCGGGTGATCCTTTTCTAGCTCGGCAGGTGGATATTCTGCCAGCTCACATACAAGCATCGGAATGATGTTTTCCCGTAGCCACCGGAATACTGGAGGTTCACTCAAGTCATCAATCTCAGACCAACTCTGAATCCACTCGCCCCTAACATTCTTGTCCTCCGTATTCCCCAAGACCAAAGAGTAATAGGCCAATCTCCACCAGTGTACCCGGTAGGCAGCTCCCTCACCTTGAGACTTATATCGGTTCACAAGTTGCTGTAGAGTTTGTTGTTCTGCCATGGTCCATGTCAGGTTGACAATATGTTCTTTCACCTTAGGCATCTCTACCAACAGTTCTCCATCGGCTAGTTTAGACTTTGACCACCTCCGGATAGTCCATGGTTTGGCTATTCTTATTATCTGCTCGGATGCAGCCTTTTGAGCCTCGTCGTTGTCAGATCCAATGCCTTGTGTCAAACTCCGAATTGATGTTTTCTCTTCCAGTCGAATCAGCGCGCCAGAGAACAGCCATATTGTTTGATTGACCCAGTCATTGAGCATGTGGTACGCCAGTGTCGCTGTCACCGGCAGTTTAAATCTGATCTTGGCCTCTACAGCAATCCTCCATCCCTGGGAATCACGTCCTTTGTACCGGTGTGATTCGTCAAAGATCACAAAGCTCCAAGCATACTTGGTGAATTGCCTCTGACCATTCGGTTTTGCTCATGTCATTAAGGTATTGTATGATATGAGATGGATGTTCCATCGTCATTCCGGCTCGTCGGCAGAGGCGTTCAAATCTTCATTTGTAAGGTTGTAATGGTTTGGGTCCAACAGATCGATTATAGTGAAATCCATATTGTAGGACATGTCTTTTATGATACTTTTAAACGTCTCGCACAATCCAGGAAGGGTGACTATTAAGATTTGTTCGTGGGCCGATACCAGGCATAGATTGCCATAGGGCGGTATCGTCTTAATCTCCAACAGCCGGCGCAGTACTGGATTCTTCTTTGTTAATGGGTACCAACCCCGTTCCTCAGGTGGGACTGCTGGATAATGATTCTGCACTTGATTAATCCATTCATCCAGAGTTGGACCCCAAAGAATCGACAAAGGCTGACCAAAAACAACATTCTCAGTCTGCAATGTGCAAAACATGGCTGCAGCAAGCGACGTAAGGGTCTTTCCGAGGGCCATCTCATCTGCCAGGAGCGCGCCAGGCATGTCAGCATCCCAAACCCATCTTCTGACGATGAACCAGATGGCCCAGATTTGATGCGCCACAAATTATACGAGCAGGCCGGGGATGGTATATTTATGGCCAGGAACTCTATCGGTCTTTGACTGGCACACTGGGAATGAACCCAGAAGCTTCAGAGCTTCCTCAAAACACTCATGATCGAACGCATTGTTGATTGTGTTCAGTACAGTACTCCAATCTGATATGTCATCATGTGATACTTCATCAAAAGAGGAGATCTGCTCCTGGGCCTCTCTGGTCTCGGGTTCGTCTTCTGTCATTATATGTTGGATCACCTGCGTAGTCAGTTGTTCCGATGGGCTCAGACTCCAGCGCTGGCGCACCTGACAAAATGCACACATTCGGTTAGGATCACATTGGCAAGTGGATGTGTAATTTATATAAAATTGAAATGGATTTCAGTTTTATTCACTCTAATCCACTAACAGATTGTAATCCACTTACCGATTGCTCTTTATCTCCCTCAGCATTGTTCTCAATATTCTTATCTCCTGCACTGGAATTGTTCTAGTTGAAAATTATTAGTGGCTGTTTGGACTTTGTTGGGATTAACGGTAATTACCAAACCAATCACATGCTCTGAATCTTCCCCTGCCATGTGCAACTCATCAGGAAAACCTTCACATCATTTTTGAGCTGAAAGGCATTTGAAAGTGATGTATTATACGAAATTTGATCAATCAGCGTGGCCCGGATAACCTGTCCATTCTTGTACTTTCCCATATATTATCATCCAAAACGTCATCACCCAACGTGCACTTGAACTGTGCTGTCAGAGTGAAAGGTTTTTCAGACACTTTCGGACCGCCGCTGTTCGAACAAATTTCAGGAGCTTCTCCCAAAGCTTGACCTCGGTATATGACACTGATAATTCCTCTGAACGTTGTGCTGTCATCCAGAGATATGCAACTAACCATTACTGTAAAGCTTGAGTTTCCAGTATAGGGAGATTCACCTTGGCCGTTTTCACTGGGCGCTCCGTTCTATCATTCGTCGCCGATCTCTTTTTGTTTTATTCCTGACCCTTTTTTCCCGATCTCATTTGTGTCCTTTTTCAAAAACATATCGACCCACTGATATCTTGTCCACTCAGAATATCGAATGGGCCAATGGCTTCCATTGATTATAAATCTCAATAAAGTCGGCCACAGCTGCCTCCCAGTGCAGTATTCCATGGCGTTGCAGTTTCAGTCTGTTCAAGCCGGAAATAATTTCTTTGAGTGTTTTTCGTCAAAACCGGCGACGAATGATTTTTCCATTTGTTGAATGTGGTGGATGTCTGACCCATTCAAATGGCAAGGTTTTTGTCCGTAAAATCTGCAGTTCTAAAATTGGGTGGCCTGGTGCCATCATGGACGGGAAATTCCTCAGTCGTTCCAAAAACATCCCCAGTATTTTCAAACTCATCGAACGAAATTTTGGGAAGGGGTGGCAGCACAGCGAGCTTTTCCATATCAGTTTTCTGAACCGGGGGAGGCGTTACAAACCGCTTCGGTGGTAGGGGAATCGGCTTTCTAGGGGTTTCCGTGGAGGTTGTGGTTAGGTGAAAGCCCTTCCAATGGCGGCGGAGTGCAATTTGGGCGTGGTTGAGGAGGAGTAGGGCGCCAGAGTTTCGCTGACGATCCCATCGTGGGGAGGTGTTATTGGCTGATTGATGAGTTGTGGCCCAAGAGTCTTCTCTGGTTGAGGATAAGTTGAGCTTGTATAAGGGTCTTGGTGTATGCTTGTATCCAGGCTGCCGATGAGGAGGATTTGGCGAGCCTTGAGGTTGCTGGGAGTTCAGCTGGGGATGAGGATACTGCTGAGTGCCCCGGGTTTGCTGAGAGTTAGGCTGGGGATGAACGTACTGCGGTGCGCCTTCGGTGTTTGGCTGGGGATGAATGAAATGCAGCGGGCCTTGAGAGTTCTGCTGTTGAGGGTAAGGTGGCGTGCCTTGTGTGTTTGGCTGGGAAGGAAGGAATAGTGGCATGCCTTGAGAGTTCTGCTGTTGAGGGTACGGCGGTGCGCCTTGAGAGTTGTGCTGTTGGGCGTACTGCGGCGCGCCTTGCGAGATCTGCTGTTGGGTGTATGGCGGGGCACATTGGGAGTTTGGCTGAGAAAGAAAGTACTGCGGCACACCTTGGGTGTTTGGCTGGGGAGGTTGGAAGGGCGGCGCGCCTCGGGTGTTTGGCTGGGGAGGTTGGAACGGTGGAGTGCCTTGGGCATTCTGCTGTTGGGAATACTGCGGCGCGCCTTGAAATTGCTGTTGGTGCTCTTGAGGATGATATTGCGGGTTAGGCCATGAATTCGATGAGTTGTTACTGCCATCCGGAGCCTGACCCATGGTCAGATTGATGCTGTAATTGGAGGTGATCGCATACTGCAATCCTTGGTTCTGGTCCGTAGGGTAACTGTATGTTTGCTGTTGTTGCGGATAATTGTTGAATTTTTGCGCATCCTGCTGTCGATCTCTGGATCCGCCTCTATGTTGTGGTGGTGATCCTCAAGATAACATTGTCCAAAAAGATTTCGGAACACAGATATAAAAATTGTAATGATATTCTCAAGGATCTCTGGATATTTTATGCAATTCGCAAATGACAGGAAGCAGTGGAAAGAAGGGCATATTATATTTCTCACATCTTCGAGTCTCATACCATTCCTTGTTCCATAGGGTTCTGAAAAAAACAAAGGTACATACTTCTTTGTTTCATTGAAACACACCAAGGGGGTATCCTTCGCATTGTTGGTATAAGAGAACAAGCAGACAGTGAAAAGCCAGCGACTGCATGGTGACAGTGGTGGTGATAAGATCTCACTCATATTTTGTAAGAGTATGACCACTCGGCTTCCTGTTGGAGGTCCATATATGCAATAATCACCATGATGTCTACCATGGCATACCTTATACAAACATTACACACAAGAATAGTATCACTGGTACACTACGAATGGGTGAAAATATGGGACAGGTGAAAGGTAGACATTCTGAGAACCAATCAAGTTGATGATGGTGAGCAGCAAGGTATGATTCTTACCTCCATATTGTATGATACTCGAGGCCCAAGTGTTATTCAGGTGGTTGTTGGAGGTGCTCTGGTGATGTAGCATACATAGTTTATAAGATATGTTTGTTATATATGGGCCAGAACGACAGATATGCATATGTACAACAAGCCTAGTAAGGTGGAGGGCATAATTATACAGTATGCTTGGTGGGAAAGCAGCTCGGTTGTGGTGATTCTAGAAAGAAAATCAGTGATGAGAAAAATGAAAAGAAGTTGAGGTTGATACCCTGCACTCAAGGTGGTGCACTTCTAGCCGGTGCACTTCCGTGGTGGTGGTGCGGCTGAAATTCAATGCGCTAATGCAAATTGGACAGTCTTACAAAGAAATTCCTGGGAGAGAAACTCTTGTGTGAACCCCCCTGAAAAACACCACCACCATCTATTCTACTAGCATGGCTCGATCGAGGCGAAATCGCATTACTTGTTTTATCTGCAACAAGAAATTACCCCACCAGAACAGATTAGAAGCTCACTACACGCAGTTTCACCCCATTACCCTGGCTGAAGGCCTTTTGCTGGACAGAACTGTACCTCCAGTTGGCTGAACCGCCAGCACCAGCTAGGTTCGATGTCAGTATGTGCACCTGAATCATCCCAGGATATATGATCTTATACTAAGATAGCCAGTAGATTCTATACCAGGAGTGCCACCACCCAAAGATTCCTCGGACAGTGAATCTATAGACCTCAGAAGCCAGGTCTAACATGTACGCCTGACCCAATCAAAACTAAATATCACAGCGATGACGTGGGAGCGGAGGTGGCTGGTGGTCAGGCGTACGGTGTTGCTACTGGGATATACAAACACATCGTATATACCTGGATCAATGGAACCCATGGCATCCATTCGATTGTGCATATGACTTTCAGCAAGCTCAATCCTTGTGTCAGAACTCCAAAATGTGGATCGACCAGCACCTGAAACATGGACTTGACGACTTCCGTATCGAGTCTTTTAATCAGCTGCTGAGTTGTGGGCACTCTTGGAATCCATAGACTTCGGTTTAGGTGCAGAGAGTTGGCTAGAAGACTGTTCCAAACATTCGGCACATTGTATTATCGAGATATATTCACGTGCATCAAATTCTTTTGGCACATATCCCATTCGCCACGTACTTGGATTTTGAACCGGTGTGACTAGCAGATTCTGAGGGGTGACGCATTACAGTGAGATGAACACTGGCGATTGGTGGTGGAATACTCAGGAGCACCTACCTCAGGGCGCCACGATTGTACCAGTTATTTTTGCGTCTGATAAAACGCATCTGACAAATTTTTCTGGTGATAAACAGGCCTGGCCCTTACATATGACTATCGGTATATACGAAAAGATGTCCGCCGGAGCCCCAAGAACGTGCCTGGATCCTCGTGGACTCATACCATGTCCTCCAAAAGGTTCCAAAAACACCGATGACGCCTGGCACAACCAATCACACGATTCTGTCGGCGCTCCGAGAACTTGATATCAGTGGACCGGACTTGGAATGGGATTGTGCTGATGGTTTTCGAAGAAGGTGCTTTCCATTGCTGGCTGCATGGGTTGGTGACTATCCAGAACATGTGATGATTGCTCGAGTTTCATACGGTTTGTGTTCTATTTGTGAAATACCTAAAGGTGTGCCGATGGGTCATTCAGGTCAACAAACAATCTTTAATCCGAGGGATCAAGAAACCTACAGTGAACTTCTCGATCATGAACAGATCGATGAACTAATGCATCTGGAGTACGTTCATTCCCTAACAAGTTCTGGCAATACCCTCTTGCGATGTGTACCGTCTATGGCAACCTGATGAATTACATCAATTGCTCCTGGGATTAGTAAAGGATCTATTTGACTGGCTTCTCAAATACCTTAAAGCACGAAATCTCAAGACCGATTTGATAAGTGTTTCACATCGGTACCACAGTATCTGGGACTCCAACTATTTCAAAGACCTTTGATTCATTAAAGAGTGGGATATGGCAGGGGAAAGAGATCGGGGAATGGTTAGAACATTGGCAGTTAACTGCGCACAATATTAGCTGGTACCATGGATGACGAACAAATGCTGACGAGATTTCGTCCGATACACAAGTATGGGAACCATGTGGGAATCTTGCGAATTCTGCCTACTCGTAAGCCAACAAGCCACTCTGATCTATCCCTCACTGCACTTGATGATGCGCTCAAACGATTCTACAGGTTGAAAGTGTTTTCTGAAAACAGAAAATGTCGAAGACTGCCGAAGCCAAAGTCATGAATGAGCTGAAACGAGAATCTGTGAGAATACCTGAGCAAAAGATTGTGAAGATCCAGTTGCAGTAGAGGCAGAAGTGTATGGGGCCCACAAAATTAATGCTGCCAAACGCAAACAATTTCAAGCACGTCTGGATCACACTGCGATTGATGACAGAGATTCGATTACCACCGACAATCTGGAAAGAAAGATATACGGAATCACTACGGCACAACAGCATGTTTTCAAGAGGACATTTTCTAAGCGAATGGCTGAATTTGAAACTTCGTGGGAGCAATACGGCATTCATAAGCTCCGAAAAGCCCTTGAACATCAGATAGTGCACTTTGGTTACCTCCAGATGCATCTGGTCAGCCATATATCAGAGTCAATTCGGTGAATGGGTTCGGGAGACAATTTCACAACTGATATCCAGAATTGTACATATTTCCAATGTGAAAGATGGCTACCGCTCCAGCAATAAAGTGAATTATACTCGACAAATTCTCAAATACAATGACCGCCGCAGTGGCCTAGACTATATGGAGGACACTCTGCGTTACCTTGCACTTCAAGGCTGGTATGAGTTGATTCGGCTAAGGTGAGAAATTATTTGAGAGTAGCTTTGTATTAATATACTTATTGGCCAGTCCAGCTTACTTAAAACTAGGCTTTCAATCTCTTATCAGCAGTAGACAAATGACAAAATACAAGGCGAGCCCACCACTACGCGTCGAAATAGGACAGCCTGAGCCAATATTCTGTCCCAGTACCGCCAAATATGTATAACTTGAGAGAAACACACATCTGTGGGGAGTGTAGGAGTGTGAAACTAAAATCTCTAACAGATGTAGCCGGCGATATTGAAATTCCCAATCTTGGAAAGCTATTTCGGGCTCAAATTGAAGAAGATTGGGGAACAGAAATTACAGGTCTTGTGTTGGGTTACAATCTTAAGACCTAATGGACGAAGTGTGAATCAAACTACACAATGATCTATCTATTATCGCCAACTGTTCCACTCTCCTGCAACCATCAAGCGAATAGGGCTTGACTGTAAGGTGGAATATACAAATGCTAATAAGGGAATGATGCCTAAAGCACATACTGTGTGGGTTCAACATGCAGAGAGTGAGCATAATCACCTCGACAATAATTTTCAAGGCCGAATTCCATCGTTTCCGATCATATATTTAACCTGGACGCCACCAAACAAGATTCTACAGTTTCGAGAACACCTACCTGAAGGAAAAATACTACCAACATTCTCCAAACGATGTAACAGGAGACGGGAATGGGTATTACGTCCTTGACCTCAAGCGTATGCGGTGGTGATTCCAACAAAATTTCAAGACCAAAGGGGCTGGGCTGACAAGATAGATGGCTTCATTCAAGTGGTAAAATTGACTAATACAATGCATATCATTCCAGTTGGAGCAATTGTTGGGCCTGCACATTTGGTCAGAGTGGATGAAGAAGTACTAGGCAGTGGTAGTAACTGTAGAGATGATACAAGGGTATGGTTATTGAACAACCAGGTGGACCTGGATTCATACTGGACTGTATATTGAGAGTTACGAGGTTGCTTTCGGTATACTTATAATCAGAGTTTAGGCCAGTTGGGTGTTTTGTGAGGTGGGACATGAGTTGCAATGACATTTGTAGAGTGATATGGCATTTAAATAGTTTACCAATCTGAATTTACCAATCTGAATGCTGGTTGGACAGTGCAACAGCCCATTGGTCCAAAAAAAAAATAAGGTGCACAGCAATCTAAGGGAGTTAAACGACTTTTCAGGTGCACCAAAAGGTTTGTTGAGCGCTAATGAGCTAGGAATCGGCATAGGTTTCTGGCGCGCCGGAAGGTTTTGTGAGAAGCTCAAAAAGGGTGCGAATTTTGGCTCTTTTCTCTTTGAAGCTCCCAGAGTAACTTGCCCATGCTCAGGGTGTCTCTGGGAGGGTTGGTGAGAGCTCCGGGAGGGTCCGAAACTATGTCCATTTCTCCTGGAGGCTCACGGAGTACCTTCCCATGCTCGGGGAGTTCCCCAGAGGGATGGTGAGAGCTGCAGGAGGGTCCAAAACAATGTCAATTTCTCCCTGATGCTCCCGGAATACCTTCACATACTCCGGGAGTCTCTGGGAGGTTTGGTGTGAGCTCCAGGCGGGTCTGAAACTATGCCATTACTCCCGGAGGCTCCCGGAGTACCTTCCCATGCTCCGGGTGCCTCCGGGAGCCACCGGGAGCATTTTACATTTTGCTGATGTAAAGCACGACAAGAATGAAATCAGGTTTCGAATTGGATTTCATGGGAGAAGTAGGATTCATGATAATAAGAAGTGAACAAAGAAAGCAGGAGTTCAGATGTATTATGGAACGTGTGAATCACTGTATATAAACCAGGTATTCGCTGGAAGATCAGTTTTTTCTTCACTTGTTCTCTCGTGTATACAACAATTCATTAACTTCGTCTTTCATGTCTTTCATACCTAGTGATTGTGGATCGATTCTCTTGTGTACAGTCATTGTTTCTTTAGCTACAGACTATTCTTGACTCTTGAACCTTCTGGCTTTCGGATTTAATAACCCTTAGAACTCCAAGCCCTGAACCCTCGATACCCTACCCTGAACCCTTGACAATGTGTTGTCTATAGACAAAGTAAATGAATTTGTAATGATGATATGGTGCTGCAAATAGGGCTGACCTCACTTGAAGTTACACTAACAACTCCAAACGTTGCTATGCCTATGACAATCAGCATGGTTGCCACCTACATATGCTCCCAACGCACCAAACGCAAAAGTTGTTTAGATAGGCGCATATGGTGCTTCCGTAGGCGGAAATCTTTTCCTGGAGTTTTGTGGGAATATGGTAAGTGAAGAGTCGAGTTTGGAGAAGAGGAACAACCTGAAGAATATATCAGAATTGATGGAAATATCAAGTTGAATTCGAGTTTTCAACTGTCAATATATACATGATTGCATTGTAGTATTTCATGATGGACCCTGCTGTGGAAGGCAGCAGAATTGCATAAATGCTGGCCTGTTTCAAACCCTGCTAATTCTCCACAGTTAATGATAAATAAAGCTGAACGACTGGCAATATACAACCTTTGAGACAGGAACTGGTGGTTGTATGTTTGGTGTAATAGCCGTTAGAACAAAAGCAATGTCATGTGCAACAGTTTCTGCAGCCAAGTTGAATGGATATTGGATTAGGGTTGAGTATTTTTCCAAGCTGTTACAGTCATAGCACCTGTCTATAGGATCATTTTGGTAGTATAACTATATCCATAAAGATCCACTTTTCCATCTCCATCCAACTTCCAACATCTCCTCCATAAACAAAGTTCATACAAACTACACCACCGAGCAACAAATATGGTTGAGACTCCTAAACAAATCTTTTTGGCGCTTCTGGCAGGCACATACAGCAAATCAGCTATGTGCACAACAATACAACGTCATACAGCAAACCAAGGCAAGACTGGTGTTGAAGCAGAATGGGTCTGAGTACTTGGTGCTCTATGCAGTCTCCATTCCAACAAGAAACATGTAGCTCAGCTCCAACCTGAATCATACTTTGTGAGCAAGGAAGCAGAAAAGAAGTGGATTGAGGAATTTGTGTACAGTGAAACAGCAGCAGCAAGAGGGAGGGTTGCAGAAACAGAAGTGGCAGTGGAGAGAGAGCAGGACTCTGTATTAAGAAGAGCAGTGGCTGGTACAACCAAAATGACATTTGAAGAGATGCTGGAAGCAATGGAAGATAGTGTTGATGATGTCGCAACTTCAGATGAGGAAGACAATGAAGATAAGGAAAATGATAGAGAGGACAATGACGATGTAGAGCTCAGTGATGAAGATGAATCAAATTAGGTAGTTGGCACAATCAACCAATCGGTACAGGAACCACTTGATACTTTTCAGATGAAGCAGATGAAGCTTAAGGAATTGGCAACACCAGGCTGGGCAGATGCAGAAAATTAGTTTCATGAGCACGATTGGAAGTACAGCACTGCTCAATTGATGGTTCAGGCCGTGGTTATTCCAAACACAATTACCAACTCAGCTAATGCAGTTGCGTTCCGCTATTTTATAAATGCAACGATATCACCTATGCACCGACAACCCTCTGCATCTGGAAGTAGTCATTTGTGCCTCGGAGCTGGCAAGCCTCATGATACTATTGATACATTCACCATAGTCAAATCAGTGGAATCGGTGCGGAATCGGCCCTAGCAGGTATATTCTTCTACTAACTATTAGCCAGATGTCCAATTTGATTCAAAATATGGGTACGGAACATGGTGGCCCATAGATATAGATTGTTGTATAGTCATGGATTGTAATATTGGTGTTTTCAACAGTGTCTCGTACCCAAATGCTTTTTTGCCCTATTTTTATAACTGTCAGTTATCTATGATTTCAGTGACAAGGTTGTGAAAGATAAATGAATCTTCTAGGTATGTGCAAGGATAGTGCCAAACATATGAACTTTAAGTACACCTGATATAGATGATATATCGTCTATCAGTATATTTAAATTCAGTACATTTATTTTGAGAATGAAAGTAAAAACTTCATTGGTATGTAATCTGCTACCAGAATGTTACATTAGTATTGTTGTATTTGTGTCACAAATTGCAGTCTGATATCATACCCAATCAAATTGAAAGACTAATATCATATTCAATTCCAATGAAATTCCAACTGTCCAATCTGCCGCTCAGGCCCTGTACACATGATGGCAATCTTACAAAGTCCTTAGGCGGACCATGAATATTTGGTACAACCAGCTGGATGACGAAAGTGTGCTATATATGATGGAAATATTCGTCATTGACTTTATACCTTGTTAAGCCGGTCGTAAGTGGTATAATGCTAAAAAACTATATTTCAATAGCTATGCAAACTGTCCATCAAATGTCAAATAGTAGTGCCATTATGCATAGTATATAGTCATATTGAAACAGGTAGTACAACATCTTATGAATAATCGCAATGTATATTCATATTGTATATGCATATAAGCCCACTGATATAATCAAATGATCTGTATTCACATGACAAAACACGTAGACTGCAGGACTAAAAGTGAGTGTTGATGCAGTGTCAATGATTTTTCATCTCACAACATTCCTAGCACATCAGATTGTGTGAGTTCCATTAGTGTAATTGCAATGTTGACTGCTTTTACTGACAAATCAATTTTTACAAATGTACTTGAGCAACCACGCTTGGAGAAAGTGAATGACAATTAATCCGTATCGCACAGCATATTGTCATTAAATAAGTATGGAAGTCTGCCGTTATAATCATATTAATCAATTTGGCATAATACAACACGTAGAGTATAGGAATAAAAGTCAGCATCAATGAAGTGTCAACTATTTTTGGTCGCACAACATCTCTAGCATATCGAATTGTGTCAGCTCTATGAGTGTAATTGCAGTTTTGACTTTCTTTATCGACAAATCAATTTTACAGATGCACTTGAATAACCTGGCTTGGAGAAATTAAATTACAAATAATCCGTATTACACAGCATATACTCCTTCAATACATATGAATACCAGCCGTTATAATCATAGATATAAATTTTTCATAATTAGACATGTTGACAGTAGGACAAAAAGTGAGCATCGATAGAGCATCAACGATTTGTGGTCATAGGACATCTCTTGCATGTCAGATTGTGTGAGATCTATTAGTGGAATAGCAATTTTGACTACCTTTATCGATTAATCAATTTATACTGATGTACATAAGCAAACAAGTTTGGAGAAATTGAATCATGATTAATCCATATTGCACAGCATATACTTATTGAATAAGTATGAAACACTGCCGTTACAATCATATCTATTATTTCTGCATAATACAATACGTACACTGCCGGACTAAAAGTGAGCATCGATTGAGTGTCCACGATTTATGGTGACACAATATCTCTAGTGCGTCAGATTGTGTGAACTGCATTAGTTTAATTGCAATTTTGACTGGTTTTATCGACAAATCAATTTTTACTGATGCACTCAAGCAACCTAGATTGGAGAAATTAAATCACAATTAATCCGTATCGCTAGGCATATTCCTGTTGAATACAGCTGAAAGGCCACTGTTAAAATGATACATATTCTTTTTGCACAAGATACACGTAGATTACAGGACTAAAAGTGAGTGTGGACGATGTGTCAATATTGTTGGTCATATGATATCTCCAACACCAGGGGATCGGGGTAAATTGCCAATGTTATCGCAGTTTTGACTGACATAACTTCCTAATCGGTTCTAAAAATGTGGATGATAGCAAGTATCAACTTTTTGAACTAGAGTGTACCTGCAGGTGGACGACCCTGCTCACGTTAAGATGCAGCTCTGCAGCTCGCTCACGTAGTTAGCTTTAGTGAGACTTCGGCTGGATCACCAATAACATCAACTTCTACATGTGCAAATGAGTCTCTTTACTCACATTGATGGCAACACCCAACTTCTGATGGCCTGATAAGTATCAAAAATAATCGAAACAATGCACAATAGTTGATTTACCCAGTATACTCTTGAACCAGTGAAATACAGGCTGCTTGGAGGGTTCGCACAAGTCTCATGACTTCACATCCATTCCTGCCACGCATGATGCACACGATGCGCAGGATGTCAGTTTCAAGGACAAAATTGTCCATGCCAAGTCAATAGGATTTAGCAGCAAGTTTGCTACCTTAGCCAGAGTGTGCTGCAAACTTGCAGAACTTCGCATAGCAGAATATACTATGAAATGAAAAAAGCTCATTGACGATGGCCCAGGGCACTTGTCTGACCAAGCTATCAACTGGATCAAAGCTATGGACGACATCCAGCTAGAAATCATTGATGCTGGCCCATCGGGGAGTCTCAAACAAGCAGAACAAATGTCTAAGGTTTGAAAACTCAACGAAAGCATAGCCGCTAAAGTCAAGGAGTTGGAGGCTGCTGAACCTCTTGAAGGACTGAACAGGGAGTTAGCGGCAGCTCACCCAGAAATAGATGAGTTGGAGGGAGAGCTCCGGATCGAGATGCGTCACCCTGCCCAATTGGAGCGGCAGCTGGAGAAGTGCATATCAGATCTGGAGCACACTGCCGACCACACCGTGGTTGCACAGCTCTGGCTGAAAAAAGATATCCTTCTGCACCAAGTCAAAAGTCTCTCCTCAAGGAAAAGCGAGCATGAATCCATGTTGAGAGCTTTCGAGCGGGTCATTCAAAGACATATGACTTACCAAGTAAGTGCGACTCTGGCGCCCAACACCTTCTGTGAACCGACCCCAACCTTATCCGGGAACTGTGGCTCCTTCAAACCCACCCTTGGCTCATGAGGAAGTCTTGGTTTCTCCGTCAAACTGTCTAACCTTCTGACATATAATGGCAAATGAACCCTGGATGATGTCACTGCATTCCTGTTCGCTTGGAAACGACACTTCAAGAATGCTGCCCAAGCCATCGGATGGGTCGGCGCTACAGGTTGGACAGAGCAAGTGGTGCTGCAGCTGAAAGGTGACGCAGCAACCTGGACCATACATTGTTTTCCAATAAGTACACCTATCAAATAGTCCACCTTTTGCATGGAGTTAAAAGCTAGGTATATTCCATCCAACGCCTTGGATGTGGTCAAATGCAAATAGGAGGAGCTGAGCCAGAAGAAGGGAGAACAGATGACAGAGTTTAAGGATCGTTTCCATTGCCTCCAATTGAAATTTGACCTGCACCAGCCGATGCCAGCAAAAATATTAGCCGACGCTTATGGATACAAGATTGACAAGAACAACTAGAGAGTTAACAAAGACTCAGTTCGGTATATTGGCATGCGTGATAGGGCATCGCCCCTCGAGCAGCACATGGAGCATCTTGCTGCATTGAACATGTCTCTCAACAAATCACAACCTGCAAGTGGCTCCAATACAAATACTAGTACTACTACGAAAGCCTCAGCCAAAAAATGGACTCCAAGAAATGCAATACAACTGGTACAACTGGCACGGCCAAAGAAAACAGTTTAACCTGTTATAACTGAGGTCAGATGAGCCATATATTTCACAACTGCCCAAACCATGACTGGATAAAGATGTTATTTGAGTGAGCTTTGGTCAGCAAAGATGCCCCGGAAGCTAAGTCTGGCCACCAATGCAAGGACAAGGAACAGGGAGATCTGCCAACCAGTCAAAAAGAGAGTGGTAGGCTCGACGAGGTGAAGGAGGTCAAGCAGGAGTCAGACAGTGAGGTGGAAAGTGAGTTGGAGAGTTTTTCCAATTCGGACGCTGAGACAGGAAAATTCACACCATGTTGGTAACTGCGGCTGTACCTTCCATAAAAACGCCATCATGTATGGTATCGTCAAAAAGGGTGGAAAGAATATGCCAGATAGTCAATTCAAAATTTTCACCCATTACCACCACTTGAAAGTCAGTAAACTGGACGATGCAGTTGTCGATCTGCTAAGATTGCAACCCAAATTACGATACCCAACAGAGTGTGCATGCTGGACCAGCATGAATGCAAGAGTTGTGAAGGACAATGGAACATCAGAGAACAATGTCAGTCAGAAGTTTCTTGATGAGCTGAAACGTCAAGAAGCTGCCCGAAATACAAAAGATGCGGGATGGATGATGGTGGAGACTGCAAATGTAAATCCAGAGGACAGAATGAAGAAACGCCAACAAGTGAAATTGAAACTACAACTTGGTTTGTTATATGTCTACAAAGCAGAATTCAGGATCTATGACATCAAACGCTTTGATATTGTGCTAGGCAAAGATGGATGCATGTCATACATTGCTGGTATCAATTTGACCATGACAGTAACAAGATGTGGATCGCCGATAACCTCTTGGAGAAAAGACAGGATGGCTGTATTCACTACCTACTGGGCTTGCTCCCCTTGGACATCAATGAGAGTATAGTGGAGCAGGCCAAACACATGGGCATGAACATCATATAGAAGATGGAACTCAAAAACATATCAGTCCGCCTGTTGCGATGGGCATTTTCGATCCAAGTACACCACTGCAGGGATGGCGACACCAATCTCACGGATGGGCCACCAGGACAGTTGCAAGAAGTCTGGACAGAATTCCAGGGCCTCTTTGGTGAGCCAACTTATGCAAATTTGCAGAAAGGAAGGCAGGCTGATTTCAAAATTAAAACAGATTCAAATGGCAAAATACCGTTCCACTCACCATATTGTATCTCTCCATACAAAGCAGAAGAGCTGCAGAGGCAGATAGACCAGGCAATGTGCAGCGGTTCAATTCAGCCCTCTCGAAGCAATTTTGGCTCACCAGTGTCATCCGTGCCAAAGCCTGATGGTATATTGCGTATGTGTATCGATTATTGCGCAGTCAATGCAATAACCATCAAGAACTGTTATCCTCTCCCACAAATCGAGGATTTACTCAACTCCATGTGTGGCTCCATCTGGTTCACTAAATTGGACTTGGCAGCTGGTGATCATCAAATTCACATTGCAGCAGCCAATCGACAAAAGACGGCCTTCACCACTAAATTTGCCTTATACAAGAGGCGAGTCCTTTGATTTGGCCTGCCGAATGCACCAAGTCAATTCATGTACATGATAAATGGCATTCTAGAGCTAATGAAACGAATGTTCATCGTCGTATACCTTGACAATGTTATGATTCACAGCTGTACCCTGGTGGAACATGTCATACATGTCCATGAGGTGCTGACCTTCCTAGTGGAACATGGTCTGAATGCCAAACATGCAAAATGTATCTGGGTGGGTCAGAAAGACGACTTCTGTGTCTTTGATATGGACAAGGATGGCATCCACGCCCAGGAATGTTAAACCTGTGTGGTCATGGATTGGCCCCTACTTGAAAACAGTAAGGATGTCAGAGACTTTCTGGGTTGTACCAGTTACTATAGAAAATTCATCGAACATTAAGCTCACATTGCCATATCGTTGTATGGCATTGCCACCACTTCGAAAGGTCAAGGTGACATTGGGCAGTGATGTGTAGAGCCGAGGAAGGTCATTTACTCTCGATTCACCTGGGACAAAGAATCCCAGCATGCTTTCGACACTCTCAAGAAGATACTGTGCAATACCCCTGTTTTTGCTCTGCCAGGCCCCAAAGGAGAATATTGCGTGCATGTTGATGCCCACCAATATGCGTGGGGTACGGTGCTCTCCCAGGTGTAAGACAAGGAAGAAAATGTACAGGTATATTTCAGCCGAAAATGATATGATGCGGAGACGTGCTACCCTGCATACGACAGAGAACTGTTAGTCATCTATTATGCGGTATTACACTGGAGATTCAACCAACATGGAGCCGAGCAGCCATTTGTGGTACATACGGACCATTGGACCCTGTGTTGGATACTCACACAACCAAAACTCACCATAGATCAAATGGATATCTTGACAACCCTCCAGAACTTCTACTGGGTGACAAACCACATCCCAGGTGTCAAAAATCTGGTTGCGGATGCATTGCTTCCCTGCCCAGATTTCCGACCCGAGCATTGTGATCTGATGGCACCTGAAGCTATGGCAGCTGGAAAATTGACTGATGATATCAAGGTGGGCATAATTGATGACAAATGGTTTGGGCCTATCGCATATAACTTGGCCAACCTAAATCAGTACCCCCCACCACCCACCACATTGATCAAGGAGCGTATATTCAGGGTGTCAGCGCAACGGTTCTATTTGGAAGAGAATGGCCTGCTGTGGTCACATGGTGACTTAGAAGAAGAGATGGAAAAAAAAACGCAAGGGCAAAGAAGAAGCATGGCGAAGAAAAAATAAGGGCAAGGAAGAAGGCTGGGGAAGATGAAACAAGGACAATAGAAAAGGAAGAAGAAGGAGAGACAAAAAAAAACGCAAGGGCAAGGAAGAAGGACGGAGAAGAAGAAACAAAGGCCAAGGAGAAGGAAGAAGACGGAGAGGCAGAGAAGAACACTGTACGTGGGCGGCTATGTATTTCAAAAGCAATGTGGTAATGAATCTTCCATGAGGTCCACAACATGCTAGTGGGGGGACACTTCGGTACATATCGAACATAATTATGCATGAAAGATGAATATTTTTGCAGGAGAATGTGGCAAGACATGCAGCAATGTATTGCAAGCTGCAACTGATGCCATCGAACCAACCACTGGAGCGGCAAACCGATGGGCCTCCTGCAACTACTGCCCATAGCCAAATGCTGTTAGCCAAGAATTGGAATCGACTTCATATCTGAGGTGCCGATCATAGCAAATGACTATAACTGCATTGAAATATTCATCCACCACATGACAAAGAGAGTACATTGGCGTGGCAATAAAACAACAATCGACGCACTGGCCTTTGTACACATATTCATTGATGATATTGTCAGCCTACCTGGTGTGCTACAGGAGGTTGTATCAGACCATGATGTTAGTTTCACAGCAGACAACTGGAGAGAAGATGCAAGCATTCTGCAAACAAAGCAGCTCATGTCTCTGCCGTCCCATCCAGAAATGGATAGTCTCTCCGAGAACTCAAACATGACTGTTGTCAAGGGTTCAGGGCTGGGTGTTGAGGGTTCAGGGTTCGGGGTTCTAGGGGTTATAAAATCCAACAGCCGGAAGGCTTCAAGAGTCGAAAATAGCCTGTAGCTGAAGGAACAAAGACTGTACGCAAGAGACTCGATCCAGAATCACCGAGTGTGAAAGAAGTGAAAGCTGAAGCTAATTGATTGCTTTATAGACGAGAGAACGAGTGAACAAAGAAACTTATCCTTCGCTCAACGCCTGGTTTATATACAGTGATTCACTCGTTCCATAATATATCCGACCTCCTGCTTTCTTTGTACACCGCTTTCGTACGATTCCGTCGTTTCCCGTAAAACCTGATTTGAAACCTGATTTCATGATCGTCATGCTTTAGCCTCCATTCGAAACCTGATTTCATTCTTGTCGTGCTTTTAGCCTCCATTCGAAACCTGATTTCATGCTCGTCATGCTTTAGCCTCCGTTCGAAACCTGATTTCATTCTTGTCGTGCTTTATCTTCTATATTATTCACCGATCATCACTCCACCATCGATCGTCACTCAACACAACCGTGACAGTAGCTCCCCCCTCTCCAATGCCGAGTACCTACAAGGTTCACGATCCGGGCTTGCCAGGTTGTTCGGTGTGAAAATTGTCGATAGCTTTGAGTCCATCTACATTGGTCGCGGACTCCCAGCTGCGCTCGTTTTAGCCTCTCCATTTTACCAAATACTGCAGCTGCCTTTGGAACAGCCTGGAATTGTCTATCTGCTCAACTTCGTACTCCTCTTATCCGTCCACTATTACCGGTGGTGGTGGTTCTTGCTTTTGATTCGGGAGAGGATCCTGGGCGGCCTTCTCTAATCTGGATATTGGTTGAACGTCGTGAATGCGTAGTTGATTTGGTAGCCTAATTCTATAGGCCCATGGACTGACGACCTCCGTGATTTCATATGGTCCAATACGTTTCCAGTCAAGTTTCTTACTGGGTCGGGCTGTTGATAGGTTTCTGGCGTCCATCCATACTGTCTCCTATCTGTAACTCCATTCCGACTCTTCGGGATTTGTTGGCCTGTTCGGACCGTACGGCTTGGGACCTTTGCATCTCTGCTCTGAGTTCGCTGAGAAGTTGCTCCATCCTGTGGGCCATCTGCTGGGCATTTACCTCACGAATATCGTTGGGATCCATATTTGGGTGTTGGCCGAAGGTCATTCGCCGGTGAAAGCCGTAGTTGCCAAAAAATGCGGAGCACTTGGTCGTCTCCGAGGTGTGATTGTTAGCTGCGAATTCCGCCAATAGTAGCCACCGGACCCAATCGTCCTGCTGATAATTAACAAAGTTCCGGAGGTACTGTTCCATTACCACGTTGATTCTTTCAGTTTGGCTGTCGGTCTGAGGGTGGAATGCGGTTGACAATCTTCGTTCGATTCCCAATCTCTCACAGACGTGTTTCCAGAATTCCGAAGCGAATTGCGGCCCTCGATCCGACACTATTGTTTCGGGCAGTCCATGTAGTCTGAACACTTCTTTACGTACATTTCCCCCAGCTTCTTTGCATCCACTCTGTCAGTACAGGGTACCAGGTGTCGCATTTTCGTTAGGCGATCAACCACTACCCAAAATGCGTTAAACCCTTCGCTTTCTGGTAGTCCAACTACAAAATCCATGCTCAGATCCCTCCATGGTTGTTCCGGTATCTCCAGTGGTTGCAGAAGTCCATGGGTTT
Source organism: Trichophaea hybrida (assembly GCA_015178995.1). NCBI lineage: Eukaryota > Fungi > Ascomycota > Pezizomycetes > Pezizales > Pyronemataceae > Trichophaea > Trichophaea hybrida. Next base: position 478,614 of record WHVE01000009.1, on the reverse strand, counting down.
TTCCGTGAACTGCTTTGCTTCGTTGACAGGTATGGCAATTTCGTACGTAGCGATCCACTTCTTTTCTCATCTGATTCCAGGAATGGCTTCGGCTCAGCAGGTCGTTGGTTTTAGCTTGTCCTGGATGTCCCGCGACCGGAGAGTCATGGCATTCCTGAATCCATTTGAGTTTGTCATCGTCCGTTGGTTGGATTTGTGTTTCAGAAATTTCCAACGGTTGTTCCTTATGCGTATGTAGCCCTTCGCTGCTGTCGTACAGGCATTGCTGATACACCCTTTTTACCCAATTCCATAGTTCTTCGGCACTTGTTGAATCGTTGTCCCAGATGACCGTCTCTGCGAAACCCACTATCAGAGTTTTGCATAGCTCCTGGTCGAGATTTTCTGTTTTTAGCACGATTTGCTGGGTTTTTTCTGCCCCCCCTTCGGAGGAATGTCTCCTGGCATTCTTGTAAGTGCATCGGGCTTCTGTCCTTGTTTGCCTGGGCGATAAACGATTTTGAACTTAAAACGGGAGAGAAATTCAGACCACCTTGTTTGCCTTTGGTTCAACAGCTTCGAAGTCATGAACTACTCCAGGTTCTTGTGATCTGTGAGAATCTTGATTGGATGTGCTGAACCTTCGCACTCAGGCCTCCATTGCTCCAAACTTTTAACTATCGCACCTAATTCTTGATCGTAAATTTCGTAATTTTCTTTGGCGGGCGAATATTTTTTGGAAAAGAAGGCCACTGGGTGTAATATTCCATGATCATCGTACTGAGAAAGGACTCCTGCTGATACATAACTCGAAGCGTCGGTTTCTAGGACTATCTCTTTTTCGTAGTCGAAGTGGGCTAACACTGGTGCCGTCGTAAAAGCTAACTTGAGCTCGGCGAATGCTCTTTTCTGATCGGGTCCCCAGTGAAAGGGTAATAGCTTTTTGTGAGTTTTGTTGGCGGTTGTACCACCGTACTGTAATTCGGTATGAATCGTTGGTAGAAATTGGCGAAGCCTAAAAGGCTTGGATTTCTTTAAGTTTTCCCGGTGTTTCCCAATTTTCAACTGCATGGACTTTCTCCGGATCCATTTTGATTCCGTTTACTCCGACAATTAGCCCTAGGTATTTGACTTCTTCCTTATGGAACTCGCATTTTTCTGCTTTTAGGTAGAGACCAGCTTCCTTGAGTGCAGTCATGACTGCTCTGACATGTTCCTTGTGCTCCTTCAGGTTATCGCTGTAGATAAGGACATCGTCCAAAAAGGCTGTGCAGAAGATATCCAGGAAAGGTCGTAATGTATTGTTGATGAATTCTTGGAAGGATGCTGGTGCGTTGGTAAGTCCGAAGGGCATAACCAGTGACTAGAAAAGTTCATAGCGGGTCCTGATAGCCGTTTTCTATTCGTCCCCTTCTGCGATTCTAATCATGTTATACGCATCGCGGACGTCTAACTTGGTGTAGTAATGGGCTTTGGAGAGTCTTAGCAAGGTTTCTTGGATCAATGGCAGGGGATACCGGTTTTTATTGTTCCTTCGTTCAGGCCTCGGTCGTCGACGCAGAGTCTCAGGCCTCCTCCTGGTTTCAGAGCAGAAAGTACCGGGGCTCTGCAGGGTGATAACGATGACCGAATGAATCCCTTGGACAAGTTCTTTTCTATCCATTCATTTTGTACTCCCAATTCTTCTCGTGAGAGACTGTAGATAGGTCCAAATGGAGGTGTGAATCCTTCCTGTAGTTTAATCTTATGATCGTAAGGTCGATGTGGAGGTAAGGTTTCTGTGATTACTTTGCTGAATAGCGGTAGAAATTTGTGGTATTCCTTGGGAATGACTTCTTCGAGAGGTTTGTTTTGTAGGTCTTTTATTCCCAAGGCTTTATTGATTTCGTACAACGTGATGGTGTAAACTATGAGTCTCTCCTTCTGTATTCTTCTCATAAAGGGTGAGGCGGCTACTGCGCAGATGTCTAGCCTGGGTGTCTCCAGATCCGTTGTTTCCATATGATTGCCCCACACCCATACGCTTGAATGGTGTTGGCAGTGTTGTTGGCAGTAGCTGCTTTCGAAACCGATCCTTCGAGCTTGGAATTTAACCGTTACGTCGTGAAGTTGTAACCATGGCAATCCTAGTATGATCGGTAATGCCCTAACTTTGTTACGAACGCTGGTAGTTGCTCCTGATGTGATCTTATTCCTATATTTAACTTGGCCATGGTCGTAATGGTTCCTGATTCGATGGGTCTTCCATCGATAACCTCTAACTCTCTTGATTATCATAATCTCTTCTCTTCTAACTGATGATGGCGAACAAAATCTTTATCCACAAATGCTATTCCCGTGGCTCCACAGTCAATTAGAGCGTGTATATCGATTAACCTGTCTCCGATTTTCAGCGAACATTTTACAACAAGATGTTTGCTTTCCATTAAAGACTCCTTAATTTCTGCACTACTGATTGAAAACTGCGAAATTTCAAACAAGACTTAACACTGTAGACAAGGAGATTTGTGCCCAGCGCAATGGCCATCCTTATTGCACTGGTTTAAACTTTTCCCGACTCCACTTCCTTTCCTTTCCCTGTTCCCGAATCTGGTCCATTTCATTTCCTGCTTTCTTAAACGCGTTACTTCCACCTGTCCTGATGCTGCTTTCAATTTTCCGGGCAACTTGCGGCGAAGTGCCTTGAGTCCCCACAGTACATACATAGTCCTCCTTCCCTTCGTCTCTTTCTCTCTTCTGCTGTGATCTTCCTGCCTTGACTGCTGAGAGGCCATTGGGGCGGGGCCGAAATATCCTGCTACTGTCCGCAGGTGCAGTCTCTGAGGCGGGTGTGGTGTTGGTTGTTGGGTAGACTTCTTGTATCCTCCTTCCCACCTTCCTGACTTCCTTTCCGCGGCCCGGGCCCTCAGCTGAGAGTCTCTTTTTGAACACAGCTTGAAAATTCGACCAGGTTTTCCGGTAACTCGGTGTGTTGTAGGGAGTCTTGAGTTCGTTTGACAGCCATTTCGTAATGCATCTAGCTGGGCTTCCGTGTTCCACTTAACGTCCGCTACGTACCTTGGAATTCCGCGTAGTACTGGGAGAATTCGCGGTCTGTTGTTTGAGTTTCAATAGTTCCCTCTTGGCCGTTGCCGCTTTGTCTTGGTCTCCGAAAGCTAAGTCCAACATGTCAAGCAGATCTTTTAAGGAATCGAGTTTTACTTCCCCCAAACTTCTTCACCGTATGGCATAAGCTGTGCCATGGCTACTCCTCGAGACGTCCCATCGCGTACCTAGCTTCTTCTGTTCGGTATTGAACGTTCTGGGTTTTCCTGCTATCTTCAAGCCAACTGCACCTTCCATCCCCTAAGTTCCTTCCTGTCTGTTCCTGAAAAACGGCAATTTCGTTGCCCTTTTCTTCTGGTTCCCTCTCTTCCCTTTCCACTCCCATCCTTCCTTCCGTTAGCCTCAAGATCCGGGTTACCTGTTCCCGATTTTCTTCTGCCAACAATCTGAATTTCTCCATCTGTGCCTGGGCGTCTTCCAGGTCTTGTTTCAGTTCCGCCAGGTCTGGATGCCTTTCTGCCAGTTGTTGTTCAGGTTCCGGACTTTTTCACTAAGTCCCCATGACTGCATTCGGGAACTGTTCCTTCCGCTGCTGCCAGTCTCTGTGTTGCTAGGGTCGCTTCCCTTTTCCAGTTTTCTCTTTCCTCCGATAATTCCGATATTCGTGCTTCCGCATCTTTCACAGATTGCCGTTCCTTCATCAATTTTTCATCCTGCTGGTCGTCGGTAACCTGGCGAGGGCGTTCAACCCTTTTTGACATCTTGGGTGTAACTTCGGAGTTGTTCTTCGTTCATCGCCTCCGTGTCCGCCTGTGTTACTTTTCCAGCTCTTCCTGAATCGCCATTGTCAGGGTTACATCGGGGCCACTCTTGAGGATTCGCCTACATCTTTCTGGCGATGTAAGAATGCTGCTAATGGAAGGATCGAGGTCTTAGATTCTTAGGTTTCTTGCAGGATTTCGTGATACTAGCGAACTGTTAAAGGGTTCCGGTTCTGAAACTGGCAATGTTGACCGGCTAGATTGAAGAAATTAATGCGGCTATGGCAATTGAAGTGGTATGCCGTCATTAACGAATTTTGGAAAACATTCGTGGGTTGCGGAGGTTCCACAGGCAGGCTATGCAGATATGTCGCCAGAAACTGTGCACGATCAGTCGATTATTGAAATTGCCGACGGATCGAAACACGGTGCAGCGGGTGTTGCAAGGTCTGTGACAAAAGTAACAACCGCTTTGGTAGGATAGTGGCACATAAACTAGGACTAAAACTGAGAATATAACTGGTAGAATCAATTTTAGACTCGTTCTCTGTCAAGGGTTCAGGGCTGGGCGTCGAGGGTTCAGGGTTCGGGGTTCTAGGGTTATAAAATGCAAGAGCCGGAAGGCTTCAAGAGTCAAAATAGCCTGTAGCTAAAGGAACAAAGACTGTACACAAGAGACTCGATCCAGAATCACGAGTGTGAAAGAAGTGAAAGCCGAAGCTAATTGATGCTTTATAGACGAGAGAACGAGTAAGAAAGAAACTTATCCTCCGCCGAACGCCTGGTTTATATACAGTCGTTCACTCGTTCATAATACATCCGAACTCCTGCTTTCTTTGTACACTGCTTCGAACGATTCCGTCGTTTCCCGTAATACTGATTCGAAACCTGATTTCATGCTCGCATGCTTTAGCCTCCATTCGAAACCTGATTTCATTCTCGTCGTGCTTTTAGCCTCCATTCGAAACCTGATTTCATGCTCGTCATGCTTTAGCCTCCGTTCGAAACCTGATTTCATTCTCATAGTGCTTTATCTTCTATATTATTCACCGATCATCACTCTACCATCGATCGTCACTCAACACAACCGTGACAACTGTCATACGTTATTCGTGAGGCTTCACCACTCACGATCAGAGCAATTGGGACAATTACCTTTCTCTGGCAGTGTATGCTTACAATTCTTCTGTACACCATTTGACGAAGAAGAGGCCTTTTCAACTCGACCTTGGTTCTTCACTACCTTTGCTGCTGGACTGAATTGCAGACCTCCAATAGCCGCAGGGCAATGATTGGGCAAAAGCATTACAAGGCCATGAATTCATCGAACGATTGCAGTGTATTTGGTAGTTGCCTGAGATCAGCTCTATGATGATCAGGATGAACCAACTGCTGAGGCTAATGAATCGCGATGTCCAATCGACTGCGCTATTACCGCAGGTGCAACGATATTTTTAGATACGAAAGATATGCCAATTACATATGCCAACGTCAACCCTGTGCACTACAAACTGCTACATCATTACATTGGCCCATACGAGATCCCCCAAATAAGTCACAATGCCGTCAAACTGCATCTTCCAAATGACAAGACGATACATGATACTGTAAATATCGGCAGGCTCACGGTTGACCGTACGGACGATTCTAGGGTCACTGGGCATCCACCGCCTCCGCAAGTACGGACAAGCCGTGTGGGCACAAAATATGTCGTCGAATCAATCACAAAACACTGGGCAGGCTCTAATGGAACCGGTTGGGAATAGGAAGTGAAATTGGAAGGATGGAACAAGAAGGATAACACATTGGAGCCAGAGGTGAATATGGCAAAAGCAAAAGAGATGGTTAAGCAGTATTGGAATGAAATAGGTAGGAAGCCAAAGGTGAAAAGAAAGACGAGATTGATGACGGTATGAGAAGCAAGTTTCATTTTCGTTGTGTGTTTGTTTGTTTCTCAGTCATGATGGTGAGACAGAAACCTCAATTGTTTTTCTTTTTTTGCTGTTTTTTAGTTTGAATGGTCGAAAAGACATCGCGGAGGCATGTTTGTTTGTGATCAGGGCATTTTGATTCTTCGAGAGGTTTCTCAAACATGATTGGAGAAGGTTGTAATACAGAAGGATGGCCTTGCTCCGGTTGAGTTGTGGCTCAGATGCACTAGTGCAGCTCTGCATATTGCTCGCATAGTTAGCTTTAGTGAAACTTCAGCTGGACCACCACAAACATTCACTTCTACACATACGAAAGAGTCTCTTTGCCCACAGTACATATGGACATAACAACTTATTTTAAGTGCCAATGGAGTATCAACACATTGTCATAGTGCAGATGATGTTACTGCAGTTCGATGCAGTTGATATGGAACAGAAAAACTCAATAGACTAATTTTATGCATGAAAATACTCCGCCCATACTCAAGATTTTATTCACCTACTGTTTCTCATGTTAATCTTTTATTCCTACAAATGGTGTGTGGATGTAGGTATTGACCATATCAAAATATCTATAGTCTAATCACTTCTTTTGACTGCAGTTCAACTGACAATTATTTCAACTCTACTCTTATATTCCCTTCAAACTGATTTTCTATGGCCGCTGTAAAGTGCATTTGTAACACCAGAATCTTCACTCCAGCTTCACCCGGTCAAATTAGTATCTGTACTTAATTCAGGACCTGTCACGGTTGTGTTGTGTGAGGATCGAAGAGGGAGTAAGGATCGATAAAGGATAAAGGGAATACGAACGAAAGCAGGTTTTGTTGAAAGGAATCAGGTTTTGTTGGAAGGAATCAGGTTTTGTTGGAAGGAATCAGGTTTGTTGGTTGCATTGTAAATATGGCGTGATGGTTATGGCGTAAGCTGCGGATTGAAGGGGTTGCATACATAGCTGGGTGGAGTTAGAATGTATTTCGGAACGAGTGAGTAAAGATGACGACAGTCGCGTTAACTATATATAAGGACGCTGGATTTGCGGAGGATAGGTGTGTTCTTCACTTGTTCTCTAGTCTACAAAACACTCAATAGCTTCGGCAACAACCTTTGTTCACTTCTGTGATTCCGGAATTTGAGTCTCTTGCCTGTTACGCAGTACCCGTGATCACTGCTCATCCCGCAACATCTACGCCTGAGTTTGGTTTTTATAACCCCTAGAACTCCGAGCCTTGAACCCTTGACAGAAGAACGAGTCTACAATCGATTCTACTGGTTATACTTCAGTATATATGCCGATATCTTCATCGAAGCGGTTGTTATTTTTGTCACCGACCTTGCAATTCCCTCTGTTCTGTGTTTAAATCAGTTGGAAACTTCAAAAACAAGCTCACAGTACACAGCTTTTGGAGGCACTCCTGCATTTTGTGCCTGTGGAAACATCAACGAGAAGGATCCACGCTGTTTTACATGCCAGCATACGACAACAACAAACCTCAACTATCCCGAATCAATTTCTTTGACCTAGCTGGTCACACCGTCAACCTCTTTGAAAAAGAACCTTTGATCGCCTTTGATAGCATCGATGCTATCCTCAACCAATCCGAGGAGCCTTTGGAAGCATACTTCTGGGACGAACCACAAGCAGTATCTCCTTGGAATAGCTACTGGACAGAAGCAGCAAGAAACGGGGGAGGACTCCAGATCGACGACGCAGTATTCAAAAACTTCTGGACCAAATATTTCGGTCTTCACGTCAATTGCCAGGACAATGAACCATGCTACTGCGAACACAACTGCGGAGGGACACACATGGCAATCGGCAGAGCAGCAGAAGCTCAATCAACGACATCAGAATCCACGATCAAGCCAACACAGAAGGACATAGAAAGTCAAATCTCGTGGGAGGATTATAACGAACGAAAGGCAAATAAGGGAAAGGGAGTAGATCGAGTATTACACCCGGCCCCTCCACCAACCCCGCTGATCATCGTAACAACACCCAGCAAACACAAGGTGTTCTTCTGGTAGATGGTCAACCCATTCTTAGAAGCAGAAATCGAAGCGGCAGTACAACAAATCCAAGAAAATATTGACCAGGTGACAGACCACCTGAACAGAAAACCTCGCTCTAGATTCACAGCTGTAAACCTCCTCACAGCAGCCTCTCAACACCACCACCAGGATGTCAGGAGAATTTTCGAGATCAACTCGCAATGTCACATTGACTGGAGCCCTACAAATAGAGCTGGAAATTGTGGCAACGAAGAGTATAGAAGCCATGAACGAGGAACAGCTCAGGGAGCACATCGGGGACATCAACAAAGGGCTGAAGGCAATAAGCCAACAACCAACGACGAGCAGATTGAACGAATTGCTCAAGGAACGGCAATCTGTGAAAAATGCGGATGCACGAATATCGGAGTTGTTGGCAGAAGGAGACAAAGTCGTCCAAGAGAAGGACAATTTGAAGCAAAAACTACTGCTTACCCAACAAGCAGCGGCCACCGAAAAAACATCGAAGGCATGCGAGCATGGGGATCTGGAAGAAGAAGTTCGGATTCTGAAATAAACATTGGAGGAAGCAAATCCAGACCTTGCGGAACTGAGAAAAGATCTAGAAGACGCTCAGGCTCAAATGGAGATATTTAGAGACCTGGCGGAGGAAAATCGACAACAGGTAACCAGGAGAAAGGACGGACAGAGAGGAGCGAGAGGGAAAAGGTGAATGATATCACCAGTTTCTCAGGAGAAGATAGGAAGGAACTTCGAGGATGGAAGGTGCAATTAGCATTAAAGATAGCCAGAAAACTGAAGGCATTCAGCAACGAACAGAAGAAGCTGAGGTATGCAGTTGGATGCCTAAAAGGAGTGGCTCTGGCACAGTTAATGCCACACTGTGACAAAATCTCAGGGGAAGTCAAGCTCAATACCCTGAAAGACCTAGTTGACCTGCTGGATGTAGCATTCGGAGATCAAGACAGAGCAGCAACGGCAAAGAGAGAACTCGAGAAACTCATACAACGAGACCATGAATTCCCTCAGTACTATGCAGAATTTCAAAGATACGTAGTAGACACCAAATGGAACGAAGATGCACAGTTGGACGCATTATGGAAGGGACTATCCAACGAGCTCAAAGACTGCACACAACATATCGAGGAGCCAGCAAGCATGATCGAGTTCGTCAAAATGGTGTTAAAAAGAGATTCGCAACTGAGAAGGAGAGCGGCGGACAAGAAATTTGGGAAATGGGAGGGTTACAAGAGGTCCGATTGAACAACCAACACCACATCCGCCCCAGACTCGGCACCCACAGGATCAGTTGCAGGCTATCATGGCCCTGCCCCAATGGACCTCTCAGCAGTGAAGGAAAAAAAGATTACACCTGAGGAAAGGAAGAGACGAAGGGAAGGAGGACTGTGCATGTACTGTGGAGACAGCAGACATCTCGCAGCATCACGCCCAAGAAAGCTGAAGGCAGCATCAGGACAAACGGAAGTGTCACCTTTTAAGAAGGCAGCAAATGAGGGAGATGCAGATTCAACAACAGGAAAGGGAAAAGAAGTGGAGTCGGGAAAAGTTTAGTCGAGTGCAATAAGGATGGAAATTGCGCTGGAAACGAATCTCCTTTGTCAGTTAATGCTAGTTTTGGTATTTTGCAGTTTTCTATATCAAGCGCAGAAATAAAAGAGTCTTCTATGGAAAGCAAACACCTCGTTGTGAAATGCTCGCTGAAAATAGAAGGCAAGATCATTGATACCCACGCTTTGATAGACTGCGGAGCTACTGGAATAGCATTCATTGACAAAGACTTCGTCCGCCATCATCAATTACAAGAAAAGGAATTAACCGAATCAAAACAGTTAGAAGTTATAGATGGAAGGCCCATCGAATCAGGAACCATTACTACTATGGCCAAATTAAATTTAGGCATACGAGGACATCAGGAGCAATTACCAGCATTCGTTATAAAACTTGGACACTATCCAATCGTACTTGGATTACCATGGCTACAACTTCACGATGTTACAGTCAAGTTCCAAAAGAAAAGAATAGGATTCGAAAGCGATTACTGTCAGAAGCATTGTCAACATCATTCAAGCGTATGGGTATGGGGAAATCACATGGAAATAGCAGAATCCGCTGGGCCAAAATTAGCCATATGTGCTATAGCAGCAGCTCCATTTATGAGACGGAATAACAAGGAGAAACTCAAGGTGTACACGGTAACCTTATATGAAATCAACAAGGCCCTAGAAATAAAGGACCTTCAGGAAAAACCGCTGGAACAATTAATTCCTAAGGAATATCATGAGTTTCTCCCCCTCTTGATAAGGTGATCACTGAAAGACCACCACCACATAGACCATACGATCATAAGATTACACTCCAAGACGGATGCACCCCACCTTTCGGACCAATATACAGCCTGTCAAGAGAAGAACTTCAGGTCCTAAAAGAGTGGATTGAAAAGAACTTGTTAAAGGGATTCATCAGATCGTCATCATCACCATGCGGAGCACCGGTGTTGTTTGCACCTAAACCAAATGGAGGCTTACGATTATGCGTGGACTACCGAGAACTCAACGAAGGAACGATAAAAAATCGATACCCGTTACCATTAATCCAGGAAACTTTGCTGAGATTATCACAAGCCAAATGGTACACCAAACTGGACTTCCGAGATGCCTACAACATGATCCGAATAGCAGAAGGAGACGAATGGAAAACGGCCTTGAGAACCTGTTATGGCCTGTTCGAATCCCTCGTTATGCCCTTCGGACTCACCAATGCACCAGCTAGCTTTCAGGAATTCATCAACGATACTCTTCGCCCCTTTCTGGATATTTTCGGTACGTCATTCCTGGACGACATCCTTATCTACAGTGACAATTGAAAAGAACATAAGGAACACATCAGAGCAATAATGACGACGCTTAAGGAGGCCGGTCTGTATTTGAAAGCAGAAAAATGCGAGTTCCACCAACAGGAAGTGAAGTATCTGGGATTGATGGTTGGGGTAAATGGGATTAGAATGGATCCGGAAAAAGTAACAGCGGTTAAAGAGTGGGAAGCACCTGGCAAACTCAAGGAAGTTCAAGCATTTTTAGGATTCGCAAAGTTCTACCGAAGGTTTATAAGAAACTATAGCAGGGTGGTCTAACCATTTACCAAACTTACGAAAAAAACTGATACCCTTCCATTGCGGCCCTGATCAAAAGAGAGTATTTGCCGATTTGAAGGAAGCATTTACAACAGCACAAGGTCTAGCACATTTCGATTACGAAAAGGAAATCGTCCTGGAAACCGACGCATCGAGTTATGTATTCGTAGGAGTATTATCACAGTACGACGATCAAGGAATCCTCCATCTAGTGGTATTCTTTTCAATAGAAGGCAAACAAGATGGTCCGAATTCCTATCAACATTCAAGTTCAAGATTATGTACCATCCAGGAAAACAGGGTCAGAAGCCCGATGCACTCACCAGAATGCCAGGAGACATTCCGCCGAAGGGGGGGGCAGAAAAACCCCAACATAACGTGCTGAAGACAGCAAATCTTGATCAAAGAATACAGAAGGGATTGGTGGTAGCGTTTGCGGAAGTAGTCAATCGAGAAGCAGATGAAATTAGTTCAGAGGAGTTATGGAATTGGATTCAAAGGGTGGGCAAGGACTGCCTGTATGACAGCAGCGAGGGACTGTGTGCCAATGATACGGTAATCGGCAGCGAAGGAACTTCGAAGAAACTTCAACTGATAAAGGATCATCACGATATACCGGTAGCAGGACACCCAGGACGAGCAAAAACCTTCGAACTCCACAAAAGAAATGATCAATGGCCAGATATGAGGAATGACGTGGACATGTATGTACGAAACTGCCACATATGTCAACGCAGCACAGCAACTCATCAGGAAATCCACAGATGGCTCAAACCACAGGAAGTACCACAACAACCATGGAAGGATCTAAGTATGAATTTCGTGGTGGGGTTACCAGAAAGCGAGGGGTACAATGCCATATGGGTAGTAGTGGATAGACTGTCGAAAATGAAGCATTTAGTACCATGTTGAGACGATACAAATGGAAGGAAACTGGGCGAAATGTTTATACGAGAAGTGTTCAAATTACATGGCTTACCAGACAGTATCATATCGGACAGAGGACCTCAAATCGCTTCGGAGTTCTGGACACATATCTGCAAAAGACTGGGAATTGAACGAAAGCTTTCAACCACATTTCACCCACAAACCGATGGCCAAACGGAACCAATGAACGCCATTATGGAACAATATCTTAGGGTCTTTGTCAATTATCAACAAAACGATTGAACACAATGGCTACCAATGGCAGAATTCCCATCGAATAATCATGCCTCGGAAACAACGGGATGCTCACCATTCTTTGGCAATTATGGATTTCATCCAAGAATGACCTTCAGTCAACATCCGATTCAGAATGGAAATGATATCAGAGAAGTAAATGCAAATACCCTCTCCCAGAAAATGAACGATATCTTCCAACAGATGAAGGCGGAGATGATTCGAGCACAAGATATTCAAGCGGAACAAGCGGACAAGCATCGACAAGAGGGAGTGCAAATGATGGTAGGGGATTGAGTCTGGATAGACGCCAGGAATATTACAACACAACGACCCAGCAAGAAGCTCGATTGGAAACGCCTGAGACCATACGAGATTACGGAGGTTCTTAGTCCGTGGGCTTATCGATTACAATTACCCAAGGACCTTCACATCCATCCAGTACAACCAATCTTCTGCTTGACCAAAGTGTCGGAAGATCCTTTGCCAGGGCAAATCCAATCTGCCCCACCTGCAGATATCGTGGATGGAGAAGAAGAATACGAAGTGGAACGCATCGACGATTCAACAATATTTCGACGACAGCTGCAGTACCTGGTCAAATTGAAAGGCTACGATGAACAAAGCTGGGAATCAGCGGTTAACATGGACGGGCTCCAAGCAATCGATGTTTTCCATGCGGAACAACCTGGCAAGCCCGGATCAACAGCTTTGTAGGAACTTAGCATGTGGGAGGGGAGCTACTGTCACGGTTGTGTTGAGTGAGGATGGAAGAGGGAGTAAGGATCGATGAAGGATAAAGGGAATACGATGGAAAGCAGGTTTTGTTGGAAGGAATCAGGTTTTGTTGGAAGGCATCAGGTTTTGTTGGAAGGAATCAGGTTTGTTGGTTGCGTTGTAAATATGGCGTGATGGTTATGGCGTAAGCCGCGGGATGAAGGGGTTGCGTACATAGATGGGTGGAATTCGGATGTATTTCGGAATGCGTGAGTAAACATGACAATGGTCACGTTAACTGTATATAAGGACGCTGGATTTGTGGAGGATAGGTTTGTTCTTCACTCGTTCTCTAGTCTACAAAACAATCAATAGCTTCGGCAACAACCTTTGTTCACTTCTGTGATTCCGGAATTCGAGGCTCTTGCCTGTTACGCAGTACCCGCGATCACTGCTCACCCCGCAACATCTACGCCTTAGTTTGGTTTTTATAACCCCTAGAACTCCGAGCCTTGAACCCTTGACAGGACCGCTTCTACGGTAGATCAGAAGGTTAGCTTGGGATGTGAAATCACTAAAAGATTCTACCAGAAAAAAATACCTTTTCAATGGATATATTGTTAGGACTTGTTCTCCTCGCCAAGAAGGTTGATGCCATTCTACCCTCAAAGAACCCAAGGTCATTATGCTGTTCTCTGGAGCTCCAACACCATAACCACCATCGAACCAATGCCCACTCATTTTACAACTACCATAGTCTTCCATCACTCAATCCTCAATCGTTTTCATCGTGATTGGATTATGATCAGACCATCAGTATCCTTCATGACATCAAGCTCGTGGGCTTGCACCTCCAGACCAGTGGTATCCTTTCGATCTGATGACCTCCAGACGAATAAGCCTCTTTCAATCGAAAGCAGGTTCACTGTTCACAGTCGCCACGTACTCTTAGGCTACAGGCAGTTGTCAGTATTTGATTGTCACCATTCCGCTGGTTGCTGGCTGTCCATTTGGTATTGGCAATGGTCAGCTTTTTGGCTGATCACATTCAGCTGTGTGTTGGCTGTCCATTTAATATTGGCGATTTGGAGCAGAAACAACCGCCGCAATTGACTAGCCATCAATGCTTATCGATGGTATGGATGTCTGTATGCTGGCCATCTGAAAAGATTGGCTCTGGCATCTGAAACGAATGATAGCCGATGACTTCTGTTCAGCAGAATTACAGGTGATCGTATATGACCCCACTGCGAACTTGCTAGGTGTAGGAGCGTTGATTCATCCTCACTCAAAGTGATGTACTCTTCTAAAGCCGAATGGGTCATTATTCGAGATTTGACAGATGAAATATTGCATATGATTTTTAATCAATGGTGGACCGCAATGAATGTTCAAACAAACACTACGATTATATGGAGCAGCTCCCTGCATGCACCAGCTTGGTGATTCTACAAGCTTTGTGCAAATGCATCAAATGGCAGCCCTGGCATTATTTGCAGTGTCTGTCATCAGTTTCCTATACATTCATCCAAGAATGGAACAAGTACTACGGGGAAACACCTGTCATCAAAGGAATACAAAGCACAGCTGGAAAAGTCAACAGAATCTGATGTTATTGCATTGACTGGTATGGCTGGTGATGAGCACGCTCTAGCGGTACACAAAAAGAATGGCAGTCATGGTGTCATGGTGGCAAGTAATTTCCATCAAACACAAGTTGATTAACAATCAAAGATCATACTAATGATTTTGACAGACAGAACGTCAAAAATTGGCAGATAGTGACTTTACAACCCATCAATTCAACCAAGAAACCTGGAACTGCTATTTGATGCTGGGATTTGTTTCTGCACATATTCCATGGAATGGTTTCACAAATCTTGAGTTACAATGAACATTCAATACTTCACAACATGATTTGGTTCTGCCCTTGGCCAATACCCTCAGTAATATTTGCCGAAGAGAATATTCTCTAACAATTGATACAATGACAAAGCTGTTGCCAACAAAAAATAAAGTCAGTGGAGCATTAGATTGATGGATATCAACCAATGAATTGTTTATTTTGTTGGTCATTGGGTATTATATAGATTGCAACAGGTATGTACATGAAGCACAGCTTGTATTGGACAAGGTTAGTAGATGCTGGGTTTTAATATTTTGTACCGCTGACATAGAACTCTAGGTTAAAGGCAAACACACAGGTGCACGACTGGCTGAGGATTTGAAGGAGGTACTTGAACATTTCGATCTTACCGACTGTTCATTACTGGGTATAACTACTGATACTGCCTCATTCAACTATTCGATAACTTGGTAGCTACAATCTACACTTGAAATCTTGGGAATTTACTGGTTGGCATTACGAAACCATATACCACGCATGGTGCATGTCATTCAGCTTCGTTTTGGGGCATTTATGAATAATCAGGATATGAAAGGTCGAACAAAATCATGGGAAGCTGATGACCATGATGAGCAATTTGGAGAGAAGCAGAGTGCGGCATTGACCAAAAGCCAAAACCTGCAGATGTCTGGAAATGTAAAAATCTTTAAGGTGACAGCCATGAAGCTGGGATTAGCTAAAATTATTCAAAAGGTAGTTACTACATGCTATCCATACATATATTCCGAATACTGACTCTTGATATAGCAAAGAATGGTTGCTGTATTGATCACTCTGACTTCTGGAAGATGTAATGAGTATCTCAGCTGCCAGAAATCCAATGTTCAAATTGTAGTACTGCCTACCATGGATGTAAAAACTTGGTGGAATTCAACTCTGGAATTACTGGAGCAGGAATACAGATTGTGTGAGTTTACACACAAGTTCCTAAAAACCAGAATTCCAGTGATTACCAGCCTGTATTTACCATAGAGAACAAATGAATCATCGTTAAATACATAATGAAGATGCGAAGACCATTTTGTTACTGGACACTTTGGATGTCGAAACGGTATACAGTTACTTTGCACCTTGTCATTACAATCAATAATCATATATTCCATCATCTGGATGGCATCGTGCATGCTTTGGCAAAGAAAAAAAACTCTATGGCAAGAGGATCTGTACTTTGCTTTGAAGTTTGCATGCCAAAAGCTGTCCAAATAACACTCTGAAGTAACACCAGAGATGGGTATGCATTTTATTGTAGCACAAATGATTGATCCATTTCGGAAGTTGCGGTCATTGAGGAAGTGGCAGAAGGCTAGGAATGTGAATCCTGAAAATGAGGGTTCCGTCACTGCCCAGTACAATAATGCATTCATAAAATATGTCAAGTATGAATACTGCGCCAAAAATTCAGTTACTACTGACAAAAAATCCAATATAGTACTGATTCACAATCCCTTTTTCTCTATACCAGTATCTGGGCCAAGTCAATTGACTTATGAGTCATACAATCTGTCCAGTAATGATGAATACTATACACCCACAGATACGGGGGAATCTACTCTTGGACCCACTGATCATGCAGCATGTCAATCAACGGCCACCACACTCTATTTGAATTCACCACCTGAGGTACCCAAACATTGGGGACAAATTAATTCTAATCTTGATGATTATCATTCCGATCCTACAGAGATTAGCAGGGCATTCTGGATGCCTAATATACCTGATTGGTGGTGACAACAGAAAAGGATGAACACTAAGTACACCGATCCAGCCGATATAGCCTGTGATATCTTCTCAATCATGCCACATGAGGTTGGAGTGGAAGCCAGCATTTCACTTGGCTGTGATGTCATTGGGTGGTGGTGGCAGGCAAAAAATTGGGATGAAACACTTCGAGAAAAAGTGGTTGTTCGACAGTTTGCCAGAAGCACTCTTGGTTTTTTGGCCAGTGATACTATTCAAATGGATTCATCAGTATCTGATAATGATTTTGAAATCAAGACAGAAGCGGAAGATAGAAAGCTGCACAGGATGGCAAAGGTTCATGACTATTCGGAGATGTGGCAAGGCGGTCAAAATCTACAGGTAGCTCAGAAGACATCATGCACTCAGAACAAGCAAATAACTGCCATGAGCTACATTTGAGCTACTAAAGAGACAGTTAAAGCATCCTGGTTGGCCTTTGAACATGATGGTGTTGCAGCTTTCAAATTGACTGAAAAATTACCACTCCCACCATCCTGATTGCAGATTGACCTCCCTGATGGCAAAACACAAGTCCTAAATATCCAACGAATATGAAGGGTCAACCGCCATTCTAGCAAAAGTGATGATGAAAGTTCAGCCAAAACTAATTCTGATACTGACAAGTGGCTCCATTGGAATGGTGACTTGGACAATCCACAATATAATGAAAATGATGTCGAGGCTGGGTATGGGCATGATATAAATCTTTTTGATGATTCAAATGTTCTTGATGTGGCAGAACAGCTAGATGTACATGCTGCCCCTGACATTGGAGGTATTATTTGGCCAGTTCGAAAGTTGAAACGTATTACAACTATACTTGCTTACAACTCTGCGTCTGTCAATATGCAGAAATGACGAAAGGTAAAAGGTAATAAACAATGGTAGAGCATTAATGCGTATTCCATATTGCTTTTGGTTTTCTGTTTCCTACAATGGGGCATAACATGTATTTTGTAATTTTGTTGGTCATTATCGGAGAATGTTTCATATTTAAGCATATATAATGAAATGACTGTTAATACAGTATATTAGTGGAATACAAACGCTGGGCTCATTAGGATATTGTGTATACAATTTTCAAGTTAAGTCTGAAGGTCAGATATGTTTAAAATAAATAACAGGTAGGCAATAATCAGACAATGGATATGGTCAAAACAATAATATTTGTGGTGATTGACACATACAACCACATACTGGAATTTACCACTACATAAGATGAAATACAATTTTGGCTGTCTTTCTTCTACGTATGAAGTCAAACTATCATGTTGCAATACAAAATTAACAAATTGTATGTCAAGGGTTCAAGGCTCGGAGTTCTAGGGGTTATAAAAACCAACTAAGACGGGGCTATTGTGCGGTGGTGCAGTGATCGCGGGTACTGCGTAACAAACAAGAAACTCGAAATCCGGAATCACCGAAGTGAACACAGGTTGGTGCCTAGGCTATTGATTGTTTTGTGGACTGGAGAACGAGTGAAGAACAAACCTATCCTCCGCAAATCCAGCATCCTTATATACAGTTAACGCGACCGTCGTCACCTTTTCTCACTCGTTCCAAAATACATCTTAACTCCACCCAACTATGTACGCAACCCTTTCAATCCGCGGCCTACGCCATAACCATCACGCCATATTTACAACACAACCAACAAAACTTGATTCCTTCCAACAAAACCTGATTCCTTTCCACGAAATCTGTTTTCCTTCGTATTCCCTTTCCTCTTCATCGATCCTTATTCCTTCTTCGATCCTCACTCGACACAACCGTGACAGTAGCTCCCCCTCCCACATGCTAAGTTCCTACGAAGCTGTTGATCCGGGCTTGCCAGGTTGTTCCGTATGGAAAACATCAATTGCTTGGAGTCCATCCACGTTACCCGCCGGTTCCCAGCTTTGTTCATCGTAGCCATTCCACTTAATCAGATACTGCAATTGTCGTCGAAACATCCTCGAGTCGTCGATAAGTTCCACTTCGTATTCTTCTTCTCCGTCCACGATAACTGCAGGTGGTGCCGATTCGGTTTGCCCTGGTAAAGGGTCTTCCGATACTTTGGTCAAACGGGAGATTGGTTGTACTGGATGAATATGAAGGTCTTTGGGTAATTGTAATCGATAAGCCCATGGACTAATAACCTCCATAATGCTATCTGGTCCCAGGCGTTTCCAGTCAAGCTTCTTACTGGGTCGTTGTGTTGTAACGTTCCTGGCGTCCATCCATACTCGATCACCAATCCCCATCTGCACTCCCTCTCGTCGATGTTTGTCTGCTTGTTCCGCTTGGATATCTTGTGCTCGAGTCATTTCAGCCTGCATCTGTTGGAAGATATTGTGCATTTTCTGAGAGAGGGTATTTGCGTTTACTTCCCTGATATCGTTACCATTCTGAATCGGATGTTGGCTAAAGGTCATTCTTGATGAAATCTGTAATTGCCAAAGAACGGTGAGCATCCTGTTGTTTCCGAAGAGTGATTGTTCGACGCGAACTCTGCCATTGGTAGCCACTGTGCCCAGTCGTTCTGTTGATAATTGACGAAGGCCCTGAGGTACTGTTCCATAATGGCGTTCATTCGTTCCGTTTGTCCATCTGTCTGTGGTGAAACGCGGTTGACAGCCTTCGTTCGATTCCAAGTCTTTCACAAACGTGTCTCCAGAACTCTGACACGAATTGGGGTCCTCTGTCTGATACTATGGTGTTGGGTAACCATGTAACTTGAACACCTCTCGTATAAACATCTCGCCCAGCTTCTTGCGTCTGTATCATCCCGACATGGCACTAAATGTTTCATTTTTGACAACCTATCAACCACTACCCATATAGCGTTGTACCCCTCGCTTTCCGGTAGTCCCACCACGAAATCCATACTCAGATCCTTCCACGGTTGTTGCGGTATTTCCAGTGGTTTGAGCCATCCGTGGATCTTCTGATGAGTTGCTTTGCTGCGTTGCATACGTGGCAGTTTCGTACGTACCTGTCCACGTCCTTCCTCATACCTGGCCATGATTATTCTTTTGAGGAGTTCGAAGGTTTTTGCTCGTCCCGGGTGTCCTGCTGCCGGTATATCATGATGATCCCGTATCAGTTGCAGCTTATCCGAATCCTTTTTGACGTCCGTTGCGTTGAGACACAGTCCTTCGCTGCTATCGAACGGGCAGTCCTTGCATACGTTTTGAATCCAGTTCCACAACTCCTTTGGATCGGTTTCGTCCTGATTTACCACTTCTGCGAATGCTATCACCAGTCCTTGTTGTATTCGTTTGTCGAGATTCTCCGTTTTGAGCACGATTTGTTGGGTTTTTTCTGCCCCCCCTTCGGAGGAATGTCTCCTGGCATTCTGGTGAGTGCATCGGGCTTTTGACCTTGCTTTCCTGGGCGGTATATAATCTTAAACTTGAATCTTGACAGGAACTCGGACCATCTAGTTTGTCTTCTATTGAGTAGCTTTGACGTCATGAAGTATTCGAGGTTCTTGTGATCCGTCAGTATCTTAATAGGATGTACTGACCCTTCGCATTCTGGTCTCCATTGTTCCAGACTTTTAACTATGGCTCCCAGCTTTGATCGTAAATCTCGTAATTCTCTTCTGCCGGTGTGTGTTTCTTCGAAAAGAATGCTACCGGATGAAGGATTCCTTGATCATCGTATTGGATAGTACTCCTGCAGACACATAGCTCGAGGCATCGGTTTCCAAAACGATTTCTTTCTCATAGTCGAAGTGTGCTAGAACTGGTGCTGTTGTAAACGCTTCTTTTAGCTCCGCAAAGGCTCGTTTCTGATCGGGTCCCCAGTGAAATGGTACCAGCTTTTTCGTTAGCTTTGTCAACGGTTGGACCACCCTGCTGTAGTTCCTGATAAATCTTCGGTAAAAATTGGCGAATCCTAAAAACGCTTGAACTTCCTTGAGCTTGCCAGGTGCTTCCCACTCCTTCACCGCTGTTACTTTTTCTGGATCCATTCTAATCCCGTTTACCCCAACTATCAATCCCAGGTACTTCACCTCCTGTTGATGAAACTCGCATTTTTCCGCTTTTAGATACAGACGGCCTCCTTAAGCGTCGTCATTATTGCTCTGACGTGTTCCTTATGTTCCTTTAAATTGTCACTGTAAATGAGGATGTCGTCCAGGAATGCCGTACAAAAGATATCCAGAAAGGGGCGAAGAGTATCGTTGATAAATTCCTGAAAGCTGGCTGGTGCATTGGTGAGTCCGAAAGGCATAACGAGAGATTCAAACAGGCCATAACGGGTCCTAAACGCGTTTTCCATTCGTCTCCTTCTGCTATTCGAATCATATTGTAGGCATCTCGGACATCTAATTTGGTGTACCACTTGGCCTTTGACAATCTCAACAAGGTTTCCTGAATTAATGGTAATGGATATCGATTTTTTATGGTTCCTTCGTTGAGTCCTCGATAGTCCACGCATAGTCGTAAGCCACCATTCGGTTTGGGTGCGAACAACACCGGTGCTCCGCATGGTGATGATGACGATCTGATGAATCCTTTTGACAAATTCTTTTCAATCCACTTTTCAGGACCTGAAGTTCTTCTCTTGACAGGCTGTATATTGGTCCAAAGGGTGGTGTGAATCCGTCTTGGAGTGTAATCTTATGATCGTACGGTCTGTGTGGTGGTAGCCTTTCAGCGATTACTTTATCGAAGAGGGGGAGAAACTCATGATATTCCTAGGAATTAACTGTTCTAGCGGTTTTTCTTGAAGGTCCTTGACTTCTAGGGCCTTGTTGATTTCGTATAAGGTTACCGCGTACACCTTGAGTTTCTCCTTTTATTCCGTCTCATAAATGGGGCTGCTGCTATGGCGCATATGTCCAGTTTTGATCCATCAGATTCCGTTGTTTCCATATGATTTCCCCATACCCATACGCTCGAATGATGTTGACAGTGCTTCTGGCAGTAATCGCTTTCGAATCCTATTCTTTTCTTTTGGAATTTGACTGTAACATCGTGAAGTTGTAGCCATGGTAATCCAAGTACGATTGGATAGTGTCCAAGTTTCGTAACGAATGCTGGTAACTGCTCCTGATGTCCGCGTATGCCTAAGCTCAATTTAGCCATAGTGGTAATGGTTCCTGATTCGATGGGCCTTCCATCTATAACTTCTAATTCTCTTGATTCTTTTAGTTCTTGTTCTTGTAACTGATGATGGCGAACGAAATCTTTGTCAATAAATGCTATTCCAGTAGCTCCGCAGTCTATCAAAGCGTGGGTATCAATGATCTTGTCTTCTATTTTCAGCGAGCATTTCACAACGAGATGTTTGCTTTCCATGGAAGACTCTTTTATTTCTGCGCTTGATATAGAAAACTGCGAAATACCAAAACTAGCATTAACTGACAAAGGAGATTCGTTTCCAGCGCAATTGCCATCCTTATTGCACTGGGCTAAACTTTTCCCGACTTACTTCTTTCCCTTTTCCTGTACTGAATCTGCGTCTCCTTCGTTTGTTGCCTTCTTAAAAGGTGATACCTCTGTTGTCCTGATGCGCTTTTAACTTCCTTGGGCATGATGCCGCGAAATGTCTGCTATCCCCACAGTACATACACAATCTCCTTCCCTTCGTCTCTTTCTTTCCTCAGGTGTAATCTTCTTTCCCTTGACTGCCAAGATGTCCATTGGGCGGGGCCGTGATAACCTGCGACTGATCCTGCAGGTGCTGCGTCTCGGGCGGATGTGGTGTTGGCGTTGCATTGGGCCTTTTATATCCTTCCCACTTCCAGACTTCTTTTCCGCGGCTCTTCTCCTCAGCTGTGAATCCCTTTTTGACACCATCTTAACGAATTCGAGCATGCTTTCTGGTTCCTCGATGTGTTGTATGGAGTTCTTGAGTTCGTTGGACAGTCCTTTTCGTAACGCGTCCAATTGTGCATCTTCGTTCCATTTGATGTCTTCTACCTATCTTTGGAATTCCGCGTAGTACTGGGAGAATTCGCGGTCTTGTTGCCTGAGTTTCTCAAGTTCCCATTTCGCTGTTGCTGCTCTATCTTGATCTCCGAATGCTACATCCAGCAGGTCAACTAGGTCTTTCAGGGTATTGAGCTTGACTTCCCCTGAGATTTCGTCACAGTGTGGCATTAACTGTGCCAGAGCCACTCCTTTTAGACATCCGACTGCATACCTCAGCTTCTTCTGTTCGTTGCTGAATGCTTTTGGTTTTCCAGCTATCTTCAATGCCAACTGCACCTTCCATCCTCGAAGTTCCTTCCTATCTTCTCCAGAGAGCTGGTGATGTCATTCACTTTTTTCTTCTCGCTCTTCTCTATACGTCCTTTCTCCTGTTTCTACCCTTCTTCCCTCCGTCAGTTTCAGGATCCTAGTTACTTGTTGTCGATTTTCCTCCGCCAGATTCCTAAATATCTCCATTTGAGTTTGAGCATCTTTCAGATCCCTTTTCAGTTCCGCCAGGTCTGGATTTGCCTCTTCCAATGCCTGTTTTAGAATCCGGACTTCTTCTTCCAGATCCCCATGTTCACATCTGTTTGATGTTTCTGTGGTGGCTGCTGCTTGTTGAGTGAGCAGTAGTTCCTGCTTCAAGTTGTCCTTTTCCTGAACTATTTTTTCTCCTTCTGCCAACAGTTCGATATTCGTACTTCCGCATTCTTCACAGATTGCTGTTCCTTGAGCAATTCGTTCAGTCTGCTGGTTGTTGGTAACTGGCTTATTGCTGTAAGCCTTTGTTGATGTCCGTGATGTGATTGCGGAGCTGTGTTTCGTTCATGGCTTCTGTATCTTTCGCTGCCACGAGTTCCAGCTCTATTTGTAACGCTCCAGTCAATGTGACGTCGCGAGTTGGTCTTGAATTTGTTGAACTGCCGCTTCAATTTCTGCTTCTAAAAATGGGTTGACCATCTACCAAAAGAACACCTCGTGTTTGCTGGGTGTTGTTACGATGATCAGCGGGGTTGGTAACGGGGCTGGATGTAACTCGCGGTCAACTCCCTTTCCCTTGTTTGCTTTTCGTTCGTTGTAGTCCGCCCACGAGATTTGGCTGTCTATGTCCTTCTGGGTTGCCTTGATCGTGGATTCTGATATCATTGATTGAGCTTCTGCTGATCTACCGATTGTTTCGTGTGTTCCTCCGCAGTTATGTTCGCAGTAGCACGGGTCCTCGTTCTGGCAGTCGATGTGCAGACCGTAATACTTGGTCCAGAAGTTTTTGAATACTGTGTAGTTGATTTGGAGGCCTCCTCCGTTGCTTGCTGCTTCTGTCCAATAGCTATTCCAAGAAGATACCGCTTGTGGTTCGTCCCAGAAATATGCTTCCAGAGGTTCCTTGGGTTCGTTAAGGATAGCATCGATGCTATCGAAGGCGTTTAGGGGTTCTTGTTCAAAGAGTTCGATGGTTCGACCAGCTAGGTCGAAGAAATTGATTCTGGATTGTTGTGGTTTATAACTGTCGTATGCTGGCATTTAAAACAGCGCGGATCCTTCTCGTCGATGTTTCTACAGGCACACAACGCAGGAGTGTCTCCAAAAGCTGTGTACTGTGAGCTTGTTTTCGAAGTTTCCAACTGATTTAAACACGGAGCAGAGGGAATTGCAAGGCCTATGGCAAAAGTCACAGCCGCTTCGATAAGAATAGCGGCACATATACTGAAATATAACCGGTAGAATCGATTGTAGACTCGTTCTTCTGTCAAGGGTTCAAGGCTCGGAGTTCTAGGGGTTATAAAAACCAACTAAGACGGGGCTATTGTACGGTGGTGCAGTGATCGCGGGTACTGCGTAACAAACAAGAGACTCGAAATCCGGAATCACCGAAGTGAACAAAGGTTGGTGCCTAGGCTATTGATTGTTTTGTAGACTAGTGAACGAGTGAAGAACAAACCTATCCTCCGCAAATCCAGCATCCTTATATACAGTTAACGCGACCGTCGTCACCTTTTCTCACTCGTTCCAAAATACATCTTAACTCCACCCAACTATGTATGCAACCCTTTCAATCCGCGGCCTACGCCATAACCATCATGCCATATTTACAACACAACCAACAAAACTTGATTCCTTCCAACAAAACCTGATTCCTTTCCACGAAATCTGTTTTCCTTCGTATTCCCTTTCCTCTTCATCGATCCTTATTCCTTCTTCGATCCTCACTCGACAACCGTGACATTGTACCTGTGATATTCAACTCAATTAAAATGAGATTGGTAACGGTCAAAATCATAAATATATATAGCTCAGTTAATTAGATCCAGCATTTCAAAAGTCACATATGGAGTATTTTGCACCCATTTTTAGACCCGTCCAATAACCCGGTAATTTGGGTGGTTCCAAAATATGGAGTCAACCCGGACTGTTCTTTTTGGTTCAGTTCTAGTGGCTATCCAAACTATCGATTTGCAAACGGTTCGGTTCCAACTCAAACCCAGACCGGAAGCTCTGGGTTGGGACTGTTGCTAATACAAATTATATACAATCACCACCACCGGAGCCTTCGGCACCAGCAGAACCCATACCAATACAACATGCATTCCAAAATGCCAGTCTGCCATGGGACTATGTTTCTACCCAGACTGAAGACAACTCCATACATGGTTAAAACAATCCTTGGCCTTCATTTTCCAACGCCACTAAGTTTGGCCTTGTGGAGATATTGACTGTACATAGAGCGATGTTGAATTTGATTGATCATTTATTATAGGAAGATGCAGGGCCCACACAGTCAATTAAACGATCTGTATAGTCAACATACATACTCCATCGGATGAACGACCTGATGTATAATTGCCTTGGCCATTCATCATTGATGAAGCATTCAATGAATTCCATATGGAATGAAAGCCACCCTGAGCTGATCAATTGTTACTTCTGGGATATCATATTATGTGCCAAATGGCTTTTGTGTCAAAAGGCATAAGAGAAGGATCCAGTGTATGCTTCTGAGTGTTGTTTCTGCTATGACGGGCATCTTCTGTACAATGCGATACACTCAGCAGAGTGGTGGTGGGAAACCCAGGTATGTCAATTGCCTGGAGAATTGAAAAAAATTTGTTCTGACAACGTTTAGCATTGCCTCCAAGAAGGCAAAACAGTTGTTCCCCAGATCTTATTCTCGGATTCAATATATTTCACAAATTTCTCTGGCGATATGAAAGCATGGCCCGTATACATGACCATTGGCAATCTCCCCCGCACAGTATGGATGAAACCAACAACTCACAGCATTTTACTGGTAGGACTTCTGCCACAGCCAAAAAAATTGGCTGATATTCCTGTACCACAAAAGGCCCACCAATAAACCGAGGATCGACCTGTTATGCAGAGTGTTCTCGACTATTCTCTGCTGCCTCTGACCAATGCACAAAATTCACAGTACACTGCTTACTGTGCCTACAGTCAGTACCGGCAATGCCTTATGTGTCTGTCTGGATGCATTGCCAACTATCCAGAGCATGTAGTACTGCAAAATTATGGATATGGATTATGTCCTTGGTGTGAAGTTGAAGAGAAGAAATTGTGCAGGTATATTGACATACCGGTGGTACTCCGTAATCACAATGTTTATCAAGCATTTCCCTATGTTGCCCAAGCAACCTTCCACAATTCAAAAGACGCTCTAGTACACTTGCAGAATCTTGATGATACCATCGGAGTCAGAATTCACCCGCTTGCGGAAAGCTGCAGTGATATCGATTCTTCAATGCTGCCAGTTGTTGAACCGATTACATTCGACACTGTTGAGGCTGCCTCCATTCTTGGAGAGCGTGGCATCAATCTCAGTAATAATAAATTCAGGCACACTTGTTCAATTGTCAGCAATCTTTCAAAACTGGACCACCTTCATACAATGCAGTTGGGCAAGATGAAATATTTTCTGGGGTGGCTCCGACAACTCAGGATACAGTTCATATGACTCCCCAAATACAACGAACTGTGGTTATCTGTACCAGCATATTAGATATAGACGAAACCCAGAAAATCATATGAGGAGGTTAGACAGTGGACTGGAAAGAAACTTGGAACAATGAGCTACTATCTACTTGCAGTCATCACCAAAGCCCTACATTGTCCGAACGCCTGAAAAAAGTAAACACTTGCGGATATATTCTCATGTACCTGGGCACTCCTTGAGTTTTACTACTTCTGCCAATACCCATCCCATGATGAGGATACCTTAAATCTTATTGATGATCCTTTGCATCACTTTAACAACTTCAAACCTATCTTCCTGCAATATTGTACACACAAGAAAACAACTGCACAATTGAAAGAGTTGCAGAAAGAGCTCAATAGGGAGCAAGACACAGATATAGTCAATTATCGAAATCACTCTGCCAATAGATGAAAATGTCAACTTGATGACTGGAATGATTGAATGACGTCAGAAGTTGTTGATCACCTGGAGAAGGAGTCATCATTTAACTTTCTGAAACATTATCTAATAACTCACTGCTGGCGATGTATTGAGGAATTTGGGGGGTTCTAGCAGTGGTCAACTGAGGTTGGTGAAGGAGCTTACAAAACCCAAATCAAAGATGGGTATCGGGTGTCCAATATGACCAGAGATATCTATCAGCAGATAATCAATTATTATCTCCACTGAAATGCGTTTGAAGTACCGCAAATGAACCTCAACCCAAATGGTTTCAGAAGTATTACAAGTAAGCCACCCGAGCTGGACGTAAGCTATGAAACTGCTGCCACTGGCAGAAGCAGTGCGGAGGGTTCCGAAGTGAAGCGACAGGTGTTGTTTGCCTTGATTCTGAAGGGAGTAACTACGTTCTGGGATATTTGCAATTTGTATAGCCATGACAACATTCTCCAGAGTTGTCTGGTCAACTTGACTTTAGCATAATTGAATGCCTCAAGAAAATTTATCAAAATCGATAACCTGCGAACATATCAGGTTGTTCTATTCCATACCATTGAGATCCTTATCAAGGAATTCAATTGCCAATTGACAAATGAAAAAATGTGGGCTATGGAAGCAAGGAATGGTATTCACGACCACCAAGAAACGATTGGGTATGGGTGAAGACTGCCCAACAATATCAGAGATTTCCTGAACCTGCTCATAAAGCGTTGCAAAGACACTTACCATATCAATTACTTCGGGTTTTCAAACTCCAAATTCCCAGTAACATGTTATATTCAGTATTTGTGCTGATCATGAAACCATTCAATGGTAGATAGCCAAATGCAATTTCTTCAATTGTCAGAGTTGTTCCATCATCAGGAGAGAATATCTACAAAGTGCTGGCTGCAGGCCACATCTGTGGCACTGCACATAATATTTCTGAGGTTCCACCCACTTCAAAGGGTACTGACTCTGGCTGGATTATCAATAGTCTAATTGATTTGAAAACATGGATTACAATTTATTATGTAATGGAGGAGTTGAACGAGGTGCTCGCTGGTAGGAGGGAAAGTCTTTGGTAATGCAAAGTGTTGTTGAAATAATTTCACAAGTTGTATATGTGTTCGCCTAATGGATAAAGTCATTGTTTCCATGTGCCATGTATATACTCCAAAGGCTGTGCCCAGAGTGGTGAGATTAGTTGAATGACAATGTAAATTACACTACATATATGGTGGATTGAGTACCAATGTACATAGTTGTAATAACCTTGCAAGGTGCATGCGTAATGGTATATGACTTGCCGAGGAAATACATCGATAGAATTTCCATGACCTAGGGTATGAGCAACCCTGAGTTGTCTATCGACAAAGTGAATAGATAAATAATTATCATATAGTGTTACAAAGCAATTCTAGGCAAGTTATGAAATAAGTTAATTGACAATAATTACACTACATATACGGAAAGTGACAGTAGATGACTACCAATATATATCGGTATTATATAAACTTTGCAATGTGTATGCACAATGGAATATAACTTGCTGACGAAATATATCGATAAAATATCCATGAGATAGGTCTTGAAAGACTTTCAGATGTCTATAGATGAAGTGAATGGATCCATAATAATGTTATGGTATTGCAAATAGGGCTGACCTCACCTACAATTGCATTAACAACTCCAAGCATTGGTATGCATACGACAATCCGCGTGGCTGCCATCTACGTACCCTCCCAATGCACTCAACGCAAAAGTCACTTATGTAGACCAAATGTTTTTCCTGATGCAGGTGCTCTGGGAGGCTCCAGAACCTCGCACCGGCGTATCAGATGGCACTAAAACCTCACCCAGCCCCTCCCAGAGGCTCCCAGAGGCTGCTGGAGGCTTTAAGAGCGCCCTAACATGCTCCAGGAGCCATCAAAACCTTGCACTTACTTCAAACAGCTCTGAAGTACTCCGACCACTCCATGAACCTCAGGAGCCTCCCGGAGCAATAATTACATTTTACTGATGTAGATCGCCAATTTGCTTCTGTTTCAAGTCGTTCAATTACCTGTGTGTATTGTCAAATGCCTTTGGGTGATTGTTTCGATAATGTTGAGCAAGACCAGTAGAGTTGCGGATCTGCTTTCTACATCGTATGCATCGCAATCACAAGAACTGGTTTGCCCAACAATTCCTACTGGTTACCATTGTTACAGTATCTTCGGTAGATGGGGCAGGACAAGTATATAGTGAATAGTAGATGCAGTGGGACGAGTGTATGGCAAATGGTAGATGGGGTATGACAAGTATATGGTGAATGGTAGATGGGGTGTGATGAGTGTATGGTGAATGGTAGATGGGGCTTGACGAGTGTATGGTGAATGGTAGATGGGGTCCGACCAGTATATGGTGAATGGTAGATTGGGTGCGACGAATGTATTGTGAATGGTAGATGAAGTGCGATGAGTATAAGGTCAATGATGAGAAGCTTCAATTCAAGGGTAAAGAAAGCTACCGAAGGTTCAAATTGCATACCCCTCCAGCAACATAAGGCTCCATATCATATGACAGTCAGGCTAGATAGGACCACTTCAGCAAAAACACTCTTTGCTTGTTGAGGTGTCTGAGGTTTTTGCCAGGTTTCTGAGGTTTCTGAAATTGATAGATGCTGTATATACTCAAATAATATTGTTGGAAGCTTGTTACCATTGTTGAGATGAGCGATAGACTTACCTCATTGGTGAACTCTCCCTGATGATTGCAAGATCCACTCAGTATGAATGACTCGAATTGAACATTCCTTCCAGCTGGTGTAGAATTTGTCCCTGCAGATATTGGACTCAGAAAAATTTCTTGAATCATCATTACCATCACTATAACCATCACTATCACCATCGCCTTGACAACCATTTATACCCTGAAGCCTTATTTCATTCACTCCAACCTGTATTTGCACCATTGTCACTATTACCATTACCATTACCATAACCATTACCATTACCATTACCATTACCATTACCATTACCATTACCATTACCATTACCATTATCATCACCATTACCATTACTATTACCATCAAAATCACCATCACCATTGCCCTGACAACCATTGCCACCACTGAAGACATATTTTACTCATACCACTTTTTATTTGCACCATTGTCACCATTACCATTACCATTAACATCACCATCACAACCATTTCCACCCCTGTGGTCTTATCTTACTCACACCATCCTTTATTTGCTCCATTGTCACCATTACCATCACCATCACTATCGCAACTTTGTACTTCACTTGCTGCAACACATCTTATTATTATCCTTCTTCTCCACTTGTCACCCCCTTCAAATTATTGCAGATCAACTCCAAATAACTGGTTGGTATGCTCAATCAATTCATTTCACTGAGTACATCCAGATGGTGCAAGCATGCTGGAGTATGTCAATCATTGGTTCTTGACTGGCTGCTCTACTTTTCCTTCTCCTCCTTCTCATCCTCCAGTGCTCACACCCTTTGAACATTTACAGATAAACTGCAATTCACTTGTGGGTGTGCTCAATCGATTCGCCTTGCCAAGTACATCAAAATGGTGAAAGTACCTTGTGGTATGTTCACGATTCACTCTCGACTGGCTGCTCTACTGGTCCCCTTCTCCGTCTTTACCTCAAACTCGTCGAGGTCTGACCCCTTCGAACAATTGCCGATGAACTGTAATTGACTGGTGAGTACAATCAATCAATTCGTCTCACCAAGTACATCAAGATAGTGCACACACACTGGTATATCCATGATTGACTCCCAACTAGCTGCTCTTCTTCTCTGCTCCTGCACCTGCTCCTGCGTCATCCCCTGCACCTGCTCCTGTTTCAGCTTTTTCTTCCCCTCCCCACCAGAAGGGATGTTTCCATCATCTGGTATTCAAATCACTTTTTCGATCGAACAATATCTTTTGTCAGATATTCAGATGGTGTGGTAGTGATAATAGAAATACGAAGCAAATAATTTGTGTTGGAGGCAAGATATTTGTTTAATGAAAACTTGAATACAAGCATACTTTAGTTCAGAAATTGCAATTGTAACTTTAATCAAATGAAATGCGGGCTAAGCGAGTCAAATAATGGGTAAACCATGTAATTTCTGCATTGCTTGCTGTGAATACTGCTGTTTCTGACATTTATAAAGCCTTCATAAATACTTTATCAACTCATGCCAAAGATAGAGCCAAGTGGCCCTCTCTTATAAACTCATCATGAACTCATTATGAACCCTTGCCAAGTATAGTGCTTGGGTGCACATCTCACCCAGTATTTCAGAAACCAAAATTCGAACATTTGCTTTATGAGCTTACAAATGTCAGAAAGCTTCGCAATATACATTTAGTTTTTGCTGATGTACTCTTGAAACATCAAAACGACTATACGTCACTTTGTCTGACGAATTGTTTGTACCCCACAATGTGATTGGGTTTCTGTCCCGAATCCCTGCTAAGCCTACAATCTTTGTCACTAGCACCCAATCAAAACCTACAGGCTGAGATTCAGTTGCACTGGTAGATGGCGGCAACACTCAGATCATACGTAATTGTACAGCTCCCTTTCATCACCAATTTATCTGAGCTGATGGATGTTTGATGATGGGAGATTTCCAACTCTAGATATTGTTGTATGTTCAAACATGTGGTAGATTGTCAGTATATGCCCTGAATCTGCAATCACCGCCAGGGGTTTTATGCAGATTGCCCACTTTGTTTATTCAAGAGATGGACACTTGCAGCAGCAAGTACCTCTCCTGCAAGGCAGTTGGCTGATTGTGAGTATCAAACTTCAACAAGCAAGGTGATTGTGGGTATTGACATGTTTTGTTTGTTGAAACTACAGAATTGTAGTATAAGTTGGGTGGGTTTTGAGAAACAGCAACCAAGTGGCAGAGGTGATACCCCACCTTTGATATAGTTATCAACTTGAACACTCCAAGCAAACAATTGGTGACGAAACTATATATCAAAAGTTTCCAAAACATGGCGGTATGGTAAGAGAAGTGTGGGCAGGGTTGGTTCGTATGAAGTATTCTCGAGAGAATTATAAATGTTTATGAACATACCTTGCCTCTCATAAATGCAGCCCATCACACTACCGCATTCTCAGCGACCACTGCAGGTACCATACAGCTTTTACCAAATATCTCTCAACCTCCTAGCCTTCTCTTTGTAACTACTTCTAAACATCATATTGCAGAACAACCCCTCCAACAACTACTCTCCAACCCATCCAGGACACCCATCTCAATATTATGGTTGCGTACCTCCACAATGACCCAACCCAAACTACCAGCACAGCAGTGATGTGTCTCAGATGTGGGATATGTTTGCCTGGCATCCCAATCCCAATCATCCACTGCCCCGGCTGCTTGTCAGGGTTTCAAGGCTCGGAGTTCTAGGGGTTATAAAAACCAAAACTGGAGGGGCAGTGATCATGGGTACTGCGTAGAAAACTAGAGACTCGAAATCCGGAATCACAAAGGTGAACAATGGTTGATGCCAAAGCTATTGATTGTTTTGTAGACTAGAGAACGAGTGAAGAAAAAAACCTATCCTCCGCAAATCCATTGCCCATATATATAGCTATCGCAACCGTCATCACGTTTACTCACTCGTTCCGAAATACATCCAAACCTCACTCAACTATGTACGCAACCCTTTTGAATCATCTCCTACATCATAGTCATCATGCCATATTTACAATGCAACTAAACGAAACCTGTTTCCTTCCAACGAAACCTCATTCCTTCTGAGCGAAACCTGTTGCCTTGCAACGAAACCTGATTCCTTCCCGCAAACTCATTTATTTCTCGTATTCCCATATCTCCTTCATCGATCCGTACTCTTTCTTCGATTCTCACTCGACCCAACCGTGACAGTAGCTCCCCCTTCCATAAATCTAGTTCCTACGAGGCTGTTGACCTGGGCTTGCCAGGTCGTTCTGCGTGAAATATATCGATTGCTTGAAGTCCATCCACGTTGACCAGCGGCTCCCAGCTCCATTTGTTGTAGCCATTCCACTTGACCAGATACTGCAGTTGTCATCGAAATACCCGGGAATCTTCGATGCGTTCCACTTCGCATTCTTCTTCTCCAGCCACAACAACTGGGGGTGGTGCCAACTCAATTTGCCCTGGTAGTGGATCGTTCGAGGCTCTGCTTAAACATGAGATCGGTTGTACTGGATGTATGTGGATATCCTTGGGTAGGTCATGTCGGTAGGCCCACAGGCTGATGACTTCGATGATTTTGTATTGTCCTAGGAGTTTCCTGTCGAGCTTTTTGCTTTGTCTCTGGGTCGTAATGTTCCAAGCGTCCATCCATACTGTGTCTCCCACTGTCATCTCTGTTCCTTCTCTGCGTCGTTTATCCGCATGTGCTGCTTGTATCAATTGTGCTCGGGACATTTCGGCTTTCATCTGTTTGAAGATCTCACTCATCTTCTGGGAGAGGGTATTGGCGTTTACCTCCCTAATGTCGTTTCAAATCTGAATAGAATGTTGACTAAATGACATTCGTGGATGGAAACCGTAATTGCCAAAGAAAGGTGAGCAGCGTGTTGTTTCCGAGGTGTGATTGTTGGACGCGAATTCTGCGATGGGTAGCCACGAAGCCCAGTCATTCTGCTGATAACTGGCAAAGCATCTTAGGTATTGTTCCATAATGGCATTCATTCATTCTGTTTGACCGTTCGTTTGTGGATGGTATGCAGTTGAAAGTCGTCGTTCAATTCCGAGTCTTTTGCAGACATGTCGCCAGAACTCCGAGGCGAATTGAGGTCCTCTGTGCAATACTATTGTGTCTGGTAAGCCATGTTATCTGAACACATTTCGTATGAACATTTCGCCCAGTTTCTTGCTGCCTGTATCATCTCGACATGGTACCAGATGCTTCATCTTCGACAGTCTATCGACTACTACTCATATGGCGTTGTATCCTTCACTTTCCGATAACCCGACCACAAAATCCATACTCAAAACCTTTCATGGTTGTTGCTGAACTTCGAGCGGTTTCAGCCATCCGTGGATCTTTTGATTCTTTGGTTTGCTGTGTTGGCACACATGGCAATTTCGTACATATCTATCTACGTCTGCTCTCATACCTGGCCATCGATGACATCATTTGATTAGGTCCAAGGTTTTTGCATGCCCTGGATGATCCGCTGTAGGTGAATCGTGATGTTTCTGTTTCAACTGTAGCTTGTTCGGTTCCTTTTTGACTTCTGTTGCGTTGATACACAATCCTTCACTGCTGTCAAATGGGCAGTCCTTGCATACATTTTGAATCCAATTCCATAGCTCTTTCGGGTCGGTTTTGTCCTGATTTACCACTTCCGCGAATGCAACCACCAACCTTTGTTGTATTCTTTTGTTGAGATTCTCCGTCTTGAGCACGATTTGTTGGGTTTTTTCTGCCCCCCCCTTGGGAGGAATGTCCCCTGACATTCTGGTGAGTGTATCGGGCTTCTGTCCCTGTTTTCCTGGACAGTATATAATCTTGAATTTGAATCTTGACAGGAATTCGGACAAGCTTGTTTGTCTTCTGTTGAGCAGCTTTGACGTCATAAAGTATTCGAGGTTCTTGTGGTCTGTCAGTATTTTAATAGGATGTACTGACCCTTTCCATTCCGGTCTCCATTGTTCGAAACTTTCAACAATAGCTCCCAGTTCTTGGTCATATATTTCGTAGTTCCCTTCTGCTGGTGTATGTTTCTTCGAGAAAAATGCTACTTGGTGGAGAATCCCTTGGTCGTCATATTGTGACTGTACTCCTGCGGATACATAACTCGATGCTTCGGTCCCCAGAACGATTTCCTATTCGTAATCGAAATGCGCTATGACTGGTGCTGTTGTCAATGCATCTTTTAATTCAACAAATGCCCTTTTTTGATCTGGACCCCAGTGGAATGGTACCAGCTTTTTCGTTAGGTGTGTTAATGGTTGGACCACCCCACTATAATTCCTTATAAACCTTTGGTAGAAGTTCGCAAATCCTAAAAACGCTTGAACCTCCTTAAGCTTGCCAGGTGCTTCCCATTCCTTGACCGCTGTTACATTTTCCAGGTCCATTCTAATCCCATTTACCCCAACTATTAATCCCAGGTACTTCACTTCCTGTTGATGGAATTCGAATTTTTCAGCCATCAGATACAGTCCGGCTTCATTAAGCGTGGTCATTATTGCTCGGATGTGTTCCTTATGTTCCTTAATATTGTCAGTATAGATAAGGATGTCGTCCAGGAATGCCATGCAGAAGATGTCCAAAAATGGTCGAAAGGTGTCATTGATGAATTCCTGAAAGCTAGCTGGTGCGTTGGTGAGTCCAAAGGGCATCACCAGAGATTTGAATAAGCCATAACGCGTCCGGAATGCCATTTTCCACTCATTTCCTTCTGCTATTCGAATCATATTGTATGCATCTTGGATGTCCAGCTTGATATACCATTTGGCTTTCTATAGTCTTAACAGAGTTTTGTCAAGGGTTCAAGGCTCGGAGTTCTAGGGGTCATAAAAACCAAACTAAGACGTAGGTGTTGCGGGATGAGCAGTGATCGCGGGTACTGCGTAATAGGCAAGAGACTCGAATTCCGGAATCACAGAAGTGAACAAAGGTTTGTTGCCGAAGCTATTGATTGTTTTGTAGACTAGAGAACGAGTGAAGAACAAACCTATCCTCCGCAAATCCAGCGTCCTTATATACAACTAACGCGACCGTCATCATCTTTACTCACTCGTTCCAAAATACATCCTAACTCCACCCATCTATGTACGCAACCCCTTCAACCCGCGGCTTACGCCATAACCATCACGCCATATTTACAGCGCAACCAACAAAACCTGATTCCTTCCAACAGAACCTGATTCCTTCCAACGAAACCTGCTTCTTTCAAACAAAACCTGATTCTTTACAACGAAACCTGCTTTCCTTCGTATTCCCTTTATCCTTCATCGATCCTTATTCCCTCTTCGATCGTCACTCGACACAACCGTGACAGTAGCTCCCCCTCCCACATGCTAAGTTCCTACAAAGCTGTTGATCCGGGCTTGCCAGGTTGTTCCACATGGAAAACGTTGATTGCTTGGAGCCCATCCATGTTAACCGCTGGTTCCCAGCTTTGTTCATCGTAGCCTTTCCACTTGACCAGGTACTGCAGCTGTCGTCAAAATCTCCTTGAATCGTCGATGCGTTCCACTTCGTATTCTTCTTCTCCGTCCACGATAACTGCAGGTGGTGCGGATTCCATTTGCCCTGGCAAAGGATCTTCCGACACATTGGTCAAGCGGGAGATTGGTTGTACTGGGTGGATGTGAAGATCCTTGGGTAATTGTAACCGATAAGCCCATGGACTAATACCCTCCATGATCTCGTATGGTCCCAGGCGTTTCCAGTCAAGCTTCTTGCTGGGTCGTTGTGTTGTAATATTCCTGGCATCCATCCAGACTCGGTCCCCAACCTTCATCTGCACTCCCTCTTGTTGATGTTTGTCCGCTTGTTCCGCTTGAATATCTTGCGCTCGAATCAATTCAGCTTTCATCTGTTGGAAGATATCGTTCATTTTCTGGGAGAGGGTATTTGCATTTACTTCCCTGATATTGTTTCCATTCTGAATCGGATGTTGACTGAAGGTCATTCTTGGATGAAATCTGTAATTGCCAAAGAATGGTGAGCATCCTGTTGTTTCCGAGGCGTGATTGTTCGACGCGAATTCTGCCATTGGTAGCCACTGTGTCCAGTGATTCTGTTGATAATTGACAAAGGCCCTGAGGTACTGTTCCATAATGGCGTGTATTCGGTTCGTTTGGCCATCGGTGTGTGGATGCAATGCAGTTGACAGCTTTCGTTCGATTCCCAGTCTTTGGCAGATATGTCTCCAGAACTCTAATGCGAATTGAGGTCCTCTGTCCAATACTATGGTGTCCGGTAAGCCATGTAACTTGAACACTTCTCGTATAAACATTTCGCCCAATTTTCTTCCATCTGTATCGTCTCTACATGGT
Organism: Trichophaea hybrida; assembly: GCA_015178995.1. Taxonomy (NCBI): domain Eukaryota; kingdom Fungi; phylum Ascomycota; class Pezizomycetes; order Pezizales; family Pyronemataceae; genus Trichophaea; species Trichophaea hybrida. The sequence goes on along the minus strand of WHVE01000009.1, from coordinate 441,862 downwards.
ACTAAATACTTCATTTTTGATAGTCTGTCCACTACCACCCATATGGCATTGTAACCCTCGCTTTCTGGTAACCCCACCACAAAGTCCATACTTAAATTCTTCCATGGTTGTTGCGGTATTTCCAATGGTTTGAGCCATCCGTGGATTTTCTGATGAGTTCCTTTGCTGCGTTGGCATATATGGCAGTTCCGTACGTATCTGTCCACGTCCTTCCTCATTCCTGGCCATTGATGATTTCTTTTGAGAAGTTCAAGGGTTTTTGCTCGTCCTGGATGTCCTGCTGCCGGTGTATCATGATGATCCTGTATCAGTTGTAATTTGTCCGAGTCTTTTTTGATGTCTGTTGCGTTGATATACAGTCCTTCACTGCTGTCGAATGGGCAGTCCTTGCATACGTTTTGAATCCAGTTCCACAACTCCTTTGGTTCGATTTCATCCTGATTTACCACCTCTGCAAATGCTACCACCAGTCCTTGTTGTATTCGTTTGTCAAGATTCTCCGTTTTAAGCACGATTTGTTGGGTTTTTTCTGCCCCCCCCTTCGGAGGAATGTCTCCTGGCATTCTGGTGAGTGCATCGGGCTTTTGACCTTGCTTTCCTGGACGGTATATAATCTTATACTTGAATCTTGACAGGAATTCAGACCATCTTGTTTGTCTTCTATTGAGTAGCTTTGACGTCATGAAGTATACGAGGTGCTTGTGGTCGGTCAGTATCTTAATAGGATGTACTGACCCTTCACATTCCGGTCTCCATTGTTCCAGACTTTTAACTATGGCTCCCAGTTCTTGATCGTAAATCTCGTAATTATCTTCTGTCGGTATATGTTTTTTCGAAATAAATGCTACCGGATGAAGGATTCCTTGATGGTCGTATTGAGATAGTACTCCTGCAGACACGAAGCTCGAGACATTGGGTTCCAAAACTATTTCTTTCTCATTGTCAAAATGTGCTAGGACTGTTACTGACGTAAACGCTTCTTTCAATTCTGCGAATGCTCTCTTTTGATCGGAGCCCCATTGGAATTGTACAAGCTTTTTCATAAGTTTTGTCAACGGTTGGACCACGCTGCTATAATTCCTTATAAATCTTCGATAGAAGTTCGCAAATCCTAAAAACGCTTGAACCTCCTTGAGTTTGCCGGGTGCTTCCCACTCCTTAACCGCTGTTACTTTTTCGGGATCCATTCTAATCCCATTTACTCCAACTATCAATCCCAGATACTTCACTTCCTGTTGATGGAATTCGCATTTGTCCGCTTTTAGATACAGACCGGCCTGCTTAAGCGTCGACATTATTGCTCCAACGTGTTCCTTATGTTCTTTTCAATTGTCACTGTAGATAAGGATGTCGTCCAGGAATGCCATACAGAAGATATCCAGAAAGGGGCGAAGAGTATCGTTGATGAATTCCTGAAAGCTAGCTGGTGCATTGGTGAGTCCGAAGGGCATCACTAGGGATTCGAATAGGCCATAACGGGTCCTAAATGCCGTTTTCCATTTGTCTCCTTCTGCTATTGGGATCATGTTGTAGGCATTTCGGACATCCAGTTTGGTGTACCATTTGGCTTTTGATAATCTTAGCAGGGTTTCCTGGATTAATGGTAACAGATATCGATTTTTTATGGTTCCTTCGTTGAGTCCTCGGTAGTCCACGCATAGACGTAAGCCTCCATTCGGTTTAGGTGCGAACAACACCGGTGCTCCACATGGTGATGATGACGATCTGATGAATCCCTTTGACAAGTTCTTTTCAATCCACTCTTTTAGGACCTGAAGTTCTTCTCTTGACAGGCTGTATATTGGTCCGAAAGGTGGGGTGAATCCGTCTTGCAGTGTAATCTTATGATCGTATGGTCTATGTGGTGGCAGTCTGTCAGCGATTACTTTGTCAAAAAGGGGGAGAAACTCATGATATTCCTTAGAAATTAACTGTTCCAGCGGTTTTTCTTGAAGGTCCTTCACTTCTAGGGCCTTGTTGATTTCATAGAAGGTTACCGCGTACACCTTAAGTTTCTCCTTTCTATTTCGTCTCATAAATGGGGCTGCTGCAATGGCACATATGTCCAGTTTTGGCCCATCGGATTCCGCTGTTTCCATATGATTTCCCCATACCCATACGCTCGAATGATGTTGACAATGCTTCTGGCAATAATTGCTTTCGAATCCTATTCTGTTCTTTTGAAACTTAACTGTAACATCGTGAAGTTGTAGCCATGGTAATCCAAGCACGATTGGGTAGTGTCCAAGTTTCGTAACGAATGCTGGTAATTGCTCCTGATGTCCGCGTATGCCTAGATCCAGTTTAGCCATAGTGGTAATGGTTCCTGATTCGATGGGCCTTCCATCTATAACTTCTAACTCTCTTGATTCCTTTAATTCTTTTTCTTGTAATTGATGATGGCGGACGAAATCTGTCTCAATAAATGCTATTCCAGTAGCTCCGCAGTCTATCAAAGCATGGGTATCAATGATCCTGTCTTCTATTTTCAGCGAGCATTTCACAACACGGTGTTTACTTTCCATAGAAGACTCTTTTATTTCTGTGCTTGATATAGAAAACTGCGAAATCCCAAAACTAGCATTAACTGACAAAGGACATTCGTTTCCAGCGCAATTGCCATCCTTATTGCACTGGACTAAACTTTTCCCGACTCCACTTCTTTTCCTTTCCCTGTTGCCAAATCTGCATCTCCTTCATTTGCAGCCTTCTTAAAACGTGACACTTCTGTTTGTGCTGATGCTGCTTTCAGCTTTCTTGGGCATGATGCCGCGAAATGTCTGCTATCTCCACAGTACATGCACTGTCCTCCTTCCCTTCGTCTCTTCCTTTCCTCAGGTGTAATCTTATTTCCCTTTACTGCTGAGAGGTCCATTGGGGCAGGGCCATGATAGCCTGCAACTGATCCCGCGGGTGCCGAGTCTGGGGCGGATGTTGTGTTGATTATTGAATCGGACTTCTTGTAATCCTCCCATTTCCCAGATTTCATTTCCACCGCTCTCCTTCTGAGTTGCGAGTCTCTTTTTGACACCATTTTGACGAACTCGATCATGCTATCTGGCTCCTCGATATGTTGTATGAAGTCTTTGAGCTCGTTGGACAGCCCCTTCCGTAATGCGTCCAGCTGTGCATCTTCGTTCCATTTGGTGTCTACTACGTATCTTTGAAATTCCGCGGAGTACTGGGAGAATTTATGGTCTCGTTGCCTGAGTTTCTCGAGTTCTCTTTTTGCCGTTGCTGCTCTGTCTTGATCTCCGAATGCTACATCCAGCAGGTCAACTATGTCTTTCAGGGTATTGAGCTTGACTTCCCCTGAGATTTCGTCACAGTGTGGCATTAAGTGTGCCAGAGCTATTCCTTTTAGGCATCCAACTGCAAACCTCAGCTTCTTCTGTTCGTTGCTAAATGCCATCGGTTTTCTGGCTATCTTTAATGCCAGCTGCACCTTCCACCTTCGAAGTTCCTTCTGATCTTCTCCTGAGAAGCTGGTCATGTCGTTCACATTTTCCTCTCGCTCCTCCCTATCCGTCCTTTCTCCTGTTTCTCCCTTTCTTCCTTCCGTTAACTTCAGGATCCTGGTTACCTGTTGTCGATTTTCCTCCGCCAGGTCCCTAAATATCTCCATTTGAGCCTGAGCATCTTCCAGATCTTGTCTTAATTCCGCCAGGTCTGGAATTGCTTCCTCCAATGTCTGTTTTAGAATCCGGACTTCTTCTTCCTGATCCCCATGCTCGCATGCCTTCGGTGTTTCCATGGTGGCCGCTGCTTGTTGAGTAAGCAGTAGTTCCTGCTTCAAGTTGTCCCTCTCTTGGACGACTTTGTCTCCTGCTGCCAACAACTCCAATATTCGTGCTTCCGCATTCTTCACAGATTGCCGTTCCTTGAGCAATTGGTCCAATCTGCTGGTTGTTGGTAGTTGGCTCAATGCTTTCAGCCCTGTGTTGATGTCCTCGATGTGACTTCTGAGTTGTATTTCGTCCATGGAGTCCGTGTTTTTTGCTACCACTATCTCCAACTCCATCTGTAATGCTCCAGTCATCGTAACATCGCGTGTTGGCCGCGAGGATTCTCCTGACATCCTGGCAGTGATGTTGAGAGGCTGCTGTGAGGAGGTTTGCAGCTGTGAATTTAGAGCGGGATTTTCTCTTCAGGCACTCTGCTACCTGGTCAGTATTTTCTTGGATTTGTTGGACTGCCTCTTCGATTTCTGCTTCTACAAATGGATTGACCATCTTCCAGAAGAACACCTTGTGTTTGCTGGGTGTTGTTACAATGATCAGCGGGGTTGGTAGAGGGGCTGGATGTAATGTTCGATCGACTTCCTTTCCCTCAATTGCTTTTCGTTCGTTGTAATCTGCCCACGAGATTTGGCTTTCTATGTCCTTCTGTGTTGCCTTGATCGTAGATTCTGATTTCGTTGTTTGAGCTTCTGCTGCTCTGCCTATTGTTGTTTGTGTTACTCCGCAGTTGTGTTCGCAGTAGCACGGTACTTCGCTCTGGCAATCGACGTGAAGACTGTAATACTTAGTCCAAAAGTTCTTGAATACTGCATCGTTGATTTGGAGGCCTCCTCCGTTGCTTGCTGCTTCTGTCCAGCAGCTATTCCAGGGAGAAACCGCCTGTGGTTCGTCCCAGAAGTATGCTTCCAGAGTTTCCTCGATTTCGTTGATGATAGCGTCTATGCTATCAAAGGCGTTCAAGGGTTCTTTTTCGAAAAGGTTGATGGTTCGACCAGCTAGGTCGAAGAAGTTGATTCTGGATTGTTGAGGTTTATTGCTGTCGTATGCTGGAATTTAAAACAGCGTGGATCCTTCTCGTCGATGTTTCCACAGGAACACAACGCAGGAGTGTCTCCAAAAGCTGTGTACTGTGATCTTGTTTTCGAAGTTTCCAACTGATTTAAACACGGAACAGAGGGAATTGCAAGGTCTATGGCAAAAGTAACAACCGCTTCGATGAGAGTAGCGGCACATATACTGAAATATAACCGGTAGAATCGATTTTGGACTTGTTCTTCTGTCAAGGGTTCAAGGCTCGGAGTTCTAGGGGTTATAAAAACCAAACTAAGAGGTAGGTGTTGCGGGATGAGCAGTGATTGCGGGTACTGCGTACCAGGCAAGAGACTCGAATTCCGGAAATCACAGAAGTGAACAAAGGTTTGTTGCCGAAGCTATTGATTGTTTTGTAGACTAGAGAACGAGTGAAGAACAAACCTATCCTCCGCAAATCCAGCGTCCTTATATACAACTAACCCGACAGTCATCATCTTTACTCACTCGTTCAGAAATACATCTTAACTCCACCCATCTATGTAAGCAACCCCTTCAACCTGCGGCTTACGCCATAACCATCACGCCATATCTACAGCGTAACCAACAAAACCTGATTCCTTCCAACAGAACCTGATTCCTTCCAACCAAACCTGATTCTTTCCAACCAAACCTGATTCTTTACAACCAAACCTGCTTTCCTTCATATTCCCTTTATCCTTCATTGATCGTTATTCCCTCTTCAATCGTCACTCGACACAACCGTGACAAGTTTCCTGGATCAATGGTAATGGGTATCGATTCTTTATTGTTCCTTCATTGAGGCCTCGATATTCCAGGTACAATCGTAGGCCTCCATACGGTTTTGGTACGAACAAGACCAGCGCTGCGCATGGTGATCATGACGATCTGATGAATCCTTTTGACAAATTCTTTTCAATCCACTCTTTTAGGACCTGAAGTTCTTCTCTTGACAGGCTGTATATTGGTCCGAAGGGTGGAGTGATACCGTCTTGGAGTGTAATCTTAAGATCGTATGGTCTATGTGGTGGTAGTCTTGCCGTGATTACTTTGTCAAAGAGGGGGAGAAACTCATGATATTCTTTCGGAATTAACTGTTCCAGCGGTTTTTCTTGAAGATACTTTACTACCAGGGCCTTGTTGATTTCGTATAGAGTTACCGCATATACTTTGAGTATCTCTTTCTTATTCTATCTCATAAATGGGGCCGCTGCTATTGCACATATATCCAGCTTTGACTTCTCCCGTTCCATAGTTTCCATATGATTTCTCCATACCTATACGCTGGAATGGTGTCGACAGTGTCTCTGGCAGTAATCGCTCTCGAATCCTATCATTTTCTTTTGGAATTTGACTGTAACATCGTGTAATTGTAGCCATGATAATCCTCGTACTATTGGATAAAGTCTGAGTATTGTGACGAATGCTGGTAGCTGATCTTGATGTCCGTGTATACCTAGGTCTAACTTTGCCATTGTAGTAATTGTTCCTGATATGATGGGTCTTCCATCTATGACTTCTAGCTCCCTTGATTCATTCAATTCTTGTTCTTTTATTTGATGATGGCAAATGAAAGCTTTGTCAATAAATGCTATTCCGGTAGCTCCACAGTCTATCAAAGCGTGGGTATTGATGATTTTGTCTTCTATTTTCAGCAAGCATTTCATGAGAACATGTTTGCTTTCCATAGAAGACTCTTTTATTTCTGCGCTTAATATAGAAAACTGTGAAATACCAAAACTAGCAAAAACTGACAAAGGAGATTCGTTTCCAGCGCAATTGCCATTCTTATTGTACTGGACTAAACTTTTCCTGACTCTGCCTCCTTTCCTTTTCCTGTTGTTGAATCCGCGGCTCCCTCATTCGCTGCCTTCTTGAAGGGTGATACTTCCGTGTTTCCTGACACTGCCTTCAATTTTCATGGGCATGATGCCGCGAAATGTCTGCTATCTCTGCAGTACATGCATTATCATCCTTCCCTTCATCTCTTCCTTTCCTCACGTGTGATCTTCTTTCCCTTTACTGTTGAAAGATCCATCTGAGCAGGGCCATGATAACCTGCAACTGACCCTGCTGGTGCTGATTCTGGGGCGGATGTGGTGTTGGTCGTTGAATCGGTTTTCTTGTATCCATCCCACTTGCCAGATTTCTTTTCCGCCACTCTCCTCCTCAGTTGTGCGTCTCTCTTTGACACCATCTTGACGAAGTCGATCATGCTCTCTGGTGCCTCAACGTGTTGTAAGCAGTCTTTGAGCTCGTTGGACAGTTCTTGTTGTAGTGCGTCCAGCTGTGCATCTTCGTTCCATTTGGTGTCTACTACCTATCTTTGAAGTTCCGCGTAGTACTGGAAGAATTTGCTGTCTTATTGCCTGAGTATCCAGAGTTCCCTCTTTGCTGTTGCTGCTCTGTCTTGATCTCCGAATGCTACGTCCAGCAGGTCAACTAGGTCTTGCAAGGTACTGAGCTTGACTGCCCCTGAGATTTCGTCACAGTGTGGCATTAACTGTGCCACAGCCACTCCCTGTGGACATCCTACTGCGTACCTTAACTTGTTCTGCTTGTTGTTGAATGCCTTCGGGTTTCCGCCTATATTTAATGCCAACTGCACCTTCTACCCACGAAGTTCCTTCCTGTCTTCTCCTGAAATGCTGGTAATGTCATTTACCTTCTCTTCCCGCTCTTCCCTTTCTGTCCTGTCTTCCAATTCTCCCCTCCTTCCCTCCGTTAATTTCAGGATCCTGGTTATCTGTTGATTTTCTTCTGCCAGATCCCTAAACTTCTCTATTTGAGCCTGAGCATCTTCCAGGTCTTGTTTCAGTTCCGCCAGGTCTGGATTTGCTTCCTCCAATGTTTGTTTTAGGATCCGGATCTCTTCTTCCAGGTCCCCATGACTGCATGCTTGCGGTGATTCCGTAGTTGCCGTCGCTTGTTGTGTAAGCAGTAGTTCCTGCTTCAAATTGTTTCATTCTTGGACAACTTTTTCTCCTTCTGCCAACACCTCCAATATTCATACTTCCGCATTCTTCACAGATTGCTGTTCCTTGAGCAATTCATTCAATCTGCTGGTCGTTGGTAGTTTGCCCAGTGCTGTCAGCCCATTGTTGATGTCCCTGATGTGCTCTCTGAGCTGTGTTTCGTCCATGGTTTCTATATTCTTTATTGCCACGATCTCCAGTTCCCATTGTAGTACTCCAGTCAACGTGATGTCGCGGGTTGGCCACGAGGATTCTCCTGACATCCTGATGGTGTTGTTGGAAGGCTGCTGTGAGGAGGTTGGCAGAAGTGAATTTTGAGTGGGGTTCTTTGTTTAGGCAGTCTTCTACATGATCAATATTTTTTTGGATTTGTTGAACTGCTGCTTCGATATCTGCTTCTAGGATTGGGTTGACCATTTACCAGAAAAACATATCGTGTTTGCTGGGTGTTGTTAAAATGATCAGTGGAGTTAGTTTAGGGGCTGGATGTAACTCTCTATTTACTCCGTTTCCCTGGTCCGACCTTCGTTCATTGTTATCTGCCGTCTAGGTCTGGCTTTTAATATCCTTCTGTGTTGCCTTGATCATATCTTCTGATTTCGTGGATTGGGTCTCTGCTGCCCTTCCTGTTGTTGTATGTGTTCCTCTGCAGTTATGTTAGCAGTAGCATGATTCTTCATTCTGGCAATTGACGTGGAGACTGTAGTACTTGGTCCAGATGTTTTTGAATACTGGGTCGTTGATTTCGAGTCCTCCTCCGTTTCTTACAGCTTCCGTCCAATAGCTATTCCAGGGGGATACCGTTTGTGGTTCGTCCCAGAAATATGCTTCGTGGGGTTCAGTGGTTTTGAGGATGATAGCGTCGATGCTATCGAAAGTGTTCAGTGGTTCATGTTCAAAGAGGTTGGTGGTTTGTCCAGCTAGGTCGAAGAAATTGATTCGGGATTGTTGAGATTTGTTGCTATCGTATGCTGGCATTGAAAACAGTGTGCATCCTTCTCATCGATGTTTCCACAAGCACACAATACAGCAGTGTCTCCAGAAACTGTGTACTGTGAGCTTGTTTTCGAAGTTTCCAACTGATTTAAACACGGAACAGAGGGAGTTGCAGGGTCTCTGGCAAAAGTAACAACCGCTTCGATGAAAATAGCGGCACATATACTTAAATATCACTGGTAGAATCGATTGTAGACTTGTTCTTCTGTCAGGGTTTCAAGGCTCGGAGTTCTAGGGGTTATAAAAGCCAAACAGGAGGGGCGGTGATCACAGGTACTGCGTAACAAACTAGAGACTCCAAATCCGAATCACAAAGGTGCACAAAGGTTGATGCCAAAGCTATTGATTGTTTTGTAGACTAGACAATGAGTGAAGAACAAACCTATCCTCCGCAAATTCATCGCCCTTATATACAGCTATCCCAACCGTCGTCACCTTTACTCACTTGTTCCAAAATACATTCATCCCTCACCCAACTGTGTATGCAACCCTTTCGAATCATCTCCTACATCATAGCCATCATGCCATATTTACAATGCAACTAAACGAAACCTGTTTCCGTCAAACGAAACCTGATTCTTTCTGAGCGAAACCTGTTTCCTTCCAACGAAACCTGATTCCTTCCCGCAAACTCATTTATTTCTCGTATTTCCATACCTCCTTCATCGATCTGTACTCTTCCTTCGATTCTCACTCGACACAACTGTGACACTGCTGACTGAGGAATCGCAATATGAACCGCAACCACTAAACAACTATCCTCCATATACTGTACCACTGATAATCACCACTGACAGACAGCACAGGTGGAATGAGTACTGTCAATCCTGGGTTCCATACAAATAGGTTCCACTCTGACCACCACCACCACCACCATCTTTGGTAAACCGAAACCCAGCAATGTCTTCGCCACCTTACAAAGACTGGTACACACCGCTGCCTCGCTCTCCGCAGCCAGGTCCACCTGGAGCGGAAGGATCTCGGTTCAACCCTCAGCCCCTTCCCCCTCTACCTAGAGGTATAGAGCCCCAGTACACCCCACATCCTCCTCCTCCTCCACCAAGACCACCAGTTGCTCCAAGTTCATGGTCCACAGACTCTCCCCCACCTTTGATACAGTCCACCTTCCATCAACAACTTGCAGCACAGCCACGAGCAACAGGAGCACCAATGCCTAGTCTGGAGACTGCCACTTCTGAATAGACCTGTGAAACTGCAGGGAGTGCAGTTTCTGGGCAATTGTGATGGACCAAAGCGCTACCACATATGTCACCATGGACTCCAACTTATAACATCCCCTTCGGTCAATGCCAGCGGCAGATCACTTTCAGTAAATACCTGGGTCAGATACCCCCAGCTGTCATTGTTCAACTTAATAGAACTGGAAATAGAAAACAGCTGCCAACTGTTGCAGGGGCTACAGTCCCTACCAGGCAACTCATAGTTAAAATGGACCAAGTTAACAAGGGGCCCAAGGAAAGTGATATGCCTGGGAGAAGCAACATTTCCAAGTTTGAGAATTATGTCAGGCACAAATGGCTGATTCATCAGCACCCCAAATTTTCGCTGGGACCACTGCACTTGAGGACCAGGTGGATTGAGGGGCACATCTGGTTTGAACTTTGTGAAGCAGCTATCTCAGATTTGATCTAATATTATAAGGAGTTTGTACCTCTTGATTGGTTTGATAATTCTGAGAGTATCAGGCATGACTGGATTAACCATTTCATCCGATATCTCAGCAACTGCCAGTGAAAGACAGTCACTGGGAGCATAAAAGGTGAGAAGAAGAAAGTGAATGGAGGTGGTTGGAAGCACAAGGCAGTGGGTAGCAGTAATGAACACCCTCTCAAACAGCCAAACATTGAGGTGGCTGATATCTACAACAAGTTGTTTGTGGTGCAGGTATACTGAGATGCCACTTCTGGGTCTCTCTTCAGGTCATTTCAAAGACTTGAAGAATATTCCCAACTTCTGATGTGGATTGCTAGGGCAAAGGCAAAGGGCCCATTCGCTCTCCAGACTGTACATCACTGCCAGTTGAGTGATGAAGTGGCTGAAGACACCAGAGTTACAGTTGGGGAGAAGTTTCATGGTGGTGATTGGAACCAGGAAAGATGGATTGGGGAGGTCCAGAACTTTTCTGCAGTAGCGCCTAAAGCAGTGACTCTACTCCTTGAGGCGAGCCTGTGGTATGGAGATGTAGAGGACCCACCTGAGAATGTCTTGTTAGTGGAAGAGCCAAAGAATAGCAATGATGGAGAGAAAGAAAGTTAGAAGTACCTGAAATAATGAATGCAGTTCTGGGCTAACCGGAATTTCTTGTAGGTAATATACGCACAAACACTCAAAAGAAAGTCTCCCAAAACCCCCAGTATACTACCTGATACACCTATATAGCAGTCTCAAAGAATCCCTGGTGCACCACCTGATACACCCAACAGGAACAGGGCCCCAGCCCAGCTGGATGACTACCCTGATTTGCCTGTGCCCCTGACCCCAGGTGCTCTTGCCACTCTGGTCAAGCAAATAAAGAGCACTGAAGTTCTAGAGAGCGATTCACAAATCACCAAAGAGCTGATCAAGCCTCAAGGTGACAAGTCAGAGCAAGTTTCAGATGATGCTCCCATGGCAACTATCAATAATACCTTGTAGCACAAGTGTCTTGAGCAAGCAGTTGGATTTCTCTGTACTGTGCCATGCGGAATTTCACCTATAGATGCCATTCAAGGGCCAAAGTACACCTTGAAGCAATTTTCAAAAGTAGAATTTTTTGCATATAGGATCTGAACAATTTGGTTCATTGTGTGGAGATGGATCTTTGATGTGGACCTTCCTGGGGTGCTACTGGCTGATGCAATGGGACTGGGGAAGAGGTTCACTGTCTTGGCTGTGGCTCTTTATGCCAAGTCAATTACAGAGAATGGGACAAATCACCACGAAACACAACCACCGCTAATCTATAACCTCTCGCTGGGCAGATTGTGTTAGTTGGTGGAAACAGGCTTCCCAACCCTCAGCACTGTCCAGAAGCAATGGTACCCATGCACTCACACTAACCCTGTTTCTCGTGATCTTATCCAGTCACTTGATGATAAGCAGACAACTGACCTCCCGCCATGGAATCCAGTACTCTGTGTGGTGCTTCTGAGTGTCCAAGTGACATTCATTGGTGCAATCAATACTATTGCAAAAGAGTCTCTGTTTTTGGTGCGCAATCTCTCTGCAGAAGATGCTGGCAACCAGACTTATACACACCTTGTCAAAGATTCAGGGCTCAGTATCAAAGGTTCTGGGCTCGAGCTTCCAGGGGTTATAAATACCGGAAGCCAGGTGGTTGAGGAATCCAGGAGTGGCCTGTAGCTATGAAACGAGGACAGTATGCAAGGGACTCAATTCAGAATCACCAAGTGTCAAAGAAGTGAAAGCCAAAGCTAGTTGATTGTTTTATAAACAAGAGAACAAGTGGAGAAAGAGACTTATCCTCCACCAAATGCGTGGTTTATATACAGTAATTCACTCGTTCCATAATAACTCCGAACTCCTGGTTTCTTTGTATATCCGTTTTGTACAATACTGTCATTTCCCGTTTGAAATCTGATGTTGTTCTCGTCCTGCTCTAGCCTCTGTTCGAAACCTGATTTTGTTCTCATCCTGCTTTAGCCTCTGTTCCAACATGATTTCATTCTCATCATGCTTATTCTTTTATATTAATCACCGATCATCACTCCATCATTGATTGTCACTCAGCACAACTATCACATACCTCAACTTCTGTGTAGAACATTCGGAGGGACAGTGGCACAGCTTTGAGATCACCTACAATATGTTTACAAGCCTGGTGCGAAGAAATCAGAATGACACAGGTTGCCATTTTACAAACAACCAGTCATCATAGGGAGTCTTCGATTAGGTGCACCACTTCAAGGGTCTGATATCCAAGGGTTGGTCCGTTGCATCTGAAGTCCATATTGGTTTCAAAGTACAAGTTATGGTGACACCAGTCTACCACTCACTGAAGGACTGGGGAAGCACAACTCCATAGCTGTTCTCAATTCCAGATGCATCTGAGAATGAGCAAGCTGTGGATAAACATGGTCCCAAGGCATTGTTGTTGGCAATCATCACCCTTCAAACTGCCATCACCAAGGAAAGTTTCTCTGAAGCTGAACAGGAAGCTGAATCTGTGACGACCGAAGTCGCTCACCCATGGATGATCTGCTGATGGACAGAGTTGTGGCCGGCTTCAGCTGCACCCCTGGATAACATCCCATGGGAGAATTTCCATCCAGTTGTATTGGAGTGGCCTCTGGAAGAACAAAAGCAGCTCAATGATGAGGTCACCCAACTCAAGAGGGAGAAGCTTGACGGCGAGCATGGGGTCGCCTGGTGGATTAATTGATGGCAGCTTGCATGCTTTTTGCTACAGTTGGAGTAAGAAGGTGATCGTTTTGCTTATGGTAGTGGAAAGAATGAGTAGAATCCCAGCAGATATGTGGAGGGCCCAATTCCCAGATGGCTTCGACAATCATTCCTCACTGAGTTGATCAGCGGTTTGGCAACTGTTCCTGTGCTGGATGATCAGCCTAGTACAGGCTCTCCTGTCCTTTCACTGCATCCTCAGCAGGTTGTATGTTTTCGTAGTTTGCCAGGCCAGGTTTGCCATCTGGAATGGTGGATTCATCGCCATTTCAACCACAACATCCAAGTCATTTGTATCGTCTCCAAAGATTCCACAATCAGGTGCAACAAATTGATAAGCGATGTTCAGAATTCCCCCTGATACTCCATCTTCATTACCACCACCATGATTGGGGGAACTGGGTTCAACCTTAGGGCTGCCAATCGTGCGATGATTCTTTGAAATCCTTGGGTCCTGAATGAGCAGCAGCAAACATTTAAACAGATTGTGCAACAGGGTCAGATGCGTAAGACTTACACCTGACTTGTCAACACTGGTTTAAACGGTTTCAATGATGGAGTAACTGCATTCCATATTGTCATTGGTACCACTTAGCTAGGTGTTGGCATGGACTGATGAATTTTCTCATGATCAGCTAGAAGGGCATCTACAATATTCTCAAAACACGTATTGTGAAGACTGCCATTGAGGCTGAGATGTTGTTGCAATTGTAATTGCTGCTCAGGGGTTTCTAGGCACGCTTTGGTTTGGGATTTGATCAAAGGGTTGTTTAGAATGTTTTTTTGATTTGCTGGGGTGTATCTGGGATTATTCTCTGTAGTTGTACAGAGTTCAGATGGAGGTATTTTTTTGGCTGTTACTGGATTTCTTCTACAAAATAGGCTAGCCTTTCTATATCTCTATTATCTTCTCATATGTCACTAGGTCTACATGTTGGAGAATTGATGGCTTTGGGTTATGGTATATATCCACTTGATATTACATGAGAAACAGAATCCAGATGTAAACAATTACATATGGTGGTGGTTGAGGGTGAGAAAGCCCAGTGGTTGAGCTGTCAAGTGAACCTTGCTTGCCCAACACCAGAAATAGAAAGTGAAAGCAGTTCAGATCTTACCTGAAATAGCAATATATTCGATCCTACTTTTCCACATTATCCCCAATGCATCTACCTTACTCCGAGACCAAGCTCTCCCAATACTTTCAGCTTCCAAAGTGGTACTAGCAATATTTAATATGTACGCTCAGCCCGCCCAAGCTTTTGCGACGAACAAAACACCAGCTCAACGCTTTCAGAGGATGCAAAGATGATGTGAGAATAGATTCATAGGTTCAACATCGTACAAGCTAATAGTCACTCGGATTTTCCTAATGGATGTTAGGTGTGCCCTGGAGTATCCCCTTGTCAACCACCAATATAACATGATGATTTTGTCCCTTCTGCTCTATTCCATCTCGCCCCTGTTTTATCATCTCTGCATACCTACAGCTTAGCCCATCTGCCTGCCATTCAAATTATCACACCCCTACCTGGACTATAGCCCCAATTCTATCTACTATTCGGTGAATGTGTTCCCCCACTGGATTTTGTCCGCAGGTGAACTGACTGTATCTGGATAGATACAATGCACACTACAGAAGAAACTATATACAATGAACTTGAGAATGAATGTAGCTGTGGCGCAGTATTGCATAAGCTTGATCGCTGCAGGTTTCAAATTTTGAGCAATAGAAACTGCCGATGGGATGCATCCTGGACTCCGATGCTGTCCCACCATACAGAATGCCATATTGCCCAGCACAATCAAGGTGGTAGCAGGATCCTAAAGCAGCACTTCCTGCCGATTGATAGAGATAACTATCAACTGCTAACTAAGATGATTTATTCCGGTTCACCCATTGGAGCTCTGGTTGGTTAATCAGAGCCTGCCAACTGTGTGCTGTTTGTGCTCGAATATATTGTGCTACTGGTAACTATGCTTGTACCACTAATCCCAGTGCTTAACATGCCCCGAAAACGAAAATGAAAGTGTCAATCATTCGAGTACAGCTTCTTTCATGGCAGGGTATTACACACATTTGGGGACTATTGAAGTCAAGAGATTCCCTGAGGCAATATTCAAGCCAAAACAGAATGCAACGAACTAGTGTCTCAACAGTAAGAATACTGGTAGCTGTTGCATTTCCTGACCAATCCACATTGTTGGTCGGCTATGATAACAGGCAATATAGCAGATATCAGCAGCTCAGGCACTTCTGAAATCTCTGATGTTGAGTATGGACTTGCATGTAGCTCAACCATGTCAGAGTCTGCATCAAACCACCACACATTGGTAAGCTATCATGAAGCCAAAATACCTGATTGTCTGACTGACCGATCCCTGAACTTAGTGTAGCAATCAGCTGTACAGGTGTTTCTCAACTTCAGTTGGAATGAATAGGTCATCCTCTTTGATGTGAACCACTGTGTCATCTTCAGTTTCCTATAATAAATATGAGGTTCTCCAGGTGCACCTGAGCTTTATTCAGACCTCTTCTTCTGAAATCACATTTTGATACATTTTTATCACCTATGGCCTCGCAATGTCCTAATCTTACCACTTCTTCAATGTGAGATTTTGAATACTCAGCAAGGATGGCCAGTCACACAGATTCTCTATGTGTTCCTGGACATGTATGGCCAGATGAATCCCTAATATATATCCAGCTAAACTTCAGGGCCACCCAAATGTACTGGACCATATCGAAGAAGACTATAATGAACACTGAGAGCATGACAACTATTCATCTACCAGTTTGGACTATAATGATGACAAGCTACTGTCAACTGATAAATGTTATTGACGCAGTCGCACTACAGGCTCAAAAGCCCGAAATTAACATACTGAGATACTGTCCAGGCGACTGACCAACTCCAAAGAAAGAAATCCAAATCACACTACAGGAGGACCGATGGCGACCATTCTCAGTTGTCGACACACTCACAATTATCCAAAGGCACTCTACCAGGATATCCCAGCCAAGTTATGACCTTTATCATTCCAGTAAACCATGCCAGATAGGCATTAGCAAAAACTAATTTGCTTTCCGAAACAGTACGGTACGGTCAATACCATTTTGAGCATTCTGAGCGTTACTGAAACTTGTCTCTGTGCTGCCACCGTCACCATACAAAATTCGTACTCCAAGCATTTCAAATAGTCGTTACCAAGTTGGCAACTTACATAACAACACTCATTGTCAATTCTTAAAGTTTTCGCTTAAGATTTGGTTTTCACTTATCCTGATCTCATGATGATACCAACTTATGTTATCTTTATCACATATGATTGTACGCAATGACATATTTCGTTGTCAGAGCTTCACATTTTGCACTGCTATGTCTAATATTGACTAATAAACAAATTTCTTCCACGAATACAAGTGATCGACTTATACAATATATGCAACGACGATTTTAAGTGTCCTATCTACTCATACAATAAATTGAACGCATTTGAATCAATAGTATTATTTAAAAACCATCGACTATTATCTGGATCAGAAGAAAATGGAAGCATATGGGCTGCACACTGAATCATGTGTAAAGGGATGACATATGTCGATCCAATGCCAAAAAGAGGTTTTTGATGATAACTACTGTCCTCCAAAGATAATGTAAGTGTCTGAGCTTGCTGCTCAACAATCACCATCTCTGGGACCTCGCACTTTGGGCCCGCAACCATTGTGCTGACAAGGGCCAAAAGTCATCGTTGATTTGACTCCGTATCCGCAATGATTAAAAGACATCGTAATCTCACTGGAATTTGTCCTCTGGTCAACTTGAACTGTCCCTGCGTTCCATCCCGGAGTAAAACTGTATCGTTTCGGGGAGGCTTATGCTTCGTCTATTGGTTGGTTCCAGTGAATCGTACAATGTGAATCGTCTGCTTGTTGCCTTGAAATGATGTCACTGGAATCGGTGTGGAATCATAACGACTGTATTTTGCGTTTTGTAGACGACGAAATTCTTCATCGTTATCAACCGATCCGGTGTAGTTACCATATCTTTTGAAACACCATTCGATGTGATTTTGATGTTCCCCTTTTGGCATTCCACACCAGAATGAGAGGTCTGCTAGAGACTTGATTCCTGGCCAGTGATTTTTCATCATTCGAATTGCTGGAGATGTGAGAAATAGATTTTGGTTTTCATGACGACGTTTTTCGGCGTTAAGATTTAGATCTTTGAATTGGAATATCTCGTTCCGGGCTTTCGTGCGCAAAATCTGGAAAGATGGCTCATGGCGGTTTGATTGTCGGTACGCATCTTTCAAGTCCATCATCGATCTTTCTGGTAGTTCAGAGCTTACATTTGATAATTGCCCTATCTGACATATGTGATCTGAACAGTGGTTCAATCGATGCATCTTGACAAAGTTGAAGTCAGACTCATCACCCAAGTGTGATACTATTTCTGAATCAATTTGAATTTTGTGCTCGTCGATGCGATCACGTTTTGCCACTGCGGAAAGACATGACCATGCAGGATAAGTTTTGCACTGATGTTGCATATCGATGGTGAGCTGCTATCGCAGAGCTTCGGCAACCTTCTTGGTTGACTTTTTGGCATGAAAACGACTAAAGACGTCTTTGTGACGATGAAATTTACTGAGATAGTCTTCCATATATTTGATTGTTGCATCGTTATGGTTGTGATACTGAGTCATGAGGTGAAAGTAGATGAGGTTTTTGACACAGAGCATGGCGGATTTGAATGGGGCTTGCTGCTCCGAAGAAGAATCGAAAAGCATCGTCACGACAATGGGAACACTAACACGGTCTGATGCAATCATCTCTTTGCCACTCCATGGTGTGACAGCTGTATAAGGCTTATTGAATTGTACAAATTCTGGATAATGAGGCATTATTGCCCAAAGATCATTGAATCGGTCAATTCGATTGTGAAACTCCAAAAATAGCACTATCCACTCCATCAAATACTTCAGAATACTGAGATAGATAGAGTGTAATACATCAGGAATGATCAATGTATGCAAAGAAACACATTTCATAATCCAAAAGACACCTTCCGTCGTCGCTACATTTCTTTTCATAAGATAATCATGTGCATGGTTTTGGTCTTGATTATTGAATCGTGTGGCTTGAATCATCTTTTGGAAATATAGTTAATAATAATGGCATGGCCAGGTGGATTGATTGCCCTCTCGACATGACGATCTTGGGGCTTCACACACCTGGCAACCTGGCTGTATAATTGCATGGAGGTGAATATTTTCAAAGTAATCTGCTGTCCAAGCACAGATGATTGGTGTCACGGTTGTGCTGAGTGACGATCGATGGTGGAGTAGTGATCGGTGATTAATATAAAAGATAAAGCACGACGAGAATAAAATCAGGTTTCGAACGGAGGCTAAAGCACGACGAGAATGAAATCAGATTTTGAACAGAGGCTAAAAGCACGAAGTCAGGTTTCAAACGGGAAACGACGGAATCGTGCAAAAGCAATGAACAAAGAAAGCAGGTATTCGGAGGTATTATGGAACGAGTGAATTACTGTATATAAACCAGGCGTTTGGTGGAGGATAAGTTTCTTTCTTCACTCGTTCTCTCGTCTATAAAACAATCAATTAGCTTCGGCTTTCACTTCTTTCACACCCAGTGATTTCGGATCGAGTCTCTTGCCTACAGCCCTCGTTTCTTTAGCTACAGGCTATTCTCGACTTGGAGCGTTCCTGCTCTTGGATTTTATAACCCCTAGAACCCCGAGTCCTGAACCCTCGACACCCAGCCCTGAATCCTTGACAATTGGAAAGCAGTGTCATATTTTTCCGTCAGTACAGAGCATGGGATTTCCTTTCTCGAAAACAGCGTTGAGAGGTGGAAAAATAATCTCAAAAACCTGTCTAAGCACTTCCCGATTGTATTCCTGTTGCTCTTTGATGGCAGCTGTTTTCCCACAACCACGGTGATGATGCTTCGGAGGTACTGGAAGCACGGCGACAACGATACTGGCAAGGCTCGAGGGCTTTGATTCAATTGTCGAATTGATGTTTCCAAAACTGAGGTAGATCAGCCATTCCTTTTTATTACCAGAATAGTTGTTCAAATGCGTTTGATCACAGCTGCCAAAGATCGGAACAATAGTGGAGCCGACAGGCCTTTTCAACTATGATGAACATTTAATCATGACGACGAGTCGACGAAATAAAAACTCATACCTACTCATTCCACCACCAATCGCATATATTAACTTCAGAGTATACTCTCTCCCCCAATTCATCATAATCCATAATCAGTGCATATACCATATGCGCTTTAAATGCAGATTGTTGCAGAGGAAATTCGATGCAGTCAATGGGGTCTTGATAATAAAAACGCGTCTTTCTGTTGTTGCGTAGCGCTCCTGAATTGACAAGACCTACATAACTAACTTTACCAGATTTCCATAAGTCAATTCCAAGTGCATAGGTCATTTCATCAATTTTAGTGTACAGAGTATATGCAGATGTGAAGTTGTATTTATCCCCTGAAGCTTCATCAGCTCATCAATCGCTGCCCTACTCAGTTTGTACTTGACACACCAGTATGCCAAACGATATTCTTGCTCACAAGAAAATGGTGTCCATTGGCGATTTTGTCGTCCAAAATGTGGAAATCACCATCTATTGCCATTCCGGCTTCACGCTAGTCCAATGTCATCAATTGTAGTTCATTCGACTTGGAAGTCAGCTGTAGAGGATTTATATAGCCATCGCCATTGTCATCGTTCTCACTTGTAGAATCGTCGTTGGAAAATTGAAACAGGTCATGTGGACATAGAGAGAAATAGTCTGGATGTAGGATATTATTATCAGCAGTAATTGTGTATCCTACATCTGGAATCTGCTCCAGAGGCATGTAATTTACCCTCTCTGAATGGTGACGTCGGAGGTGATTGATCTATGCACCAGGGTAATGGTAAACTGTATTGCAATAATTGCAAAGTGTACAATTAATTAAACTCATTGGATATATATTTTTGTCGTCGCAAAGATGAGATATGTAGTAGAGAAAATTGGTGCTTATGTTGGGCGGAGATATCTAGTAAAACCCCTAACCTCGTGTTTCCTTTTTCGGCGAAAGGGGTTCTATCACACTTTGCCTTCATCCTCACCAGCCAATTGCAATCATCAATAGTCTTACAGGTATCGCAACTTGGGAGTCAGTAGAAATGCCTTGCATATGATAGACGTTGATTCTGCGCATCGCGAGGAACTCCTTAATACTAAACTCGGCGTTCCCACGGTAGGTAACTGTCCCCTGGATTCTGCATTTCGTACCTGACCTGTATTCATGAGAAATGGGATTCAACTTGACCGAGTAGGTTCTATGTAGTGTTAGCAATGGTTCCAGGTTACCCGGCTGCGGTCTGGGTTGGAACCGGAACCGTGCCCCTGGGTCGGTTCTGGAACTGCCAAGGAACTGAACCGCCCAATCACAAGCGGTTGCAAACCCGGACCGGAGCTCCGGGTCCGGATCTGGAACCACCAAGACACTGAACAGCCCAATCACCAGTGGTTCCAACCCGGAACCGAACCGAAACCCGCCGGGTTTTGGCGGGTTTTACTTGCAGCAGAGCCTCATTTTTCATCGGCCCCAATAATCACAGCTTTTCTGCTTCGATTAAGTATTTGAGTTCTGATTGGATCGCGACAAGTTATATGGGTAGATTATGCAGTTTTTGTCGTTCTTTCACTTCCCACACTCCGAGTAGCGATACAATTAGTATTCGTTAAGTCGCTGTGAAATAAAGTTGAACATGCGGCCAAAATCGACTGTTTTTCGCAGCGACTCAACGAATACTAATTGTATCGCAAATCGGAGAGCGGGAGGTAAAAGAGCGTCCAAAACTGCATAATCTACGTATATAACATGTCGCGATCCAATCAGAACTCAAATACTTAATTGGAGCGATAGTTTTGGAGAAGAAACCTGCCAAAACCTGGCGGGTCTGGGTCGGTTCCGGGTCGGAACCGCTTGTGATTGGGCGGTTTGGTTCCTTGGCGGTTCCAGAACCGAACTGTTGGCCTCGGTTCTGGGTTTGGAACTGGAGATTAGTGCCAGTTCGCATTTAGTACAGTTCCAGAACAGGATCCGACCCGGACCCATAATTTGGAACCGTTGCTAACACTAGTTCCATGTCATTCTGGGGCAGAATCATAGCAGGGTGTATGGCGGGGAGGTAGCCGTCTAACAACTAGATATTCGTCGACAAGACGCCGATTTGAATGTTTGACATATGCCAATTGGCATTAGAACGTAGAAATTGCCTCAATTCTTTGCCGCCACAGACCAGGATTCCGGATGTCAACTTGACCTAGACAGCTCGATCACTATGGGACGAGCGAGAAGAACTATATAATACTCCCATCTTCTGCCCGCCCTCCATTCTGCTTCACATCTCCCTTTCCTCCTTATTCCTCCATATCATCAATACCTTAATCATATTCCAAGTTGATATCACCGACGTTCAATTCCATCTTTGCAACCCTGGAAAACCCATCGCTATTCTTTCGTATAAATTTAGTACCCATTCTCAACGTAAATTCTTTTGCCCTATTCGAACAATGAACTTCGTCGTTAGACATACTTACCTTGTCTAGTTGCCGATTGAACAACTCAATGTATGGGCCGCGAATCAGGGTATCAGGGAATCTAATTGGACATTGGAAGAATTGGGGCTCTACGAAGAGAAGGGAATAACAGGCAAGAAGGCCAATTACGTCAGAGAGTCGATTTTCAGCATCGCTTCGAGCCTTGGTATCCGCGGCAAAAAGAAAACAAGCAAAGCCGAATGGAACGGCATGATCAAACAATGTATCAATTCAATAACTGATTGAGCTGGTCAGAGAGGACAATTTCGTCAATGGGAAGCGGATTCTAGTGCCAATAATATCGATGGAAGACAATGCAAAATCGCCATTGACGACTGTGCGGAAATGGCCATCAGGAGGAGGAAGGGCCGATTGCCTGTGGAGAATACACCAAAAAGAAAGCACAACGTCGAATCAGGTATGTTCTGCATCATTGTAATCACATTGTCAAAGCTGACAAAATTAGATAGTGATGAGAACATATCGCCAATCAAGCGTCAACGCCCAGTGACCCCTCCCAATGAGGAAGTGTTCAATTATACCATTGTATATGTCGATCCCGTCACAGTATTGAAATGCGATGAAGAAAAAAACTTCCGATGGCAATGGCCCGATAATGATGACCTGTTGTTGTTTATAGTGCTTACGAGCGTCATCGAGGCTACGATATTGGCCGTTGTACAGACGGTGAATGAAGGGATGCCTCATCCCTCTGGGAGAATCCAGGAATTGTGTGGCGTCAGACGTTGGTCGGACGATGATGAAGGACCGCGAGTTGGAGATGTGGCTCCTATATTGAACAACGATACAACACTGGCATGGCTTCGATCGGCAACCAATTTGGAAGTCCGAACACTTCATTGCATTGTACTGCGAAACGACAAGGTTCCGAATACTCCAATGCCTGCAGGATGGTCATTTCTACCACTGGACGAAATCCTTCCTCAGGAGGAAGAGATGATCTACGACATAGGCGAAGCATCCGATGACGAATTGGCATCTTCCAGACCCAGTCTTCGCAGCCTTCCATCGTCCCAAGCCAAACTTGTGGCCAGGAATAAACTTATCCAGAGCAGGCTTATTCGTCAAAAACGATATTTGACGATTATTCAGAACACGGGCCACGCCATTTGGAGTGACAACTATCTACCCCCGGATCTGGAGGAGGCAAGCGTCAATTGGCTGCGCGACCATAAGTATTTGGTCAACCCTCCCTCTCCAGGTTCGGAAGTCCAACTGAAGCCTAATTCAAAGCGAAAGAAAAACTGAGACGATGGAAATCGTCATGGGCAATTTGCTCTGGGAGTTGCCTGGGAATGGGTTTTCGCTTGCGTTATAATTTGCTTGGTTTGTGCTTGTGATTTGTTTACTTTTTGATTGATTTTTGCTTGGGTTTATTTGGGGTAATAGGGGAGCAATGGAATAGGTTTTTGTATGCAGTGTTTGTAGTTTGAATTATGATATTCATTGTCGCCTCAACGTTGTCAATTGTAAGCCTCAATGCTCCAAGATATATCAATTTTTGGTGTCCATGATTTAGTGTCTGCGCTACACCCAATGGGATTTCAGATGCTAATTGAGGTTCATACGATGATTGCCATTTCAAGCTGCCTTGCCGATGTGCTCAAACACTAATGCACTTTTCAAATCTAATTTTGGTTGCCAGAACGACATATTCCGTGGTCTATACCATAATTGTACACTGCACTCCATCGCCTATACCATAAACATACACCACACTCTGGTGCTTTTGGTGTTTCAACCCAAATCTGGTCAGCAGTGTGCAGCCCAATGTTCATCACGGCAATTTTCGCTTTTTAGACGAATGAAAATTCTGTCGACTATCATGTTTTCAAGCGATGGTACATGTTCTGACAAGCGCGGCCAATATCTGGGGGTTAGTTGAACGGGTAGCTCCGTCCACCATGTTGGTTGATCTACGATAAAGAACGTCTATTCGACGACTATTATCTTCTTATCTTTTACAGTTTTCATACACTCTCCATCTTATTTATTATATACTCTGTATATTTCATTTATTCTTTCGTTTGTACACACTCCTGTCTAATTGAATGACTTGAAGGCGCAAGGATTCTGCACCTCCATCCAATTTCAGTCATCGACCATCCAGACAAGACGATGATGCCGATGACGAGCTGTCAGAAATGCCTGATACGTATGATTATCACTGCCATAACGACCAAAATACACAATTCTCCTCTCGAAGACGTAGCAGTAATCGCTCTGCTCTTTGCCAACTAACTCCTCCTTGCGCCGAACCTCACGCCCCGAGTTGACCAGAGGTCCAGATTGAAATTGATGACAATTATGAGGAGGAGCGAAGGACCCCCCGAGCTTTCTCGCAAGAAGGTATGGACTCTGATAATGAGGCAACGATTTTCATATTCTAATCATTATTAAAGCGCATGACACGTAAGGAAAGGGGTGAGCACTGTGCGGTCTTGAAAGAGCTTTGGGAGGAGTTCACTTCCTTGGAATCTATTGACAAGGTGACAGAACCAATGGTTGGAGCAGTATATAGTATCCAACGGACACTTTCCGGTGTCGAAGCATTGGTTTTTGCCGAAGTGAAGCCCATCGCTGGAAGATATACAATGTTCAGTAACCCTTTTGCCACTAATGCTGTCAAGACTGCCCAGATCCACTCATGGTGGTATCATTATGTCACAAAAGTTGATTCGGCAATGAGAAACACCGACCCTCCTCATGTATACATTTTGGTGGTATTTGTTTCATCTTCTCTACGACAATTTGAGTCTGCCAAGATATAGGCCCTTGGCAAGATTACCTCCTCATGCTCAGCAATAGTCTATCAGTGCAAGGAGAAGGTGCATTCTTTGTATGGCTTCTGAACAATGGACCAGAATGGAGTCAAACAATGCATCGCACACCTCCTCGATCGAGACCGATTCACATGCCCTGAGCAGATGAGAACGGTATGTCTTTAAACAATGTCGAAATGTGTCATCTAATGTATCTTCCTAGGATTGCAAGTATCGTTTTGCGGTGACCGAAATCGTGGACCTACTTTATAAGACATACTTTGCAGAAGTAAGACAATTGGGAATGAAAGACCGTGGAATGATCGATATGATTAATTCGACGTTCATTGTACTTGCTGCGACCGCGATTCACAATTGCCTTGGAGCATGGAAAACTGGGAAATACAAGGCACCAGTTGAATTTAGCCCTGGTGGAGGTGCACATCGTGAAATCACATTCAATCATATAGGATAATGAATACTAACCATTGATGCATAGTTGTATTTCGTCGTCTCGAAGCCGAGTTACTTTCTACCTCCCCTGAGGTCCAAACCAAAATAATTGAAGACACCAAAATGATGATTTGTCAAAGGCAGAGATGGACAGGAGTCGTTGAGGTGAATGAATCAATACCGTACAATGACCAGGGAGTACACGAGGAGGCGTACCTGTCATATGTCGCAGAAGAGCTTGCTGATGTTTCTGCCAATACATTTTGTCATATGACCGCCGATGTTGAAGCTGCGCTGTCTGCACTTCTATCAAGTCACGTGCGACATGATATGATCTCCAGTACTGTTGATGTCAGTAGCACCAACAACGCCCACACCAACAACATCAACGACAATTGCAATGATGATTTCAATGTTTTGGACACCCAAAAAGTCAGTTCAGAGGATTATGGGAGCTTTGACTTCAACATATCTGGCCTGAATGACTGTTGAGAGAGAGCGAGAAGTATCTGACGGAGTGAATATACATAATGGAGAGGTGACACTTATTTTGGTCTTTGTGATATTGTTTTTTGGTTCTTAAAATCGTTGTATTTCTTTTTCACAATCATTGCAAGGACACTTGTAATCTTTAGTATTGTAATTGTCTTCGGTCAGCAAGCACTATATAAAATCGAAGGTTAACTGGAAAAATAGTTGGGACAATCATTTGTGATGTCAACTTGTGAGAATTATGAGAACACATTATCTGCGTACAAAAATTATTATCATGAGAATAGATACTAACTTGGATCAAATGAACAGCTTTATCAATTTGAGCAAGTTGAGGAAGACGACTATCGTGAGTTTGGAAAATTAAGAGAGCGTAAAGGATGTCCATACAAATAAAACGGGGTTTGAATGAAGCCAATGAAGGCGTATTTCAAACATCTCGACAACGAAGACAAGATGATGGTTTCTCACCTCAAATGGGGTCACGACTCCATTTGAGCCGAAGGTATTGGACTTCACCAAAGTGTTGACGAATGTACCATAGAGAGTTCGTGGATATAAAAGCACAACCGGAGCTCGTTCATTAATGGTTAACTAAAGCTTCTGATCGTCGGCGCTACAATGCAACTCGAAGGCCCATTCTCGCCAGCGCCCACATTGTTTTTCGGCCTTCATTGGCGCAGCATGTTCAATAACTTTAATCAACAAAAATTTGTTTTTGCTGATGGGGGCCTACAAGGTGTGGGGATTCCTCAGCTGCCCCACCAACAATCGAACGTGTATTGGGGATGAAGAGCAACAAGGATAGCAAGGTGCCACACCATAAAAAAGCAATTTTCAATTTAGCAACAAGCTTCTTAAGATCTGTGCTGTATATTGAGAACCCATGGCTGGCCTCTCAACAGGACGAATTGAATATCAGCAATACGATATGGACTGAAACCCTTGACACCATGACTGTCCAGCATGAGAGCGGTAGGCACTCTGAACGGCATGCAATATATATGGGAGCACCCCGGTGGCCCCAGTATGCACATCGATAGCTTGACAGGTGGAATTGTGAGTTTGCAAAGTATTCTCGGAGTTTCAAAGTTTGATAGTACTATTTATCCTGGCAAACAGTTGCAGGGAAAAATCAGTGGTATGCAGGGTCAAGAAGTTGTGACAGCGAGGCTCATGGTGACTTTATTGTACTCATTGAAGATAGAAGAGAAGCTTCTATGTCTACAGCATATTGTCTCTTTGCCAAATGATGACTGTTGGATTGGGAAATGGGATGATCTCCTGAACAGTATGAAGGAAGTCCAGTGGTTTGCGAGATGCAAGCCCACCATACTGATCTTTACTCACTTCTTCGCTTCCAACACGTACCTTTGCAGACAAAGTATTGCAACAAATTTTGGGACAAGCCAGTAACATCCCAATTGATTTGCATGGCTGCAACCGCAGTTGACGGTACCTTGAGGGACTATTGGAAAGGAACAAAGACCATACCCCTTCAAGACTTCCGCAGGGAGATATTCAGCCATCACTTTACCCCCTCGATCCTTGAATTAATGGCTATTAATGTTTGATATTGCCCTGTATGAGAGAGGGTGGGGTCACTGGAATTCTATTGCATCAGCAAAAATCCTAACTGGGTTGGGTGCCTACGTACGTTCCCAACCCACCCAACCCATCCAACGCAACTGGGCCCATACATAGGTGGCAACCATCAGCACACTCCCTACCTACGCACCTCGTTGTCAAAACAGTTTTCAGCATTGGCTGCGGCTTTGCACTTTACAGAGTTATTACTTTCTTTCTCACAATGATTCAATAAGTTTGGTTTAAATAGTTTTTATTAATCTATATACAGATATCATCTTTCATATTGCTCCTGCACCTGGAATATTCATTCTAGATCTATTCAATCGATGAGTGCAGGCGAAGAAGCAGAAAGAGCAGGATTACAATTTCTTTTGCTTGTGGGGCAACTGTAGCAGTTGCGTGACCAATGCCTGGAGTACCCGAACTGGATGAACTCCATGCGACAAATTGAATGTAGCTATTCACGTTCCATTCGGAGAAGAACAGCAATAGGCAGAACCGATTAAATACAGGAGAAGAAAGAGCAGAAGGAGCAGAAGGAGCAGGAGGAGCAGGAGGAGCAGGAGGAGCAGGAGGAGCAGCAGTACACTTTCGCCTGTGGGGCAAGGGTAGCAGTTGTGCGATCGATGTCTGGAGTACCCGAACTAGGTCAACACCACATAACGAATCGAATGAAGCTATTCACGATTGGTTTGGACAAGAACTGCAACAGTCAGAACTTATCAAATACAAGAGAAGGAGGAGCAGGAGGAGCAGGAGGAAGTGTACAATTTCGCTTGTGGGACAACAGTAGGAGTTGTGCGACCGATGTCTGGAGTATCCGTGTAGAATCAACTCGACATGGCAAATCGAATGCAGCTATTGACGGTTAGTTTGGACAAGAACTGCAATAGTCAGAACTTATCAAATACAGGAGCTGGAGAAGCAGCAGGAGCAGTAGGAAGTGTACTATTTTGCTTGTGGGGCAACTGTAGAAGTTGTGCGACCGATATCTGCAGCTACCAAGTAGGTTCAACTTGACATGGCGAATCGAATGGAGCTGTTCACGATCAGTTCGAAGAAGAACTGCAATCGTCAGAACTTATCAAATACAGGTGAATGAGCAGCAGGAGGAGCAGTAGGAAGTGTACAATATCATTTGCGGGACAACTGTAGGAGTTGTGCGACTGTTGCCTGCGGTAACCGAGCAGGATCAACTCGACATGGCGAATCGAATGGAGCTATTCACGATCTGTTTGGAGAATAACTGCAATAGTCATATGTTTTCGAATAGAGAAGAAGGAGGAGCAGGAGGAAGTATACTATTTTGCTTGGGGGGCAACTGTAGGAGTTATCTGACCGATGCTTGCAGCACCCGAGTAGAATCAACTCAATATTGCGAATCAAATGAAGCTATTCATGATTGGTTCGGAGAAGAACTGCAATAGTCAAAACATATCAAATACTACAGATAGGGGAGGATGGGGAGTACCATTTCTTTTGCTTGATGGGCAACTCTAGGAGTTGAATGACTGATGGTGGGAGTTGCGGGAATTTAGAGAAAATCAAATCGAAAGAAAAGGGGTCATGGCAATTTACAGCAATCTCATTGGTTAATCAATAATTGATCATTCAACTATATAAGTTGTACTGACAACCAGATAAGTCATTTTTGGAAAAGTTCTTTCCACCGCTCCCACTGTTGCAGGGGTCCTTTCCATGGCACCCGATGTACCCAACGCAAAAGCCGCTTACGTAGGTACATATGGTACCTATGTAGGCAAAAACTTTTTCCTGATGACTGATTCTGGTCACCAGGCGGCAATAATTGAGCATATGGGCAGTTATATAGATGCAAACATTGCAAACTCTGCCAAGTACTTGACCTGTCATGTAGTACCAGATGCAGCAGGGGAGGAAATAGAAGACCTGGCTGCTGTGTTCAAGTGAGAGTCTGTCTCTGGGGGGTTGGGTATCTCGGAGTTTGAATTTCTTGGTGGTTGTGTTTCTTTTGCCCAGGTCATGTGCAGGTGCTGCTGGGGTGCAGAGTGGATAAATACTATCTTAGTCAATAGTGGCATGCTGCAGAAGATGAATGCCAAAGAGGTATACCATGCTACAGGTGCATATGGAAATGCATAACACACCATAATTCAATCTGGATGTGAAGAAATAGATCCGGGTACTCCTGCGTGATGCAAAAATGTATCGAAGCTCAACAGTGAGCTCAGACGCAGCCACACAGGTCTTTCCTGCAGTTTGGGAATCTATCAGAGCACCCTTGGAGGTATCAGAGATGGCTACAGAGTATACTATTGCGATATAGCAATCTCCCAGAACACCCTGAGCAGTTTAAGAAGAGGCTACAGAGTATACCATTGGGTGACAGGAATTCCCCAGAGCACCCTTCGAGGCATCAGAAGTGGCTACAGAGTACACCACTGCAATTCAGGAATCTGCCAGAGCAGCATCTAGGCTTTCAGCAGAATAAGTGAGTGTGCTGAGGCTGCATTCGCCAGGCCCAGAGGGTTGCTAGAGAGTCTGCAGAGTACGGTATTCAAAATCAACCTCCACAACCTCTGAAAGGTCCCAGGGTTTCTGGGACTGTACGATTGACTTTGCTGATGTAATATATATAACAGAGTACTTCTCCCCCTCAATTTTCATATCATTTCACTGTTCTCCATCTGTAATATCATCTTCCTCATTCTTTCTATTACTTAGATAATGTGTATACATCTTCTTTGAATCTACACCCTGCTCTTCTACATTTTTGAATCCTTTGAAG
This sequence comes from Trichophaea hybrida, assembly GCA_015178995.1. NCBI lineage: Eukaryota > Fungi > Ascomycota > Pezizomycetes > Pezizales > Pyronemataceae > Trichophaea > Trichophaea hybrida. The sequence goes on along the minus strand of WHVE01000009.1, from coordinate 411,957 downwards.
TACTTTCCTACTAGTACTGCTTTAGCTGCCACCATATTCTAGTACTTTTTGATTTTGGCTGCATTTTCTTAATCAATCCTCTCTCTATCTTCTTTGAACTATACTACATCCTCACCAGTATACCTACAACCTTTACCAAGATTGCATTGATTATTAGCAGTAAATATAGTAGTATTCTTGGCCTCTGAATAAAGAAATCTTACTATTATCTCCCCATATTCTTTATTTTCTAGTATCTCCTAGGTACACATTTCCAGCTAACCCATTGGCAAGGTGTTCAGGGCTATGAGTTCTAGAGGTTACAAAAATCACACCAGGATTTGAAATTACAAGAATACAAACAAGGCAAGAGATTCAAGATCAGGAATTGCAAAAGGGAGGAGAGTTTGGGGGTGAAGCAATTAATTGTTATATAGACTAGAGAATAAGTGAAGAGCAAACCAATGCTCTGCTGAAACAATCTTCTTATATAATATAAATATGACTGTTATTATCTTAACTTACATGTTCAATATAATTTTGAATCATGTTTCACTTTTTAACCCTTTTTTATATCTTCCAAGCTCAGAGTATCTTTTACCATTGCTATCTTTCCATCATTGTCAGTAATTATTCATAACCTATTTCTTTATCTTTCAACACATGTTTCTTTCCTTGACAACCTATTTAGATATTCCCATAAGGTCTAAACCTGTTGATTTCTAAATCAATATAACCTCCTGTAAGTCATTCATATTGGATCACCAATCCCTATTTCACACATCCACAATACCTTTGAGCGACTTGAGTTTTAGAGAACAAGGTATTTGACCAGTAACAAAATATGATATACTTTACAATACTAAACCAATGGTTTTGGATTATTTGAGGATGTTGGTTTGTGCAGTAGAGAGTTTGCTTGTTGTTGCATTTAGCTGAGTGACATTCCATAATCACTATTAGTGTTTGTTAGCAATGGGTCCGTGATACCCGTCCTCAGTCCGGTTCCGAACCAGAACTGTTTTCAAATTCCATTTCTGGAACTTTACCAAACCCAACCCGGACGTAATTTCTGGTTCCAAACCTGGAACTGAACCGGATGATGCGCAGGTTTCTTTGGGTTTAGTTGGACCCACCAGGTCTTATCTGCGGATTCTACAAACGGGTTTTTTGCAATTTTGTGAATAGAATGCATCGCACATGCATCAAATGACATTTCATGCTTTCTGCCCAGTGTTTCATTGTATAAAATCAATTTCAATATGGTGATCTTTCATTATTAATGCTTTCAGAGATAGCATTGGTGCATTATTGAGAACTTTTGAATGGACAAAAGCAGTTGGAAGTTGGAAAATATCAACACAGTACATATAATCCCTCACACTAGAGGTGTTGTGTGACCAACAATCGTTGACGCCCCATTGACACTCACGTTCAGTCATGTAGCTTATGTATATAGTTGCGCACAAATAGCATAACCACCCATAGAGAATGGCATTCTTACGTATGTGATTATAATATGTCCTGCATTACCGATAAATTGTGATTTAATAATTGCAGATATTTATTTTCAGAGATAGCATTGGTGCATCATTGAGAACTTTTTAGTCAATAAAAGCAGTCAGAAAATAGAAAATATGAACGTAGTACATATAATCCCTCACACTAGTGGTGTTGGGCGACCAAAAATCGTTGATACTCTGTTGACACTCACTCTCAGTCATGTAGCCTAGGTATATGGTTTCGCGCAAATAGCATAATCACCAGTAGAAAATAGCGATCGTACGTATTTGATTATATTATGTTCTGCGATTCTGATGAATTGTGATTTAATAATTGCTGATTCACACTTTTGGAGAGAGCATTGGTGTATCATGAAGAAATGTTCATTCGATAAAGGCAGTCACATTTTTGAAATTATCAATATAGCATATATAGTCCCTTGTACTAGACGTATTGTGCAACCAAAAATCGTTGACGTTCCATTGATGCTCACATTCAGTTCTGTAGCCTATGCGTATGGTCAAGCGCAAATAATAGAATCAACCGTAATGAATAGCATTCATCTTTATTTGATTATGATGCGTCCTGCAATTCCAATAAATTGTGATTTAATAATTGCAGATACTCATTTTCAGAGATGGCATTGGTACATCATTGAGAACTTTTTAGTTGATATAGGCTGTCAGAAAATAGCAAATATGAACGTAGCACATATAATCCATCACACAAGAGCTGTTGTGCAACTATAAATCGTTGACACTCTGTGGATGCTCACTTTCAGTCCTGTAGCCTATGTGTATGGTTGCACACAAATATCACAATCAATTGTCAAGCATGGTATTCATCATTATTTGATTATAATATGTCCTGCAATTCCGATCAATCGTGATTTAATAATTGCTGATACACATTCCAATAATTCTAATGTTGCACACTTCACAGATTACATTCCATTTAAATGACTATTTCATTACGAGTTTTGGCAGCTGAAACTGTTCAAATAGATTGGATATCAAAATTAAATGTCTCCATAATAATGATACAGTTAATATCCTAAAAAGTCACTGCAATTTAAAGCTTTCAGTATGCCCAATGAACCCACTTCCCTATTCACTAAGATTTCCAATTGCTTCATCATGGTTATCTATCTCTGTGAAACAGTTAGGAATAATTATCTGTTCAAGAGGTAGGAGTGCATACCAAAAATTTCCTCAATGGAGTCATCAGTACTAGAGTCAGTAAAATTGGAATCATGTTCAGTTTCTGTATCATCATCTGAAAACATTTTGGTTCAAATGACTCAGATTGAACATCCTTTGATCACCAATTTGCACTGCTCGACGTACAGAAACTGCTGGGGCTGTGGTTTCTGCTCTGGCTGTGGATACTGCTGAATCTGCTGGTGCTGCCGATACTGCTGGTGCTGCCAATACTGCTGGTGCTGCCAATACTGCTGGTGCTGCCAATACTGCTGGTGCTGCTGATACTGCTGGTGCTGCTGATACTGCTGGTGCTGCCAATACTGCTGGTGCTGCTGATACTGCTGGTGCTGCCGATACTGCTGGTACTGAAGTGGTGCCAGGTTTTGTGTCTTTGCGTCTCCAGCAGGTGGCAGAATTTCGAGCAATCTCATTGTGTCAGTGAAGGCAGCCATTTAAGTGATGATCATAGATCATGGACGAATGCTTTTTGATGACCACCTTTACACTCTCATGGCCTGACAACTCAACACCTCGTCTCTTTTCTTTTCGAATCTCTGCCCATGATTTTTTAATCAAATTCTTTGTTTCTTCGATTCCAGCGTGCGATATGCCATGTTTGGCCATATTACCCATGTTGAGTGTGATGCACATGTCTGCCTGCTCGAGCTGTACACCCCCACCTTGCCTGGCCATGGTTGCAGACATATCAAAAACCTATTATTATTGTATTGCTGCAATGAAAATTTAGTGGTGAGCAATAGTATTTACTTCAATCATATATTCCTCTGTGGCTTCCTCTAACGCTTTTCAAGAAGCTCTTGTCCACTCCTGAGGTCGTTTGTCAGAAAATGTATCTGCAAATACTCCGGAGTTGACAACATCATGGTGTTCAATTTCACGGACTGTTCGGCTGAATCCCTTGGTAGACCACGGAGGGATGCCTTTGTGGCTTTGGTTGAACTGCTTACGTAATTCTGAACAAATTGCAGCTAATTGAATTTGATTAATTGACTGTTGTTTTTATTGATTATATTACTCATATCCGATTGCATGGTTTTCCCAGTTTTTCTTGGCCACAGTTTTGCGTACAATTTTCAACTTTTCGTCCTTATACATATTTGTCATTGCAACATCGGAGGCTATTCGGTGGGGATTCTGCCTGCATCGTTAGAACAAAGTTTGATTAGGTGAGGTATTGAAAGTAGAGGCAGGCATACATGTGGATTCATTTTTGGATGTATCGCTAGATGCAGGTTGTTGTGGTTTAGCTATTGCTTGAGAATATTGTAAGTGAAGAGAGAAGAATTTGAGTGTGAAGAGGGAGAACCTGAAGAATATATAGGAATTTCTGCAATATTCAAGTTGAATCAAAATTTTAGGTCGTCATTATATACATTCTAGTATCATAGCATTTCACGATGGACCTTGTTATAGATGGTGGCCAATTTGCTAGGATGTTGGCCTTATACATACCACGTTAATTGTTGGTAATAATAAATAAAAATCAACAGCTGGCAATATGAGATTTTTGTCACAGTTGCCAATTGTTGTATGTTCAGTGTAATAGCCATTTTAACTGAAGCGATGTCATATGAAACAGTTTTTGAAGTTATGTTGAACAGATATTGTATAGAGGTTGAACATTGTGTAAAGTCATACTAGCTTTAGCGCCTGCTAGTATTATCATTTTAGTAGTTAAACTAGATCCAACCTACTACCATAAAGACCAACCTTTCCACCACCGTCGAACTGCTATCATCTCCAAAAATGAAGTACATACGAACCACACGAAAGAGAAACAAATATGGTCTACTCCCCACAAAAGAATTTAACAACACTCCCAGTTGGAAAATACAGCAATTTAACAACACGTGCCACAAAATAATATCATCATACGAACCAAGGCATGACTGGTGTTAAGGCAGAACAGGTCCGAGCACTTGGTGCTTTGCGTAGTCTCAGTTCCAAAAAAGAGCATACAGCGGAGCACAGTCCTCAATCGAACTTTGTGAATAAGGAAGCGAAGGAGAAGTTGATTGAAGAATTTGTGGACAGTAAAACAGCAACAGCAAGAAGGAGGGTTACAGAAGCAGAAGCAGCAGTAGAGAGAGAAAAAGACACTATGTTGAAATAAACAGCAGCTGATACAACTGAAATGACATTTGAAGAGATGTTGGAAGCAATTGGAGATAGTGTTGATGATGTTGCAACTTCAGACGAGGAAGAAGATGAAGATCAGGAAGATGATGTAGAAGGCTATGAGTATGCAGAGCTCAGTGATGATGATGAACCTGATTGGGTGGTTGGCACAATCAACATATTGGTTCCAAACCAGCTGGATACCTTTCATACAAAACGAATGAAGCTTGAACAATTGACAACGCCAGGATGGGCAGATGCAGATGATTACATTTGCGAGCGCGACAGAAAGTATGGCACTGCTTAATTGAACGTTCTGGTGGCGTTCACTCCAAATACGATTGCCATTTCTGCCACATCGTCTATGGCCCAACCACCCTCTCCTCCAGGATCTAGTCATTTGCTACTAGGAGTTGGAAAGCCTGTTGAGGAATGTACGCCAGTCAAAACAGTTGAATCAGTACAAAATTATCCCTTGCCTGCCTCATTCCCTACTAATTGTTATACCCATTTCTGAATATATGGATATGGAGCAGGATGGCCCATAAGTAGTGTTAGTAACGGTTTCAAATTACGGATCCAGGTCAGTTCCGGTTCCGAACCGCCCATGGAACCAGACCACCCAATCACAAGCGGTTCCGACCCGGAACCGAACCGGACCCGCCGGGTTTTGGCGGGTTTCTTCTCGAAAACTATCGCTCCAATTAAGTATGTGAGTTCTGATTGAATCGTGACATGTTATATACGTAGATTAGGCAATTTTTGACGCTCTTTCAACTCCTGCTCTCCGAATTGCGATACAATTAGTATTTGTTGAGTCGCTGTGAAAAACAGTCGATTGTGGCCGCATTTTCGGCTGTATTTCACAGCGACTCAACGAATACTGATCGTATCCCAAATCGGAGACCGGGAGGTGAAAGAGCGTTAAAAACTGCATAATTAACGTATATAACATGTTGCAAACCAATTACAACTCAAATACATAATTGGAGCACAAAAGCTGTGATTATTGGGGCCGATGAAAAATGAGGCTCTGCTGCAGGTAAAACCCGCCAAAACCTGGCGGGTTTCGGTTCGGTTCTGGGTTAGAACCATTTGTGATTGGGCGGTTCCGTTCCTTGGCGGTTCCAGAACCGACCCAGGTCGACGGGTCCGGTTTGGAACCGGACCGCGGCCGGGTAACCCGGACCTGTTGCTAACACTACCCGTCAGCATGGATTGTAATATAGTCATACATTGTTATATTGCAATCTTCAACAGTTTCTTGAGTGTCAACGCTTTTGAGTTCTATTTATGTATTTGTAAGTTTTCTATTATTTCAGTGACACCTGGAAAAATCGTCTGTGTATGTGCAGGAATGGTTGCATAGTTGTGTCGAGTAAGGATCGAAGAGGGAGTAAGGATCGATGAAGGGTAAAGGGAATACGAAGGAAAGCAGGTTTCGATGGAAGGAAAACAGGTTTCGATGGAAGGAATCAGGTTTTGTTGGAAGGAATCAGGTTATGTTGGTTGTGTTGTAAATATGGCATGATGGTAATGGCGTAAGCTGCGGGCTGAAAGGGTTGCGTATATAGTTGGGTGGAGTTAGGATGTATTTTGGAACGAGTGAGCAAAGATGACGACAGTCACGTAAACTGTATATAAGGACACTGGATTTGCGGAGGATTGATTCGTTCTTCACTCGTTCCCTAGTCTACAAAAGAATCAATAGCTTCGGCACCAACATTTGGTCACTTCTGTGATTCCGGAATTCGAGTCTCTAGTATGTTACACAGTAGCCGCGATCACTGCACCATCTCATTCGGTTTTTATAACCCCTAGAACTCCGAGCCTTGAAACCCTGACAGAAGAACGAGTCTACAATTGATTCTACGGGTTATAGTTCAGTGTATGGGCCGCTACTCTCACCGAAGCGGTTGTTACTTTGGTCACAGACCTTGCAACTCCCTGTGTTCCATGTTTAAATCAGTCGGAAACTTCGAAAACAAGCTCACAGTATACAGCTTTTGGAGACATTCCTGCGTTGTGTGCCTGTGCAAACGTCGACGAGAAGGATCGACGCTGTTATAAATGCCAGCACACAACAGCAACAAAACTCAACAATCCCGAATCAATTTCTTCGACCTAGCTGGCTGAACCATTAATCTTTTTGAAAAAGAACCTCTGAACACCTTGGATAGCATTGACGATATCCTCAACGAAACCGAAGAATTCTTGGAAGCATACTGTTGAGACAAACCACATGCAGTATCCCCTTGGAATAGCTACTGGACAGAAGCAGCAAGCAACGGAGGAGGACTCCAAATCAACGATGCAGTATTCAAAAACTTCTGGACCAAATATTACGGTCTTCAGGTCGATTGTCAGAACGAAGAACCATATTATTGCGAACACAACTGCGGAGGCACACATTCGCCAATCGGAACAGAAGCAGGCGCCCAATCTACGAAATCAGAATCCACAATTAAGGCAACACAAAAACACATAGAAAGCCAAATCTCATGGGCGGATTACAACGAGCGGAAAGCAAATAAGGGAAAGGTAGTAGATCGAGAATTTCACCTGGCTCCTTTGCCAACCCCGCTGATCATCGTAACAACACCCACAAACACGAGGTGTTTTTCTGGTAAATGGTCAACCCATTCCTAGAAGCAGAAATCGAAGCGGCAGTTCAACAAATTCAAGAAAACATTGACCTGGTGGCAGACTGCCCGAACAGAAAATCTCGCTCTACATTCGCAGCTGAAAACCTCCTCACAGCAGCCTCCCAACACCACCGCGAGGATGTCGGGAGAACTCTCGCGACCAACTCACGATGTCACATTGACTGGAGCCTTGCAGACGGAGCTGGAAGTGGTGGCAACAAAGAATATAGGAGCCATGAATGAAATACAGCTCAGGGAACACATAGGGGACATCAACAAAGGGCTGAAAGCAATAAGCCAACTACCAATGACCAGCGGACTGAACGAATTGCTCAAGGAACAGCAATCTGTGAAGAATGCGGAAGTACGAATATTGGAATTGTTGGCAGAAAGTGAAAAAGTCGTCCAGGAAAGGGACAACCTGAATCAGGAACTACTGCTTACTCAACAAACAGCGGCAACAACAGAAACACCACAAACATGCAGTCATGGGGACCTGGTAGAAGAAATCCGGATCCTAAAACAAGCATTGGAGGAAGCAAATCCAGACATGGCGGAATTGAAACATGACCTGGAAGATGCTCATGCTCAAATGGAGAAGTTTAAGGATCTGGCAGAAGAAAATCGACAACAGGTGACTAGGATTCTGAAGTTGACAGATGGAAGAGAAGGAGAATCAAGAGTAAGGACAGAAGGAGATGAGCAAGAAGAGAAGGTGAATGATATCACCAGCTTGTCAGAAGAAAATAGGAAGGAACTTCGAGGGTGGAAGGTGCAGTTGGTATTGAAGATAGCCGGAAAACCGAAGGCATTCAGCAACGAACAGAAGATGCTGAGGTATGCGGTGGGATGTCTAAAAGGAGTGGCTCTGGCACAGTTAATGCCACACTGTGACGAAATCTCAGGGGAAGTCAAGTTCAATAACCTGAAAAACCTAGTTGACCTGCTGGATGTAGCATTTGGAGACCAAGACAGAGCAGCAATGGCGAGGAGGGAACTCGCAACACTCAGGCAACGAGACCACGAATTCTCCTAGTACTATGCAGAATTTACAAGATACGTAGCAGACACAAAATGGAACGAAGACGCTCAGCTGGACGCAATACGACAAGGGATGTCCAACGAACTCAAAGATTCCCTACAACACATCGAGGAACCAGAGGGAATGATCGACTTCGTCAAAATGGTGTCAAAAAGCGACGCACAATTGAGGAGAAGAGCTGCGGAAAAGATATCTGGGAAGTAGGATGGGTACAAGAAAACCGATTCAACGACCGACATCACATCCGCCCCAGAATCCGCACCAGCAGGATCAGTTGCAGGTTATCACAGCCCTGCTCCAATGGACCTTTTGGGAGTGAAAGGAAAGATGATTACACCTGAGGAAAGGAAGAGACGAAGGGAAAGAGGATTGTACATGTATTGTGGGGATTGCAGGCATTTCGTGGCATCATACCCAAGGACGTTAAAGGCAGCATCAGGACAGACGGAGGTATCACCTTTCAAAAATGCAGCAAATGAGGGAGACGCAGATTCAACGACAGGAAAAGGAAAGGAAGTGGAGTCGGGAAAAGTTGAGTCCAGTGCAATAAGGATGGCAATTGCGCAGGAAACGAATTTCCTTTGTCAGTCAATGCAAGTTTTGGTATCTCACAGTTTTCTATATCAAGCGCAGAAATTATAGAGTCTTCTATGGAAAGCAAACATCTCCTCGTGAAATACTCGCTGAAAATAGAAGACAAGATCATTGATACCCACGATTTAATAGACTGCGGAGCTACTGAAAAAGCATGCATTGACAAAGTCTTCGTCCGCCATCATCAGTTAAAAGAAAATGAATTAAAAGAATCAAGGCAGTTGGAAGTTATAGATGGAAGGCCCATCGAATCAGGAACCAATACCACTATGGCTAGACTGGACCCAGGTATACGCGGACATCAGGAACAACTACCAGCGTTTGTTACGAAACTGGAACACTACCCAATTGTACGTGGATTACCATGGCTACAACTTCACGATGTTACAGTCAAATTCCAAAAGAAAAGGATAGGATTCGAAAGCGATTACTGTCAGAAGCATTGTCAACATCATTTGAGCGTATGGGTATGGAGAAATCATATGGAAAGAATGGAATCAGATGGGCTAAAACTGGACATATACGCCATAGCAGCAGCCCCATTCATGGAACAAAATAAAAAAGAGAAACTCAAAGTATACGCAGTAACCTTATATGAAATCATCAAGGCCCTAGAAGTCAAGGACCTTCAAGAAAAACCGCTGGAGCAGTTAATTCCCAAGGAATATCATGAGCTTCTCCCTCTTTTTGATAAAGTAATCGCTGAAAGACTACCACTACATAGACCATACGATCATAAGATTACCCTCCAGGACGGTTTCACCCAACCTTTCAAACCAATATACAGCCTGTCAAGAGAAGCACTCCAGGTCCTAAAAGAGTGGATTGAAAAGAACTTGTCCAAGGGATTCATCAGATTGTCATCATCACCATGTGGAGCACCGGTATTGTTGGCACCAAAACTATATGGAGGCTTACGACTGTGTGTGGATTATCGAGGCTTCAACAAAGGAACGATAAACAATCGATATCCTGGACCATTGATCCAAGAAACCCTGCTGAGATTATCAAAAGCCAAATGGTACACCAAACTTGACGTCTGAGATGCCTACAACATGATTCGAATAGCAGAAGGAGACGAATGGAAAATGGCATTCAGAACCCATTTTGTCCAGTTCAAATCCCTCGTTATGCCCTTCGGACTCACCAACGCACCAGCTAGCTTTCAGGAATTCATCAACGATACCCTTCGCCCGTTTCTGGACATCTTTTGCACAGCATTCCTGGACGATATCCTTATCTACAGTGATAATTTAAAGGAACATAAGGAACACGTCAAAGCAATAATGACGATGCTTAAGGAAGCCGGTTTGTACCTCAAGGCGGAACAATGCGAATTCCACAAACAGCAAGTAAAGTATCTGGGATCAATAGTTGGAGTAAATGGGATCAGAATGGACCCGGAAAAAGTAACAGTGGGTAAAGAATGGGAAGCACCCGGCAAGCTCAAGGAAGTTCAAGCGTTTTTAGGATTTGCGAACTTCTACCGAAGCTTTATAAGAAAATATAGCAGGGTGGTCCAACCATTAACAAAACTCACGAAAAAGCTGGTACCCTTTCACTGGGGGCCCGATCAAAAGAGCGAATTTGCCGAATTAAAGGAAGCATTCACAACAGCACCAGTCCTAGCAAACTTCGATTACGAAAAAGAAATCGTCCTGGAAACTGACACATCGAGTTATGTATCCGTGGGAGTATTGTCACAGTACCACGATCAAGGCATACTTCATCCAGTGTCATTCATCTCGAAGAAACATACACCAGCAGAAGAGAATGACGAAATCTATGATCAAGAGCTGGGTGCCATCGTTAGAAGCCTGGAACAATGGAGACCGGCATGCACAGGGTCAGTACATTCTATTAAAATACTGACAGACCACAAGAATCTCGAATACTTCATGACATCTAAGCTACTCAATCGAAGGCAAACAAGATGGTCCGAGTTTCTATCAAGATTCAAGTTCAAAATTATATACCGTCAAGGAAAACAGGGTCAGAAGCCCGACGCACTCACTAGAATGCCAGGAGACATTCCTCCGAAGGGGGGGGCAGAAAAAACCCAACAAATCGTGCTGAAGACAGAAAATCTTGTTAAAAGAATACAGAAGGGATTGGTAGTAGCGTTTGCGGAAGTAGTCAGTCGAGAAGCCGATGAATCTAGCCCAGAGGAGATATGGAACTGGATTCAAAGGGTGTGCAAGGACTGTCCGTATGACAGCAGCGAGGGACTGTATGCCAATGCCACAGAAATCGTCAGCAAAGAAACTTCAAAGAAACTTCAACTGATAGAGGATCATCACGATACACCGGCAGCAGGACACCCAGGACGAGCAAAAACCTTCAAACTCCTCAAAAGAAATCATCAATGGCCAGGTATGAGGAAGGACGTGGATAGATACGTACGGAACTCCCACACTTGTCAATGCGGCAAAGCAACTCATCAGAAAATCCATGGATGGCTCAAACCACTGGAAGTACCACAGCAACGATGGAAGGATCTAAGTATGGATTTCGTGGTGGGGTTACCAGAAAGCGAGGGATACAATGCCATATGGGTAGTTGTGGATAGACTGTCGAAAATGAAACACTTAGTACCATGTCGAGACGACACAGATGGAAGGAAACTGGGCGAAATGTTCATACGAGAGGTGTTTAAATTACATGGTTTACCGGACACCGTAGTATCGGATTGAGGACCGCAATTCGCTTCGTAGTTCTGGAGACATATCTGCGAAAGACTGGGAATCGAACGAAAGCTTTCAACCACTTTTCATCCACAAACCGATGGCCAAACGGAACGAATAAACACCATTATGGTGCAGTACCTTAGGGCCTTTGTCAATTATCAACAGGATGACTGGGTACTGTGGCTACCAATGGCAGAGTTTGCATCGAACAATCACACCTCGGAAACAATGGGATGCTCACCATTCTTTGGCAATTACGGATTTCATCCAAGAATGACCTTCAGTCAACATCATATTCAGAATGGTAACGATATCAGGGAAGTAAACGCAAATACTCTCTGCCAGAAAATGAACGACATCTTCCAACAAATGAAGGCTGAAATAACTCCGGCACAAGAAATTCATGCGGAACCAGCAGACAAGCATTGACGAGAGGGGGTGCAGATGAAAGTTGGGGATCGAGTCTGGATGGAAGCCAGGAATATTACAACACAACAACCCAGCAAGAAGCTTGACTGGAAACGCCTAGGACCCTACAAGATTACGGATGCCATCAGTTCATAGGCCTACCGGATACACTTACCCAAGGACTTTCACATCCACCCAGTACAACCAATCTCCCGTTTGACGAAAGTGTCGGAAGACCCCTTGCCAGGGCAAATCGAATCCGCACCTTCGGCAGTTATCCTGGACAGAGAAGAAGAATACGAAGTGGAACGCATCGACGACTTGAGGATGTTTCGACGACAGCTGCAGTACCTGGTCAACTGGAAAGGCTACGATGAACACAGCTGGGAACCGGCAGTTAACGTGGACGGACTCCAAGCAATCGACGTTTTTCATGCGGAACAACCTGGCAAGCCCGCATCAACAGCTTTGTAGGAACTTAGCATATGGGAGGGGGAGCTACTGTCACAGTTGTGTCGAGTAAGGATCGCAGAGGCAGTAAGGATCGATGAAGGGTAAACGGAATACGAAGGAAAGCAGGTTTTGATGGAAGGAAAACAGGTTTTGATGGAAGGAAAACAGGTTTTGATGGAAGGAAAACAGGTTTTGATGGAAGGAAAACTGGTTTCGATGGAAGGAATCAGGTTTTGTTGGAAGGGATCAGGTTTCGTTGGTTGCGTTGTAAATATGGCGTGATGGTTATGGTGTAAGCCGCGGGCTGAAAGGGTTGCGTACATAGTTGGGTGGAGTTAGGATGAATTTTGGAACGAGTGAGCAAAGATGACGACAGTCGTGTTAACTGTATATAAGGACGCTGGATTTGCAGAGGATAGGTTTGTTCTTCACTCATTCTCTAGTCTACAAAACAATCAATAGCTTCGGCACCAATCTTTGTTCACTTCTGAAATTCCGGAATTCAAGTCTCTAGTTTGTTATGCAGTACCCGTGATCACTGCACCATCCCGTTCGGTTCTTATAACCCCTAGAACTCCGAGCCTTGAAACCTTGACACATATCGCGCGCTGCAATTGAAGAAACTAAAAATTTGATTGAAAAGCCTCGAGCAGAAATTCAAGAAGAAAAGAGAAGGGGTGTTGAGTTGCCAGGCTATAAGAGAGTGAAGGCGGTCATTGAAAAGCATCCATCCATGATCTATGAAAATCACTTGAATGGCTGCCTTCATTGCCAAAACAAAATTGCTCAAAATCCTGCTACTTGCTTGAGGCATAATGGCATGAAGCCTGAGACCACTACAGTTCCAACAGTCTTGGCAGCACCAGTAGTATCCGCAACCCCTGGACTATCTGCAGCCCGAGCAGCACAACTTGGTCCCAAATGAGTGCTTCATCTCAGCCTTTTGAATGAATTTACCCTACTTGAAGATACAGAAAACGAAGACGATTCTAATTATAATGGCTCCAATACTGATGACAGCATCAAGGATATGTCAGGTATGAACTCCACTCCCCCCTCTCACATGAATAATTACTAATCATTATTTCAAAGAGAACAACAGTAATGATGAAGATATTACCAATCAAGGGGAATAGGCGAGTGGGTTTATTGGGCATACTTAAATAATTTCCATATTCAATCTATTCTTGAGTTTCGGCTGTCAAAAAGAGTAATATTATGGTGAATACAATGGAATTGAATCTGTGAAGTGAGTTTTAATAATGCTTCCATGCTATCTCTGAGAGTGAGTATCAGCAATTATTGAATCACGATATATCAGTGTCGCACAATATTTCTTACTTAAATAAGAATGAATGCTTGCCTTTACGCATCAATATGCTGTAAATGCGTGACCATACAACTAGGCTACAAGTTTGAAAGTGAGCGTCAATGGAGCGTCAACGATTTTTGGTGGTACAACATCTCTAGCGCGTCAGATTGGGTGAGCTCTGGGAGTATAATTGCAGTTTTGACTGCCTTTATCGACAAATCAATTTTTACTGATGCACTCGAGCAACCAAGCTTGGAGGAATTGAATCACGATTAATCCATATCGCACGGCATATTCTTATTGAATATACATGAAAGCCCGCCGTTACAATCTTATCTATTGTTTTTTGCACGACAAAACGCATAGACTCCAGGAGTACATTGGGAAAAAAAATCAAGTCACGCCCAGGACATACATAGGTTTGGGGTGCATCGGGTGCTTGAATCGAAACCTCTTGATCCTCGATGTGGCGTGACACTGCATGTACTTATACACGACCCAGGGGGTTGCGTTTGCGCCTCCTGACGTAGTATTCCTTACTAACACAGCCATGCAGTGCACACATTTCTTACTGACACAGTATCTCTGTTACTGACGCAGTATCTTTTACCGACGCAGTTATATGGTGCGCACACCTATTGATCCACAATACTAATCATATGACACCTGAGTGCAATGTATACCTTGACATAACACACTGTTCACTGCATGCGTCATTTATACGATGCCTTGAATTGCACTCACAGCTCGGGCGACGGATACAGTACAGTGACATTAATGTGCATGATGTTCGATATTAAAGCCTAATATATACAGTTTCCCGTTCCAAATGCCATCCTACACGTCGCAGCCAGCTTGAAGCACATCCTCTAAACTGCTCTCTCCTTCGCAGTCATCCACCGATTCCGACTCTATGTTCTCGTCCATCCACATCCTCATCCTCGTCCTCGTCCGCCACCCCCTCATTCTCGACCTTATCATCATCCAGGTGGAGGCCACGATATTGCTGGGCACAACTCCTGGAACTGTGTATGTTATCATGCTCGTTGTCATTATCATTGTCGCTATCGTCAATCCTATCCTCATCATCGAAAGAGGAATCTTTAGCAATGGGGATGTGGATCACTGAAATGATCGGAGACTCAATGTCCGGCTCCATCATCAGAGCTTCCATCGCAGTCTTGTTTAACACCACCTTACGAGGTTTGGTAGCAACGGCAGGCGTGTAATTTGCTCCATTCTCATGTTGAATGAGGTTGTTGAGAGCCGCCTGTATGGACTTGATTACCTTCTGTCTTAAAGGAGATAAGAGATTGTTCCAAATATTCATGAGATCGGTGTAAGTCTCTGGACAATGTTAGAGCAATTGCATGCATTGTAAAGGCCATACTTACCACCGTCATTATCTCGATTGAAGTAGTACTCCCACTCGGACCATTTCCACCAGATCTCGAAGTCATCGCTATCAACCTTTGTTGGAGCTGAACCTCCATTTCTTTGCCACTCTGTCAGTGTGTGATGCAATGCCGTACATGTTAACACAATCAGTGCCGGGGGTGTCTGTTCTCGAATCAAAGCATGGAAGCCCTCCAAATGCTTGCCGCGTATGTGTATTCGTTGGAAGAAATGGAGGTATAGAAATCGTGGAATCTCCTTGGCAAGAAAGTAGCTAGCTTGTTCCTGGTGGTGTTAGCGATGCTGAGAATGGCTGACAGGACTCACCTCAGGTTCGTTCGTACGATCGCATTGGCGCACAGTGAATGTAACATCTGAAAGTAGTTGGTCAATGTGTATGAGGCGCTCATCATCGTCTTCGAAACAATGCAAGTTGTATAGTCTCCCTACACGTTTATGGGCCTTCTTAATTAGGTGCGATAGGACTGCATTGCAACTGTTTTTCATCTGACATACGGCCGGTTAGTCAATGAGAATGCAATTCTGGGAGATACTGAACTATCTTGAGACACTGCTTCTGACGTTCCGGGAAGCTAATATTGACTCCTTCCTGCCTGCATGCCTTGTGCCAGCAATACTCTACTGACTTTTTGTAGAAACGATGTTAGTTGGTATCTACCACTCTCGAAATTGTATAAGCTACCAGCATTAACTCAGCTTCAGTTGGAAATGGTCTCTCGCTCAGTAGTGGTTTCTCCATCATGCGATGCATTGTCTCCAGTACAGCAGTAACTCGAAGGTCAGCTGGTGCAAGGACACATCGACTCCCATAGCGTTTGCTCCTGACTGATAAAGTCGACGGTGTATTTGGCGGAGACGATGTGATGAGTTGTGAAGCCGATGATGATGGGTGTGGACTCCGGAGATGACAAAGGTTCGTCGCTGAATGAATACCGACGGAAATGACACTGGGTGATGGCGATATTGAAATGGAGGCTGCATTCGGCAGGGGCAGAGACGGCTGCAGGTGTCAAGGGTTCAAGGCTCGGAGTTCTAGGGGTTATAATAACCAAGCTAAGACAGAGGTATTGTGCGGTGATGCAGTGATCGCGGGTACTGCGTAACAAGCAAGAGACTCGAAATCCGGATTCACAGAAGTGAACAACGGTTGATGCCGAAGCTATTGATTGTTTTATAGACTAGAGAACGAGTAACGAACAAACATATCCTCCGCAAATCCAGTGTCCTTATATACAGTTAATGCGACCGTCGTCACCTTTACTCACTCGTTCCGAAATACATCCTAACTGCACCCAACTATGTACGCAACCCTTTCGACCCGTGACCTACGCCATAACCATCATGCCATATTTACAACGCAACCGACAAAACCTGATTCCTTCCAACAAAACCTGATTCCTTCCAACAAACCTGATTCTCTTCAACGAACCTGCTTTCCTTCGTATTCCCTTTATCCTTCATCGATCCTGACTCCCTCTTCAATCCTCACTCGACACAACCGTGACAGTAGCTCCCCCTCCCACATGCTAAGTTCCTACAAAGCTGTTGATCCGGGTTTGCCAGGTTGTTCCGCATGAAAAACGTCGATTGTTTGAAGCCCGTCCACGTTAACCGCTGGTTCCCAGCTTTGTTCATCGTAGCCCTTCCATTTGACCAGATACTGCAGCTGTTGTCGCAATATCCTTGAATCGTCAATACGTTCCACTTCGTATTCTTCTTCTTCGTTCACAATGACTGCCGGTAGTGTAGGTTCGATTTTCGCTCGCAAAGGATCTTCCGACACTTTGGTTAAGCGGGAGATTGGTTGTACTGGGTGGATATGGAGGTCCTTGGGTAATTGTAGTCGATAAGCCCATGGACTAACAACCTCCGTAATCTCGTATGGTCCCAGGCGTTTCCAGTCGAGCTTCTTGCTGGGTCGTTGTGTTGAAATATTTCTGGCATCCATCCAGACTCTATCCCCCTCCTTCATCTGCACTTCCTCTCATCGATGTTTGTCCGCTTGTTCTGCTTGGATATCTTGTGCCCGAGTCATCTCAGCCTTCATCTGTTGGAAGATATCGTTCATTTTCTGGGAGAGGATATTTGCGTTTTCTTCCCTGATATCGTTTCCATTTTGAATCGGGTGTTGACTGAAGGTCATTCTTGGGTGAAATCCGTAATTGCCAAAGAATGGTGAGCATACCATTCTTTCCGAGGCGTGATTGTTCGACGTGAATTCTGCAATTGGTAGCCACTGTGTCCAATCGTTCTGTTGCTAATTGACAATGGCCCTAAGATACTGTTCCATAATGGCGTTCATTCGTTCCGTTTGGCCATCGGTTTGTGGATGAAAGGCAGTTGAGAGCCTTCGTTCAATCCCGAGTCTTTCACAAACGTGTCTCCAGAATTCCGAGGCGAATTGTGGTCCTCTGTCCCATACTATGGTGTCGGGTAAGCCATGCAATTTGAACACCTCTCGTATAAACATCTCCCCCAGCCTCTTGCCGTCTGTATCGTCCCGACATAGCACTAAGTGTTTCATTTTCGACAGCCTATCAACCACTACCCATAGAGCATTGTAACCTTCGCTTTTCGGTAGTCCCTCCACGAAATCCATACTCAGATCCTTCCATGGTTGTTGCGGTATTTCCGATGGTTTGAGCCATCCGTGGACTTTCTGACGAGTGGCTTTGCTGCGTTGACATATGTGGCAGTTTCGTACATACCTGTCCACATTCTTCCTCATACCTGGCCATTGATGACTTCTTTTGAGGAGTTCGAGGGTTTTTGCTCGTCCTGGGTGTCCTGCTGCCGGTGTATCGTGATGGTCCTTTATTAGTTGAAGTTTCTGCGAAGATTCTTTGCTGACAATTTCCGTGGCATTGGCACATAGTCCCTCGCTACTGTCATACGGGCAGTCCTTGCACAACCTTTGACTCCAGTTCTATAACTCCTCTTAACTAACTTCGTCTGCTTCTCAACTGACTACTTCCGCAAATGCTACCATCAATCCTTTCTGTATTCTTTGATCAAGATTTTCCGTCTTTAGCACGATTTGTTGGGTTTTTTCTGCCCCCCCCTTCGGAGGAATGTCTCCTGGCATTCTGGTGAGTGCATCGGGCTTCTGACCCTGTTTACCTGGATGGTATATAATCTTGAACTTGAATCTTGATAGGAATTCGGACCATCTTGTTTGCCTTCTATTGAGTAGCTTTGATGTCATGAAGTATTCGAGGTTCTTATGGTCTGTCAGTATGTTGATAGGATGTACTGACCCTTCGCATTCTGGCCTCCATTGTTCGAGACTTTTCACGATGGCACCCAATTCCTGGTCGTAAATCTCGTAATTGTCTTCCACTGGTGTATGTTTCTTTGAGAAGAATACAACCGGATGAAGGATTCCTTGGTCGTCGTATTGAGATAATACTACTGCAGATACGTAGCTTGAAGCATCGGTTTCCAGAACGATTTCCTTTTCATAATCGAAATGTGCAAGGACTGGTGCTGTCGTAAATGCTTCTTCCAATTCTGCAAATGCTCTCTTTTGATCGGGGCCCCAGTGGAATGGTACCAGTTTTTTCGTAAGTTTTGTAAATGGTTGGACCACCCTGCTGTAGTTTCTTATAAACCTTCGATAGAAGTTCGCAAATCCTAAAAACACTTGAACCTCTTTGAGCTTGCCGGGTGCTTCCCATTCCTTAACCGCTGTTACTTTCTCTGGGTCCATTCTAATCCCATTTACTCCAACTATCGATCCCAGGTATTTCACTTCCTGTTGATGGAATTCGTATTTTTCTGCTTTCAGCTAGAGACCGGCCTCCTTAAGTGTCGTCATTATTGCTCTGACGTATTCCTTATGTTCCTTTGAATTGTCACTGTAAATAAGGATGTCGTCTAGGAATGCCGTACAAAAGATGTCCAGGAAGGGGCGAAGGCTATCGTTGATGAATTCCTGACAGCTAGCTGGTGCATTGGTGAGTCCGAAGGGCATAACAAGGGATTTGAACAGGCCATAACGGGTCCTAAATGCCGTTTTCAATTCGTCTCCTTCTGCTATTTGAATCATGTTGTAGGCATCTCGAACATCCAGTTTGGTGTACCATTTGGCTTTCGATAATCTCAGCAGGGTTTCCTGGATCAATGGTAATGGATATCAATTTTTTATCGTTCCCTCGTTGAGTCCTCGATAGTCCACGCATAATCGTAAACCTCCATTCGGTTTAGGTGCGAACAACACCGTTGCTCCGCATGGTGATGATGACGATCTGATGAATCCCTTGGACAAGTTCTTCTCAATCCACTCTTTTAGGACCTGAAGTTCTTCTCTTGACAGGCTGTATATTCGTCCGAAAGGTGGGGTGAATCCATCTTGGAGTGTAATCTTATGATCGTATGGTCTATGTGGTGGTAGTCTTTCAGCGATTACTTCATCAAAGATGGGGAGAAACTCATGATATTCCTTAGGAATTAACTGTTCCAGCGGTTTTCTTGAAGGTCCTTCACTTCTAAGGCCTTGTTGATTTCATATAAGGTTACCGCGTACACCTTGAGTTTCTCCTTCTTATTCCGTCTCATGAATGGAGCTGCTGCTATGGCGCATATGTCCAGTTTTGTTCCATCAGATTCCGTTGTTTCCATATGATTTCCCCATACCCATACGCTCGAATGATGTTGACAGTGCTTCTGGCAGTAATCGCTCTCGAATCCTATTCATTTCTTTTGGAATTTGACTATGACATCGTGGAGTTGTAGCCATGGTAATCCAAGTACGATTGGATAATGTCCAAGTTTCGTAACGAACGCTGGTAACTGCTCCTGATATCCGTGTATGCCTCAGCTCAGTTTAGCCATATTGGTGATGGTTCCTGATTCGATTGGCCTTCCATCTATAACTTCTAGTTCCCTTGATTCTTTTAATTCTTGTTTTTGTAATTGATGATGGCGGACGAAATCTTTGTCAATAAATGCTATTCCAGTAGCTCCGCAGTCTATCAAAGCGTGGGTATCATTGATCTTGTCTTCTATTTTCAGCGAGCATTTCACAACGAGATGTTTGCTTTCCATAGAAGACTCTTTCATTTCTGCGCTTGATATAGAAAACAGCGAAATACCAAAACTAGCATTAACTGACAAAGGAGATTCGTTTTCAGCGCAATTGCCATTCTTATTGCACTGGACTAAACTTTTCCTGACTCCACTTCTTTCCCTTTTTCTGTACTTGAATCTGTGTCTCCTTCATTTGCTGCCTTCTTAAAGGGTGATACCTCTGTTTGTCCTGATGCCGCTTTTAACTTCCTTGGGCATGATGCTGCGAAATGTCTGCTATCTCCACAGTACTTACACAATCCTCCTTCCCTTTGTCTCTTCCTTTCCTCAGGTGTGATCTTCTTTCCCTTAACTGCCGAGAGATCCATTGGGGCGGGGCCATGCTAACCTGCGACTGACCCTGCAGGTGCTGCATCTGGGGCGGATGTGGTATTGGTTGTTGCATCGGACCTTTTATATCCTTCCCACTTTCCACATTTCTTTTCCGCGGCTCTTCTTCTTAGCTGTGAATCCCTTTTCGACACCATCTTAACCAATTCAATCATGCTTTCTGGCTCCTCGATGTGCTGTATGGAGTCCTTGAGTTCGTTGGACAGTCCTTTTCGTAGTGCGTCCAATTGTGCATCTTCGTTCCATTTGGTATCTACTACGTATCTTTGAAATTCCGCATAGTACTGGGAGAATTCGTGGTCTTGTTGCCTGAGTTTCACGAGTTCCCTCTTTGCTGTTGCGGCTCTGACTTGATCTCCGAATGCTACATCCAGCAGGTCAACTAGGTCTTTCAGGGTATTGAGCTTGACTTCCCCTGAGATTTCATCACAGTGTGGCATTAACTGTGCCAGAGCCACTCCTTTCAGACATCCAACTGCATACCTCAGCTTCTTCTGTTCGTTGCTGAATGCCTCCGGTTTTCCGGCTATCTTTAATGCCAGCTGCATCTTCCATCCTCTCGTTCCTTCCTATCTTCTCCTGAGAAGCTGGTGATGTTGTTCACCTTTTCCTCTCGTTCCTCCCTGTCCGTCCTTTCTCCTGTTTCTCCCCTTCTTCCTTTCGTTAACTTCAGGATCCTGGTTACCTGTTGTCGATTTTCCTCTGCCAGGTCCCGAAATATCTCCATTTGAGCCTGAGCATCTTCCAGATCCTTTCTTAGTTCCGCCAGGTCTGGGTTTGCTTCTTCCAGCGTTTGTTTTACAATCCGAACTTCTTCTTCCAGATCGCCATGCTCGCATGCCTTCAGTGTTTCCTCAGTGATCGCTGCTTGTTGAGTAAGCAGTAGATCCTGCTTCAAGTTGTCCCTCTCTTGGACGACTTTGTCTCCTTCTACCAACAACTTCGATATTCGTGCTTCCGCATTCATCACAGATTGCTGTTCCTTGAGTAATTCGTTCAATCTGCTGGTTGTTGGTAGTTGGCTCAGTGCTGTTAGCCCTCTGTTGATGTCCGTGATGTGGCTCCGGAGCTGGGTTTCATTCATGGTTTCTACGTTCTTTGCTGCCACGGTTTCCAGCTCTTCTTGTAGAGCTCTGGTCATCGTGACGTCGCGAGCTGGTCTCGAGGATTCTCCGGACATCTTTCTGATGATGTAGAGAGGTGGCTGTGAGGAGGCGAGCTTCTGTCAAACAGTCTCTGACTTAGTCTATATTGTCTTGGATTTGTTGAACTGCTGCTTCGATTTCTGCTTCTTGGAATGGGTTGACCATCTACCAGAAAAACACCTCGTGTTTGCTGGGTGTTGTTATGATGATCAGTGGGGTTGGTAACAGGGCTGGATGTAGATCCCGATCAACTCCCTTTCCCTTATTTGTTTTCCGTTCGTTGTAGTCCATCCACGAAATTTGACTTTCTATATTCTTCTGTGTTGCTTTGATTGTGGATTCTGATTTTGTTGATTGAGCTTCTGCTGCTCTGCCGATTGTTATATGTGTTCTTCCGGAGTTATGTTCGCAGTAGCACGGTTCTTCGTCCTGACAGTCGACGTGAAGTCCGTAATATTTGGTCCAAAAGTTTTTGAATACTGCGTTGTCGATTTGGAGGCCTCCTCCATTGCGTGCTGCTTCTGTCCAGTAACTATTCCAAGGGGATACTGCTTGTGGTTCGTCCCAGAAGTATGCTTCCAAGGGTTCTTCGGTTTCGTTGAGGATAGCGTCGATGCTATAGAAGGCGTTCAGGGGTTCTTTTTCAAAGATATTCATGGTTCGACCAGCTAGGTCGAGGAAGTTGATTCGGGATTGTTGTGGTTTGTTGCTGTCGTATGCTGGCATTTAAAACAGCGTGGATCCTTCTCGTCGATGTTTCCACAGGCACACAACGCAGGAGTGTCTCCAAAGGCTGTTTACTGTGAGCTTGTTTTCGAAGTTTCCGACTGATTTAAATACAGACCAAAGGGAGTTGCACGGTCTGTGACAAAGTAACAACCGCTTCGATGAAAATAGCGGCACATATACTGGGTTATAACCGGTAGAATCGATTGTAGACTCGTTCTTCTGTCAAGGGTTCAAGGCTCGGAGTTCTAGGGGTTATAAAAACCAAACTAAGACAGAGGTATTGTACGGTGATGCAGTGATGGCGGGTACTGCGTAACAAGCAAGAGACTCGAAATCCGGCATCACAGAAGTGAACAAAGGTTGATGCCGAAGCTATTGATTGTTATTTAGACTAGAGAACGAGTAAAGAACAAACCTATCCTCCGCAAATCCAGCGTCCTTATATAGAGTTAATGCGACCGTCGTCACCTTTACTCACGCGTTCCGAAATACATCCTTACTCCACCCAACTATGTACGCAACCCTTTCAACCCGCGACCTACGCCATAACCATCATGCCATATTTACAACGCAACCAACAAAACCTGATTCCTTCCAACAAAACCTGATTCCTTCCAACAAACCTGATTCTCTTCAACGAACCTGCTTTCCTTCGTATTCCCTTTATCCTTCATCGATCCTGACTCCCTCTTCGATTCTCACTCGACACGACCGTGACAGCAGGGCTGCAATGGGTGTAGATGCTGAGGTGATCTGAGTAGTCGAACCTTCGATACGTGAAGCTGTAGCCTTCGTCCGCTTTCGCTTCTGCCTGTCAGCCTGCAAAGTGAGTTTCCTCTTTTTATCGTTTGCAAAACGTGGCATTGGGGAGACAACTCCAGGAGTGGCTGGTGTAGCTTTTGGAATTGAGGATGTGGCCTTGTGCAGTGGCTTTGTTGTTCGAGTCATTTTCAGAAAGCAGAACTGGCAGAAAAGCAGAAACAGTGGATCCAGTTGCGAATTTGACTCCACGGTGCAGACGAAGATTAAAGCAGTGTGGAAAAGGACCGACATGTCGCTGTGAAAAGGTGGTCTCATAATGGGGCAGATTTGCACCATATTGTATTAGCTTGTCACGAAAATGTCGTGTACAATCTTAAATATGACTCCTGAAAATGGAGATACAATCCTTGCTAGCCCAAATACAATGCTCGATATTAGAAAACCAACGCCAAAAATCAAATCCCCAACGCGTCGTTAGCTTGCTAGTTAATTGCTGGAAAGATAAGAAATGTACTGAAAGAGTGAATCAAACACTCGCATCCCCCGGCCATAAAAACAAAGACGATAATTCTAAGATAACCCAAATGAGACTAAAAACAACTCAGTAAAATGCAAAAAACGACTCTACCCGGCCCAAACACAAACCTAACACGTGTGTCAGTATGCTATTCATTTGCAGCACTATTAGACGTACCAAAAATCATAAGTCAAAAATATATCCAGGTGGAGTCAAACTCAACGCCTCGAGCTGTATAAAGCTCATACTGGGATTGGCATCTTGGTGCGTGCCAATTGCTACTGACCCCAATGGCTTAACACTCTCTGACCCCGGCGCATCGTCATACATTGCCATACGCTCTATCAACACCCCCGCCATTACCGACCTTATCCCCCGCTGCACCTTTTGTGATCTCTCGTTCCTCAATTGTGCAACTACCGGGTCATTCATTGATTCCTCCAGTACAGATGACGACTTCGTTTCAAGCGGCGCAGCGGACACGTCTTGGAGACGGACAAACTTGACGCGGCGAGTGGCAGTCACCTCCGGTTGTGTCTTTGCTGGATGGTTTATTGCGACGAACCTGGCCGCAGGGGTCAGGCAATTGGTCAGTTTGGAGGCACCAGTTGTTCTCAGAAGAAATGGTTGAGGTTGTAGTGGTGGTGTTCGTGGAGTAGCCCTTGCAATAATTGGAGGTGCAACTGCCATTGCCTTCAGAACAGCCACAACGATGAGAGGGTTGTAAGCTGTAACAAAAAAAAGATGGCCACAGAGTCGTTGCTATTCAGTCGAGTTGCATCACATGGCCGCAGAGAGGTTTCGCCCGGCATGACTAGACACCCAAGAGTATAATTGACATCCCTGGTGGGACATAGGCGATTGACAGCACGTTGCAAAGTCTTTGCGGTGGGATTCTCGACTCGTGAGAGATGCCATCTGTTTGCGCTGTGGTGCACGAAGACATTGTTCCAACAGAGGTATTCTTCTGGATAGCTTTTAGGGTCAATGATGCAGACCCTGAAGGAGTATGTGAGGTTTGGAGTGGTAGGGATGGCATAGGTCGAAATGTTATCCAGTTTTCGTTTCTTCTGAGGGACATTGGCAACAATGGTAGGTGGCGTTCCATGTTTGTGGGATGGTGGGTTCAGCTTCGGTTTCCCAGGATACCAGCTGCCTTTCTTCGCATGGGCTTTGCCACGTTTGGAGTTGGAGTTGTAGGAGTTGGAGTTGGAGTTGGAGTTGGAGTTGGAGTTGGAGTTGGAGTTGGAGTTGGAGTCGGTAGGTAGGGGTGGGTTTTCTTTGTAATACCGATTCATCTGGACCCAAGTTTTGTCGAAACAGTCCCGGAGAAACGCCCAGAACCCACTCCACCATTCAATGTGTCGTAGTTGTGTTGATGCCCGCTGCTGCCACATTCCCTGAAACTGTCTAATGTGCCTTGTAGTCACTGGGTCCATGAAAAGAATATCATACATCAAGTCAATCGCACCATCATCCTTGACACTGTGAATGGCATTCATCCGAATAAGGCCCCGAATGTGCTCGCCATAACTGCTTCGGAAACAATGTAGGGGTAGAGTATGCTTAATGGCATCGGTTTTGGAGGGGGTGGATGGCATCTTTTTGAATGGCATCGCAATGTTCTGAGCTTTATAGAGTATAAGAGGGGTAAAGCACGGTTAGGGTTAATGTATCTAAAAACAATAATCAGAGTAAATGGATGGAGTAGATAGAGAAGATGGAGAAGAATCCAAACGGAGGGAGTATACGGCAGTATATATAAAGTACAAAGAAACCATCCAAGGTGCTAGAATTGTGGGAGCAGCATGCAGGCTAAAGCGTTGGTGATATCAAGCATCGTACTCGAGAAGGAGCTTTCCTGGTCGTGAGTTACAATTGGCACTTCACTTCCAGCCTGAATCATGCTCAGCATCTTTTATTCGACTCTGAGAGCCATTTGAAACAATCTAGAGTCATGTCAAGTGATTGTTGGGTCAGAGTGTCGAAATCTGTCAGTTTGAGTCCCTACTATATGCTGTGACGTCAGGTTCCAACATAATGACGCAGTCCGGTTTATGAACAGTCGGGACCTGCCATTTAGAGTGAGAGAAGTGTCACCACCATCCTGACGGTGCAGAGACCGCTGGGCACACTGGTTTCACTTGGTGCCGTGGTGTCATGAACTCTGAAGACGAGTCTTGGCACAAAAAATGAGTGATATCGCATGTTTTCACCCAAGGTTTGCCCAGTCAAGTGCACTAGCAGCCCAAATACACTTGCAGCCAAGTGTGCATACAGCCCAACTATATGTTCAAACCCGCTTTGAACTGCAAGTGCACTAGATCGAGGTAATTCTCTAAGAAATACATGTTTTGGCACAAAAAATGAGTGATATCGTATGTTTCGTGATTTCGTCGCCTGAGTTTCGCCACTCAAGTGCACAAGCAGCCCAAATGCACTCGCAGCCAAGTGCATTAGAGCCCAAGCACACTTTCAAGTCCGCTTTGAACTGCAAATGGTCCAAATGGAGGTTAAGCTCTTAAAATACATGTTTTATGGACAATATCTCTGCCTTGAAGAGCCTCCATGGCATTACGCTTGATTCCACTACCCTTGCATGGCAACGACCCATGCATGGCAACACTCAAGACATTCTGTAATCAGCTCTCAGCATATTCTACATCACGTGCACCATGGCCCCATACGATCTTCAAATCATTTGTGTCCTGTATGCTTGAAACTGTACAAGTTTGACCTGTGGCTCTACAAACACATTGAAAGCGATCATCCTCGATATCGCGCCCAACATCTTGAAGCAAGAAAGACTCCAAGCCACATGAATACGTTCGAAAAAACTTCCAGCAATACGTTTACAATTCTCATAGTGGTTTTCATGCTAACCATAACCACGTTGACAATCCGACGTGTTTCCTCCATTGCACACGTCTCCTTCTCCAGAACCATCCGAATTGGACTTGAACACAATTGCAAACTTCTCATATTCCAATTCCGGTGCCCCTGTGGCATACGTTCCGACCGACGATGAGCACAACGCTGAGCAATACTTGACAACCCCTTCCATCCATTCGACAGTGAGGAGGAGTACAATTTTACAGAGCTGGTTACATCGAAAGGTCTCCCGCAAGCGTCATCGACGACTACTGAAGCGCAACTGCAGCCTTAAAGAGTGTGTGCGATTCTCTGAAATCGAATTACCACCTCCGACAGAAATCACGCAATGGAGGATGGACTCGGCCATGGCTCCTGAAGAAAGCTACATTGCAGATGGCATGGAGTGTGCAGCATCCAGATGCAATTGAGTTTTGGCACTGTGATATTATAGAGTGTGCAAAATAGCTACTCCGGCAGCCAGCATATGAGGAACATCTTACTATACTCAAAGGTTGCTTCAATGATTCTGGGCACCGTGTTTACAACAAGATGCATACTGGAGACTGGTGGTGGGATAAGCAGGTAAGCTTCCTTTTTATGCGTTTACAATGTCACAATTATGTAGACAACAATACCACCGGTGGCACGCTGGTGCCATGCTATTCATGTCCATGCCATCCCACCTCACGAACTTCTCTGGTGACAAGAAGACATGGCCGATATATATGACGATTGGCAACCTATCAGCAGCCGCACGGATGAGCACACAATGCACAGCGTATTGTTGGTCGCTCTTTTGCCCATTGCCATCAAGATGCGTGATGTCCCGCTCAAAGAAGAAATCTCAGAGGAGCATAATCGAATGGTCTCTCAGAAGTGCTACAGCATGTTTGCAACCCCACTAATTTTGAGACTCGCACCGTCTATGCCGCTGTGCCGATGGCAACTTCAGGCATTGTATTCGACACTGGCTGCATGGATGGCCAATTACCCCGAGCACCGTGACCTTCACAACATCTAGAATGGTGTATGCTACAGGTGCGAATGCCCCAAGTTGGAGATGGGTAATCTACCCCACCGACATGAGCGACATAACCTCCGGGATCATAATATGTATCGTATGCTCTCGGATTCAAATACACTCTCAGTATCGCCGAACTCAAACGCCATGATGTGAATCCAGGCTTCAACATCTTATGGTATCTCGATTGCGTCACAAGCGATCTTCCTAAGCCTGATCTGCTCCATACGAACAAATTGAATGTTGAAGCACCTCCTGACATGGCTTCACAAATTCTCAAGCAGCATAAGCGGCTTGACAAGTTCAACAATATTTGGCTCTGTGCCTGCATACCTTGATATGAAAAGCCAAATGTCATATGAGAAGGTTTTGCGTTGGAACGGAGGAGAAATCAGACAATGACACAATTTCTTGTGGGTGTTGTACGCAATGCTCTGCGGACCCAAGCCCCTCCAGCCTAGTTTTTTGACCATGCAGTTGAGTGCTTCACTCTGTTATGGAGTTCTATTTCTATTGCCAGTATGACTCTCACGATGATGAAACGCTGGACCTTATGGACGATGCTCTAGTTGCTTCCACGATTCGAAGGATGTGTTTCAACAATTGAGGGCTGGCAAATGACTTGCAGCAGACGCCAAAGGAGATGTACGGAATTGTGTGCCGAGCGGGATGCCAAGTCGAATTCGGTGGAAAACAAAAAAAAACGGCAGCCTTTCGACAGCGCATTACAACACATAGAAAGATATTATCGATGGAGAAATGGCCGAATACATTGAAGATTGGTTGCCATTTCAACTTTCCCAAGATCCATCACATGCAGTACTACTGAGAGCAGATACAACGGTACGGATCTTAAACAGTGGTCGACAGAGATCGGAGAATGCTCTCACCGGAAGCAGATTAAGGACGGGTTTAATGCCTCAAATAAAACCGGTGATTACTATACTCAGATGAACAACTACTACCTTCGGAGTGATGCATTCGCTGTCAGAAAGCCCAATCACAACGCATGGAATCGTAAACGAGCTGCACCACAGGCGACGATGGAAGTGACAATGGAAGCAACCACTTGACGTCGTTTATTGAGGTTCATATCTCCCCAGCAGCACAAAGGAAAAGACAAAGTCACGAACTTTCAAGGCCTCTTGAAAACAATCGGTGACGACGTCCTCCTAATTGAACTATACAATGCCATCTATTGTTTCTTACACTCCAAGAAGATCATCATCAATTCAGATGATTTCTTCTGCAGCGCTGCCGCAATTTACTGTGGATTGGAGGTAGAATCACACAATATGCATGGCGAGCGCATTATTCAGAAGCTAAGATGAACTGAATATAAACAATAGTATTCCGGGGCTGTCCACCATGACTGGGTATAGGTTCAGACTTCGCAACGTAAGGAGGGGCAGGAGCTGTCTTACAAGGCACTGCAGACATATGTACCGTACCATATGCTTCGTCTATTCACGCTGCAACTCGTCTATCCGTGTGGCAAGAATACCTTTTGCTAGCATATGTTGAAGTAACAAAGCCTGCCAACGATGGAATGCCAGAAAGTGCATCGCAGCTTGTCCGGGTGGTGAAACTATATTCGAAGGTACATATGCAGTTATTAGTACAGGAAATATTGTGGGTGTGGCTCACATAATTCCAGAGGAGCCCATTTTGTCAAAGTCGGAGAATAAAGGATGGATAATCAATAGTCATATAGACCAAGCGACCGGGAATGACATTTATCATATGCTGGAGGATGAGTTGAATAGGGTGATGAAAAGGGTATAAACGATGTTCAGAAGTGTAAATAGATGTAATAGACTTAATCAAGACTACTTTGCGAAAAGCTGATGGTATGGTGATATATGCAGTGCATAGCATCACCATTACAATGCACAGAGCGGTGTTGCCACCATGCACCAAGCACCATGCAATTGCAACGACCAGACGAAAAACACAGTATATTTAACGTCAGATGGCATCCAGCAGAGTGATATGCGACCATGTGAATCTATAGTGCCTAGAGGTGTTTTTGCAGTGCGTCATATCGTATTGTCGCGGACTTACATATCAACCTGCCTCCCGGCGTTCCAGGCGCTCCAGGTGCACAACTCACACCTGGACGTGAAGAATGCATCCGGTCGCAGAGATTTTTTCCCGATATTACATATCCAGCAAGTCAAAATATCAATTCAGTTGGCCAAGATTGCTATGGTTTTCTGCAATCACTGAAAATAGTATACGGTCAATAGAATTCGATTTTCATAAATGGTGTTACACCTAGCAAGTTTGCTGCGGGGGCGTGTTCGATCACCCACAATTTCCCTGATTGGACTTTATTGTCTATCACTCATCTCGGATACCAGAGGCAATCATTTCGGATGGCCAGCAAACGGATATCCACACTATGGATCAGCATCGATGGCTTGTGAATGGCTGTGGTCGCTTCCACTCTGAATCGCCGATACCAAATGTACAGCCAACAAACAGCTGAATGGTATCAGCCAAGAGGCCTACAACTTGGCGATAACAAAGAGACAGCCAGCCAAAAGCCGACAACTGCAGGAGACCTAAGAATACGTGCTGACTCTGAACAGCAATGCTGCTCTCAATCGAAAGAGTCCTATTCATCTGCACGTCATCGGATCGAAAGAATTCCAGAGGTCCAGAGGCACAAGCCCAGGAGCTTGATGTCATGAACAATACCAATAGTTTGATTATAATGCAATGACGATGAAGATGATACAGGATCGAGAGATGGAGGACCTCTGTAGTTGCACAATGAGCAGGCATTGGTTCGAAGGTGGTTGCAGTGCAGGAGCTCAAGAGAAACTTATAGATGGAAGTATTTATTAGAGTGAAGACAAAGGTATAAAGACCTTGGGTTTTTTGAGGGTAGAAAGGTATGAACCTTCTCAGCGAGGAGATCAAGCCATCACAATATACACATTGAAAAGCTATTCCTTTTGTTCAGAATCCTTTTGTGATTTCACATCCCAAGCTAAGCTCCTAACCTATCTTCGAAGCAGTTCCGAATGAAGTACGGATGCAACTTTGACTAGATGAACCTGCAGCAACGCTCTCAGTATTACAGACGGAAATATTGAATTACTAGTATCAGATTGATTGTTATCAGTATAGGTAATTGTTAACCACTAGACAAAAATATTTGACAACATTTCAGTAAAAGATGGTGAGAAGAATACTATAGACTTGGCTAAAATATTGTGGAAAAATAAATGAAGTTACCATATTCTACCTTTAAATACAGTTTGAAATCAGGACTCAAGGTTTACCTCCATATATAAACTTTTGTTAGTTGAAGGTTTCAATGTTTGATCAAAGATATTTTTGCTATCTCCCCATCAATCAGATGGGCAACAGGAAACAGTTGAAAAAATATTGGAATATTATTTGTGGAAGTTCTTCAATTTCAAGCAAAATTATTTGTCTGATATATTACTGTTAGCAGAAGATATCTACAACAGCTCTCCTACAACTACTTCAGTATTGTTATCCTTCCTTGCCCACTTTGGACTCTATCTTTGAACAAATTGAACCATCACAGTAGCAGATAAAAATATGGTATTTAGCAACAGTATTCATTGGATAACAGGCATCCATATCTTTGCTGTCACTGGTTAGTATATATTTAGACAACAATGGATATGATTCTTTTTATATATACAAAACTTACACCCAACCATATGGTTGGTAATCAAGTTATACTAAATGGGACAAGTTTTGATATGAAAAAGTAATCTAAAATATTTTATTCAATGATTTATCAACCCTTCAACATTTTGAATTGATGTTTGTATCCAGCAATTAAATTTGAGTAATTCAGTTGATAGTATATTCATAATGTATTATATTTATCTTTCATCAAATTTTATTGACAGTCCACCAACTCTACACAATAATCATCTCAGCTTGTATCATACAATGAGCAACATAAACTGTGTTATATTATTAATAGCTATAGAAATGAAATCATATATGGAATTGAAGAAGTCATGGGCAAGCAATAGAGCAAATGGAAATAGATTTTATATTGAGTTAGATAGAAGAAATATTTAGACAAAGCAGGACAGACTGTGGAACTGTATAAGAACTTGAATACAAGTAACAATTAAAAGTGTAATATGAGTACAATTGTCAGAAAGTAAAAAATAATAGCTTCAAATAATAATTTTTTTTCCATATAAGATTTTCACTAACTAACAAAACATATGATAAACAATTTGGTTTTTTTAAATAAAAGAATTATTTGCTTTCAAATTGAAGAAAAAATAATTGTGGATTTTGTATACTAGGAGTCTTATTTTACTGAATCCATTGCGGAATAAATTTGATTTCAAGGATGTACAAGGTGATAAAGTTTTTAAATGATCAGAAATAGAAAGAAAATAATTTAAATAAAATCATTGACTGATTTGGCTTACTACAATGTTTGAATTAAATACATACAATATGATATGTTAAATTGATTTGTATATTTTATGTAGATACAAACGATGTTCTTGATTTATTATATTTGCTGCCATATTTTTGTCAAATACAAGGAAATGAATTGGTCAATAAATAATGGTCTGTACTAACCCACTGATGTAGTAGGTAGCAGATTTTGAATATAATTCATAATGATATATTGGATTATATTCTAATATAAGACAAAGAATGGATTGGAATGGTTATTAGAAATCAAAGTTACCAATAGTGTGGACAGTAACATATCTACTATGATACTTGCAGAGCAGAGTCATATAAGATGACTTATAATATATCTGATCACAATACTGTTGGCCATTATTATTGTTGAATATTTAAATACCGTTCAAAAATGTATTACTTCAAATAGTACAGTTACTCTTTTCACTGATAGCTAGTATATGTAATTCGTTGAACAGTGATGCAACTTTCCACTGAACAAAACTGGAGAACATACCCAAATGAATAGGAAAGCTATTCGCCACTGAACATTACAAGAGATTGTACAACTCCATATAATAAAGCTATTTTCTATACTATGAATCAAGGGAATATTCCACTATAAACTATCAAGTTACTTTCAACCAAACAATGCAGAAAAACATATGGTTCTGTACAACAATGTTAGAAAATGTACTACTCCAAACTATTAAACTATTCTCTATTGATCAATTCTATATGTTGAATAATAATTTGTAAGAAAGATTAATACTGGTTTGAAGGCAGAGACAGCAGAAATCAAAATTTTCTAATTACCAATATTTTATGTATAATTTCATAAGAGCAAAGATGATACATGAGGTATAGGATTGAGGTCTGTTTAGTTGTGAATGAAATTACTTGAAATTGACAATGATAAAACCGTTATAAAGACAATTCTATATAGAAGTATCTTGTTAGAGTAAAGATAAAGCTATAAACACTTTGGGTTTCCTTGAAATTTGAAAGGTATCAGTCTTTTCAAATAGGAAAACAAGCCTGAACAATATATTGATTGAAATATCTATTTGTTGCATATTGAATTTTCAAGTTATTTTCTATATTTTAGGGAAATTTCTATATTTGCTATCATCCAAGCAATTATTAAAGTATATAACGATATTTCTTTATCTTGTAAACCTTAAGTGATTCTTTCAGTATAATGGTTACATGTAGCAAGTTCGCAGGGTGGTCATGTACGATTACCCGCAATTTCCGTGATTGGGCCTAATTGGCCAACACTCGTCTCGGATACCAGAGCCAATCTTTTTGGATGGCCAGTATCTGGACATCCACACCATTGATAAGCATTGACAGCTAGTTAATGGCTGTGGTTTGTTCTGCTCCACATTGTCGATAACAAACAGACAGCCAACATACAGCTGAATGTTATTGACCAAGAAGCTGATGACTTGCCGATAACAAATGAATAGCCAGCCAAATGCGGACAACTGCTGGAGGCCTGAGAATATGTACCGACTCTGAACAGCGAAGCTGCTCTCTATCGAAAGACATATATTCATCTGGAGGTCATCTGATCGAAAGGATACCTCTTGCCTGGAGGCACAAGTATGTGAGCTTGATATCATAAAGGATACCAATGGTTTAATCATAATCAAGTAATGATATAGAAGATAGAGGATCGAGAGACGGAGGACCGCGGTAGTTGCGAATGAGCGGGTATTGGTTCGAAGGTGGATACAGTGCTGGAGCTCTAGAGAACAGCATAGATAGAAGTATTTGTTAGAACGAAGATGAAGGTATAAAGACCTTGGGTTCATCGAGGGTAGAAAGGTATCATCAACCTTCTAACCGAGGAAATCAAACCTTAACAATATACGTATTGAATAGCTACTTCATTTTGTTCAGAGTTATTTAGTGATTTCACATCCCGAGTTAACCTTCCAATCTCTCTTTGAAGCAGTCCCGAATTAAGTACGGATACTACTTTGACCAGGTAAACCTAGGGCAAAGCTTCTGGTGTTACAATAATTGATTATTTTAAAGTTGATAGTTGTTATTTAATTTTTTTATTTATATCATATGAAAATGTTTTTATCTTCAAGAGTACTCTTTATCATTAAATTGTTTCAAATATTAAAACTTTAATATATGTGAAAATTTATCTTTCCTGCAATGCAAAACAACACGCTTTTAAATAAAATTCAATAATCCGAAATGTATTAAAGTAAACAAATACTATTGGTTTTGATACAAAAGTGAATAAAACAAATATTAAACAAAATATTAATTGTTTGGAAAAAATCATCTGATGATATAGATAAAAATATTTTATAAGATAGAAAATTATAGTAATATAAATACCTTCAAATATATCAATGATAGAATATCAATTATTACAATAAATACAACAAACCTCGATAATATCAGTATTAGAAAAGCCAATTCTTTTTTTTCAAATTTTCTTTTAACTTTCTATATTTCAGATATAATATAATCACCACTATTATTGAAATACATTCTGAAGCAAATCAGAATAGTACTTTTAATAAGTACACCTGAAACAATACTGCTGATATTATATATACTTAAAGAAACTAAACCCATATGTCATTATAATTTTAAAGATAATAACCAAAATAATGAAATCTATATTGTACTATTTCCTTCAATATCCATATATTTGTTTTCATATATTTCAATTGTATTGCCAAATAAATTGTATAACTAATAGAGATAATAGATTTGATGGGCAATACAAATGGTATATCAGTCATATTGTTTGTTCTATTGGATTTGAAACAGAACACAGACAATATTTGAATATATTTTGAGATAGTTATTTTACCTATATACTTGTGATTGCCTATATAGTCAACATATTACACCAAAAAAACCCCACCACAAATACCGGTATACTTTATTTCATTTTTTCACTTTCGGAAATTGGTGCTTTGAGATTTGTAGACTTTCTTGCCTATCTGGTGCTAAATCACTGTGTATGAGCCAAGACTTTTCCTCATGATGACCAGTCTGGGCGCAGCTTCAGCATCAAATCTCATTTTTGAAATTATTCTACAATGCTTATGTAAGGATTACGACTATAGTACGTGGCCCAATAACGTACACATTTGTACTCCCAACTCTCTACCACCCGCCTACACTTCCGCATTTACCTCCGCGCTTTTCTGAGTGCTGCTGTTATACGCCGTCGTTGCAGAGGACATGGCACCCTCTTCACTCTCGGTCGACACTCAGCTTCAGCAACTTGGGGAGGCTCGCAATCTCGTATTGAGGGATCCGGGGTACTGGCCACAAGTCTTACATGGCACGCTTCCTATTATAGCCGGGCCTGTCATCGAAGTACGCAGATGGGGTGCCGGATTTATGGCAGAAACCTTCGCCACGCCCGTCGTCGATGCTCGAGGGAAACAGGAACTAGCGCTTGCTTGTTTAGATACGATGTTGAGGTTGCTCAGCGAGAATGAGTCCGAAATTTTGAAGGGGGTATTGCAGTGTAGTGCTTCTGTATATCCCATCATTTTCCGCCACTTGTAAGTTTTAATCCACAATTCCTGTTTCTCTCTCTCTTCATTAAACTTTCACCTTTTTCTGGATATTACACGACCTTGGCTGAGACAAAGCACTTGACGGTTTCCGGCATCACTGGCTAAGTGTTTGGGGATTGTTTGCTTTGTCTACAGATGCTCCAATCGCAATGACTCAGATACCTGGAACAAAATGGTTGCGATTAAATCCAAAATTTTGAACCTATGGGATGTTGCCCCTACCAGTGTTCGAATCTGCTGTATAAAATTTGTCCAGCGGGTAATCTTGGTGCAGTCTCGAGGCATCACGGACCCGAGGGTATACTTATCCTGTCCATGGTGAAGCGGATTTTTCATAAGCTAACCTTGGCTTTGTATAGCTGATGGACCGATCAGAAGTTAACCTGTTGTCGGTTCCTGCAAATCATCCCTTGCTTCCATTGAGTTCTTTGGACGCTGAAGCACAGGGACTACTGGACCGTCTTTTAAGTATATTTCACGAAAAACGAAGGTGAGAACCAACGAATAAGTCATTATGTCCTATTGTTAATATTTTAGTGAACCCATACTAATTGTGGCAACCCTAAATAATCTTGCTCCTCTTGTTAAAACCAGACCTCCACTGGCACAAAAGGTTATAGCTGCAGTTCTAGCGTTTAATCCATTCGCAGAAATTCCACCCTCTATTTCCGTTCATGATCGTCTTGTGATAATTTCTTTCGAGAAAGCTGTTCGTGCATTGTTAATGAATAT
The DNA here is from genome assembly GCA_015178995.1 of Trichophaea hybrida. Classification (NCBI taxonomy): domain Eukaryota; kingdom Fungi; phylum Ascomycota; class Pezizomycetes; order Pezizales; family Pyronemataceae; genus Trichophaea; species Trichophaea hybrida. The sequence goes on along the minus strand of WHVE01000009.1, from coordinate 375,382 downwards.
CGTCAGGTATACCACCCACGATCCACAATATCATCACATCACGATGGGATCGTGCACTGACTGGCATTCTAGGAATAATCCGCAGGGCTCTAATATTGGCCGCATATCACAACAAGTTGCTCGCCTGTCTCAGGCTAAATCTGAAATGAACGAATCATTTTCAAGAAAACGCGCAGCTACCTCCCAAGAGACTGAAGCAGCAAAACGACCAAAGATGGACAAAGCTGCTCTGCAGAATACAACTTCATCCATCGCAACACCATCATCGTCTCAACCCACAGCAACTCCTTCCCTAAATTCTATGCCACAAATTGTACCGAGACCACTAACGTATGCAAACTTATACACTCTGGCTACAGACCCTGCCATGATATCATTTGATGGTCAACAGTTGCCGCTCGATCTGGTGTTACCTATTGTTATTGGAAGCATGTATTCGGTTGATCAGAATAATTTTCAGACTGCCATAGCAGTATGTTTGCGATCATCCTGAATGGTCTTGTTTGGACATTCCTGATTAACGTCTATATCAAGGCAGTTCAGGCACGATATCATGCCAGTTTGGCAAACCCTCTACAACCACCATTTATACCCGTAGCTCACCCTATTGTGCTTACAGCCCATGAATCATATACGATGGGTGCCACCAGTACCCTCGCCGTTACAATTCCTACACTCCAAAACAAATTGCCGGAAAGGTTAAATGTGGTTAAGCAGGATAAGCAGGAGATTGAGGAGGAGGAACAAGAAGGGCATGATGAAGAAATCCAAATTCAACTAGGCGAATTCCAACTTCCTCCCCCTCAGCATCTTTCAACTGAGCATTCGCAGCATGTGTCTCTGGAGGCAATGGAACGGATGTTTGGTGTGATTGATGCATTTGAGACAAACTCACTTATATCACGGAAGAGTAGGCTCGGAGTCAACCGTCTTGCTGCAAGTAACTGGGACCGAGAAGGGTGGATCGCATTATTGATACGGATGGCAACCCGCGGATGTCATGATAACAATGCCCTGCAAATTGAGCATGGCCAGTCTAGATGTCTCGCAGCCGCTGTTCGAGAAAGACTCTACAACTACATTATCCAAGATTTTAGGAGAAGAATGGATGTTGCTGTGGCATGGCTGAATGAAGAGTGGTATAACGATATGATCAAGAACCGTTCCCGAGTTGGCATCTTAAGGGAGCCCCAATATCAGAAGTGGATGATGAAAGTTATCGATAGCATATTTCCATTCTTGGAAGCAAAGGATCGATTGTTTATGAGGATGCTGTCTGAAATACCTGAGATACCACCAGAGTTACTGTGTAAAGTCAAGATACTCTGTCTTGATCCCGATAGGGCTAATCTAGGTATTCAGATGCTTCAGTAAGGTGTTTATTCTATCGTATGTGGTGTACTGCTGACATCGACTGCTAGTTATCTGGCTATGTTTCGACCTCCTGTTCGTGAGATATGTGTCGATGTGTTACAGGATCTTTGGCTGAACCGTTGGTACTCCAGCATTTGTTGCTAAAATATGTTGCTGACTGCTCCCTTTGTAGACCGCGAAGTGCGGAGTCAGGTGTATAAGTTGATTCAGAAGTGGCGTCCTGCTGTTCTCGTTGAAATGAAGAATCATGCTGGACAACAAACAGATGTGGCTATAAATGGCAACGGAGGTGTCGTTGCAGCTTCTAACGCTTAGAATGTTGTACAATCAATTACAAAGCGGAAATTTTACACTTGACATGAATTTTACCTGCCTCTAGAATTGTTCCCCGGTGTATAGGCATTACACCTACTAAAACGTAAAAAGGTATCTTTCTCTGATTTCAACGTTCGTACTAAATACTCAGTTTAAACGAAATGGTAAATAACAAGGTGAACGCATAGACATTCGGATCATTTAGGTTAAGTGTTGGAATCTCAGGTTGAAGACTTAAGTTTTTGACTGGCTGCATCACCTCCAAATCACTAACCACCTGATATACCAACTGTTTTAAAGTAGCTTGAATTTTTTACAGGCAAAGCGATGAGTTTCGATTCAGTATTCATTTCAATCATCACACGCAGTCGCTTTGGCTACCAACAGTTTTCATGTTCAGCTGCAAGATAGATTCTCATATATTGTTTGATATCAATTTCCTTCTGCCATTATTTTGCATATGCCTGTTTTCAAATTATTATTTTTGGACCTGGTATAAAGTATATTCTATTATGGAATGTTGCATATATTTTAATTGATTGTAAATTATGTTTGAATAGATTATGAAAATTGTATCTTTAGAAATATGGTTACAAGTAAATATATAATAGTATTGATATAGTAAATGCTTGTGGAAAATTGATTGTAATGATTTTTGCTAGAAACTGGAAATTTCATTAATTTAAAATATTATTTATTTGTTTATTGGAAAACTGTAATTTATATCCTACAAGTTATTTAGCCAGATTAGAATATATATAATATTGCAATTGTTTTTTGAATATAAAAAATATATTTTGACAAATTTTGAAAAAATATATATAAGTTTAAATAGAAATATATTAAAAAAATAGATGCAAAAGTAAGTAATACTTGAATACATATATTTAAAGTGCAGTATAAGATTGCAAGAATTTTAAATCCATCCAATAGTGTCAAGGATTCAGGGCTGAGTGTCAAGGATTCAGGGCTTGGGGTTCTAGGGGTTATAAAATCCAAGCGCCGGAAGGCTCAAGAGTCGAAAATAGCCTGTACCTAAAGAAACAAAGACTGTATGCAAGAGACTCGATCCTGAATCACGGAGTGTGAAAGACGTGAAAGCCGAAGCTAATTGATTGTTTTATAGACAAGAGAACAAGTGAAGAAAGAAACTTATCCTCCGCCGAACGCCTGGTTTTAATACCGTGATTCACTCCTTCCATAATACATCCGAACTCCTGCTCTCTTTGTACACCCCATTTCCATGATTCTGTTGTTTCCCTGATCCGAAACCTGATTTCATTCTCGTCGTGCTTTAGCCTCCATTCGAAACTTGATTTTGTTCTTGTCATGCTTTAGCCTCCGTTTCGAAACCTGATTTCATTCTCATCGTGCCTAACCTTTTATATTACTCACCGATCATCACTCCACCATTGATCATCACTCAGCCCAACCGTGTCAGTAGCTCCCCCTTTCCACTGCAGAGTACCTACAAGGTTTACAACCCGGGCTTGCCTGGTTGTTCAGTGTGAAAATCGTCAATAGCTTTAAGTCCGTCTATATTGGCCGCGGACTCCCAGCTGTGCTTATCGTAACCCCTCCATTGTACAGGATATTGCAATTGCCTTCGGAACAACCTGGAATTGTCTATCCGTTCGACTTCGTACTCTTCTTCTCCTTCCACTATCACCAGTGGTGGGGGTTCTTGCTTCTGTAGTGGAAGAGGGTGCCTAGCAGCCCTTTCTAATTGAGATATCAGTTGAACATCGTGAATGCGTAGCAGGCTTGGTAATTTGATCAGTTAAGCCCAGGGGCTAATGACCTCGGTGATTTCAGATGGCCCTATGCATTTCAAGTCAAGCTTCTTGCTTGGTCGGGTTGTTGATATATTTCGTGCGATCAACCAAACTTTATCGCCGACTTCCAATACTGTGCCAACCCTTCGGGACTTGTTGGCCTGTTCGGACTGCACAGCCTGGGCCCATTTCATCTCGGCTCTGAGTTCGCTAAAATGTTGTCCTATCCGTTTGGGCATCTGCTGAGCATGGACTTCGCAAATGTCGTTAGGATCTTGGATTGAATGTTGGCCGAAAGTCATTCGTGGATGAAAGCCGTAGTTACCAAAGAACGTGGAGCAATTGGTCGTCTCCGAGGTATGATTGTTAGCCGCAAACTCTGCCAATGGTAGCCACCAGTCCCAATCGTTCTGCTGATAATTAACAAAGTTCTGGAGGTACTGTTCCATTACTGCATTGATTCTGTCAGTTTGGCTATCGGTCTGAAGATGAAACACAGTTGACAGTCATCGTTTGAAACCCAATCTTTCGCAGACATCTTTCCAAAACTCTAATGTGAATTGCGGTCCTCGATCGGTCACTATTGTTTAGGGCAGTCTGTGCAGTCTGAACACTTCTTTGACGTCCATTTGCCCTAGCATTTTTCCATCTACTTTGTCACAGCCAGGTACCAGGTGTCGCATCATTGTTAGGCAATTGACCACTACCCATACTGCGTTGAACCCTTCGCTTTCTGGTAGTCCGACCACGAAATCCATGCTCAAGTCCTTCCATGGTTGCTCCGGAATTTCTAATGGTCGTAACAAGCCATGAGTCTTTCCGTGGGTTTCCTTGCTCCTCTGGCAGGTGTGGCAGTTTCGTACGTAGCGGTCCACGTCCTTCCTCATCCCATTCCAGGAATGGCTTTGGCTTAGCAAGTCGTAGATTTCAGCTCGTCCTGAATGTCCCGCAAGGGGTGAATCGTGGCACTCCTGGATACTCTTGAGCTTTTCCTCGTCTGTTGGTTGAGCTTATTGCGATTCGATGATTTCTAGTGACTGCTTGTTTTTTACCCAATTCCATAACTCTTCAGGACTTACTGAGTCATTGTCAAAGTTAACTGTTTCTGCGAAAGCCACTATCAATGATTCGCGTAATTCCTTGTTGAGGTTTTCCGTTTTTAGCAAGATTTGCTGGGTTTTTTCTGCCCCGCCCCTTCGGCGGAATGTTTCCTCGCATTCTTGTGAGTGCATTGGGCTTCTGTCCTTGTTTACTTGGGTGGCAGATGATTTTAAACTTAAAACGGGAGAGAAATTCAGACTACCTTGTTTGCCTCCGGTTCAATAGCTTCGAAGTCATAAAGTATTCCAGGTTCTAGTGATCTGTGAGAATCGTAATCGGGTGTGCTGAACCTTCGCACTCAGACCTCCACTGATCCAAACTTTTGACTATTGCTGCTAATTCTTGATCGCAAATTTTGTAATGTTCTTCAGCAGGTGAATGATTTTTGGAAAAGAAGGCTACTGGATGCAGTATTCCATGATCATCGTACTGAGAAAGGACTCCTTCGGATACATAGTTCAAGCGTCGGTTTCTAGAACAATCTCTTTTTCATCATTGCAATGGGCTAGCACAGGTGCCATCGTAATGGCTATCTTGAATTCGGTGAATGCTCTTTTCTGATTGGGTCCCCAGTGAAAAGGTACTAGTTTTTTTGTAAGTTTTGTCAGCAGTTGCACCACCCTGCTGTAATTTCATATGAACCATCGATAGAAGTTAGCAAAGCCCAAAAAAGCTTGGACTTCTTTGAGTTTCTCTGGTGGTTCCCAGTTTTCGACCGGTTGGACTTTCTCCGGATCCATTCTGATTCCCTTTACTCCGACAATTAATCCTTGATATTTGACTTCTTCCTTATTAAATTCGCACTTCTCTGCTTTTAGGTAGACACCAGCTTCCTTGAGTGATGTCATTACTGCTCGGACGTGCTCTTTATGTTCCTTCAGATTATCACTATAAATAAGGATGTCATCTACAAAGGCCGTGCAGAATATGTCCAGAAAAGGTCGTAGTGTATCTTTGATGAACTCTTGGAAGGATGCTGGTGAGTTGGTGAGTCCGAAAGGCATAACCAGGGATTTGAAAAGTCCATAGCTGGTCCTGAAAGCCGTTTTCCATTCATTCCCATCTGTGATTCTGATCATGATATACATATCGCGGACATCTAGCTTGGTGTAATAGCGAGCCTTCGAGAGTCTTAGCAAGTATTCTTGGATTAATGGTAGGCAGTACCGGTTTTTTATCGTTCCTTCATTTAAGCCTCGGTAATTGACACAGAGTCTTAAGCCTCCTCCCAGCTTTGCAGCGAAAAGTACTGGAGCTCCGCAAGGTGATGAAGATGACCGGATAAATCCCTTGGACAAGTTCTTCTCTATCCATTCTTTTAAAACTTGTAGCTCTTCTCGAGATAAGCTGTGAATCGGTCAAAACGGCGGTGTGAACCCCTCTTGCAGCTTAATTTTATGATCGTAGGGTCGGTGCGGTGGTAGCGTTTCCGCGACTACCTTGCTGAACAGGGGTAGAAACTCATCGTATTCCTTGTGGATGACTTCTTCGAGGGGTTTCCCCTGTAGGTCCTTTATTCGCAAGGCTTTATTGATTTCGTACAGTGTGACGGCGTAAACATTGAGTTTCTCCTTTCTTATTTTCCTCACGAAAGGTGATACTGCTACCGCGCAGATATCTAATTTCGGCTCTTCTGGATCTGCTGCTGTTTCAATATGATTGCCCCATACCCATACGCTGGAGTGGTGTTGGCAATACTGTTGGCAGTAACTGCTTGCGAAACCAATCCTTCGACTCCAGAAGTTGACCGTTACGTTGTGAAGTTGTAGCCAGGGTAGCCCTAGCACAATCGGATAGTGTCCTAATTATGTTATAAACACCGGTAACTGCTCCGGATGTGACCTTATTTCTGTGTTTGAACTTGCCATGGTCGTGATTGGTCCTTATTCGATGAGTCTTCCGTCTATGACCTCTAATTCCGTTGATTCTTTCAATTCTTTTTCTTCCAACTGATGATGGCGAACAAAATCTTTGTCCACAAATGCTATTCCGGTGGCTCCGCAGTCGATTAAAGCGTATGTATTAACGACCTTTTCTCCGATTTTCAGCGAACATTTCACAATGAGATGCTTGCTTACCATTGAAGATTTTTTAATTTCTGCGCTTTGAATCAAAAACTGCGAAATTCCCAAACTAGGGCTAACATTTGTTGACAAAGGAGATTCGTGCCTAGTGCAATGGCCATCCTTATTGCACCGGCCTAAACTTTTCCCGACTCCACTTCCTGCTCCTTCCCCTTTCCTTTATCTTCTCTGAACGGATAGATCTCCACTTGGCCCAAGGCTGCCCTCAACTTCCTCGGACACGATGCCGCAAAATGCCTGCTATTCCCGCAGTATATACAGAGTCCTCCTTCCCTTCGTCTCTTCCTCTCTTCTGGAGTAATCTTCTTTCCTTTGATCGCAGAGAGATCCATAGGGGCGGGACCGTGGTATTCAGCCACCGTTCCCGCCGGGGCCGCCTCCGGAGCAGATGTGGTGTTCGGGGTTTCATGCTTCTTTGACCCTGCTGTCCATCTTCCGGACCTCCTTTCGACTGCTCAGGCCCTGATCTGTGAGTCATGTTTTGAACAGAGTTTGACAAATTCATTGAGGTTCTCTGGTATCTCGGTATGTTGTAGGGAGTCTTTGTGTTCATCCGATAGGCCTCTTTTCAGGGCGTTTCGTTTCGCGGCATCGTTCTAGCTGACATCGGTTCCCACCTCTGGAATTCGGTGAAGTATAGGGAAAACTGTCGATCTTTTTGTCTTACATTATCGAGCTCTCTTTCTGCTGTTGCTTAGATGTCCTGCCCTCCGGAAGCCAACTGCAACTTGTTGAGTAAGGTTCGTAGGCAATCGAGTTTGACGTCTCCTGTTACTTCGTCGCAGTATGGTTGTAACTGGTGGAGGGCGATTCCTTCCAATCTGGTGACTGCGTATTTCATCTTCGCTTGTTCATCTTAAAATCGTCGTGGGTCGTCTTTCAGTTTGAATGCCAGCTGGACCTTCCATCCTCGGAGTGCCTTCCTGTCCGTTCCTGAAAATCGAAGGATATCGCTTCCCTTGTGGCCTCCGTTTCCCTCGGGTGTTCCCCACTTATTATTCCCCACAAATGCAAGCACTCTTTTGACCTCATCCCAATATTCGTTTCTTTCTTCTCCACAGATCCTTACATGTTCCTCTGTTTCTTCTACTTCCTGTCTGAGGTTCTCCGTCCCTTTTGATGCTCTGCTTGCTAGTTGTTGTTCTAGATCTGTGATCTTCGTTTGCAAGTCTCCATGTGTACAGATGGCTGTTCTTGCTTCCAACTCCTTCACTTTTTGTTGTGTTAATGCTAGTTCTTGGTCCGTGTTCTCTTTGTTTGCTAGGAGGTCCTTTCCTTCTTTCATCAGGGCAGAATTCCTTTTTTGGACTTGGTCGATGGTTGTTATCTGGGCGATGATTTGTTCATTTAGTCGGCTTACTTGATTTCCGACTTTGGATGGGGGTGCCAGTAGTAGTTGGCTTAAGGTATCCTTCATTGAATTCGCCGCTTCCAGGGCTTGTCATAGATCCAGATTGGTAAAATCCACCAGTATCTGTCTCCCTATCATTTCTTGACTCATTCTGGAAAGCTCTATGTATCGAGCTACTCGTGCCGAGGAGCTGCCTTCCATCTTTGCAGTTTTCGAACGGTGATTGATGTAGGTATTTGTTGATGTTGCAGCCGAAGGTTTGTGCTATTTCAAGGCCCTCGTCACAGATGTGCCTCCAGGTATCTTTTTTCCAGTATATCCAGCAGTCGTTGCCATAAGGAACTTCACACCAGATACACTTATTGGGATCCCAACACATTAACGCCTGGCTAGGTACCAGGGCAAAAGGGTTTCGAAGCCGAGAGTCCAAAATGAACGAAGTATACTGTTGCGATCTTCGATATAGTCGAAAAAGGTATCGAATTCTTCTGTCTCACAATTGCAAATTGAACCGACAAGCCAATCGAATGGTGTTTCGCAGGCGCAGTGGATCATAGGATTTTGATAATAAAAATAACAGCCGCTTTGATAAGGGCAGCGGCACATAAACTAAAAATATAACCGGTAGAATTGATTGGAGACTCGTTTATCTGTCACGGATTCAGGGCTGGGTGTTGAGGATTCAGGGCTTGGGGTTCTAGGGGTTATAAAATCCAAGAGCCGGAAGGCTCATGAGTCGAAAATAGCCTGTAGCTGAAGAAATCAAGACTGTATGCATGAGACTCGATCCAGAATCACCGAGTGTGAATGAAGTGAAAGCCGAAGCTAATTGATTGTTTCATAGACGAGAGAATGTGTGAAGAAAGAAACTTATCCTCCACCGAACGCTTGGTTTATATACCGTGATTCACTTGTTCCATAAACATCCGAACTCCTGCTTTCTTTGTATACCACTTTTGCACGATTCTGTTGTTTCCCTGATCCGAAACCCGATTTCATTCTCGTCGTGCTTTAGCCTCCATTGGAAACTTGCTTTCGTTCTCGTCATGCTTTAGCCTCCATTCGAAACCTGATTTCATACTCGTTGTGCTTAACCTTTTATATTACTCACCGATTTTCACTCCACCATTGATCGTCACTCAGCACAACCGTGACAAATAGCTTACAATGTGAAGGTTTATAGCAAATAACCAAATCTGTATACAACTGCTGTCTTATTTATAATAAATAGCTAACAATATGAGGGTTTATAGCAAATAACCAAATCTGTATACAACTGCTATCATGTGTATAATGATAATTTCAAAGTAAAGATATATACAATTACTTGTAATAATTGATATATCACAGAATGTTACATCCTTAGAATATGCTATTAGAGCTTGAACATATACTATATTAAACAACAAGACTAGAGAATATATTATCCCAATAACAACGCGACTCTCCATTCAATGAAGCTAGAATATACATTACTTTAAATAGTATAGATATTTCCGATAGAATATGTAGGCCACCCAGACTGATAGAATATTCAATTAGATTTATATAATACCAGGAGAAGAACACTGGTTTTGTATTGAATAAAATTGGTTGAATGGAAACAAAATAGATTTTGTTCAAAAGAAATCAGATTTTTTACACAATGAATCAATGTTCTAGGGGTTTTGAAATCACCTAAAGAATTGAATTCTCATAACAAAAAAGTGGACTTGTAGTCAAAGGCCAGGGGTTACGTATTAGATAAAAGTATTGCAATTGCAATGAAGAAACTCGATCCATAATCTCCATAGTAAATATGACTTAATATTTAAGTGAATATTTTGCTCTGTATATAAGAAAATATGTGAAATGCAAATCCATCTTCTGTTCAACTATCATCTTTATATACAATATTTATAACCATTATTGTTGAAACTCACTTATTCCAAAATTGATCAATATGCCATCCTACTTTGTATATCCACTATATACCTTTTGATCTTATAGTATTCTTATCTTCTAATGCTTGTGCAAAACCTGCTGTCCTTTTTATAAACCTGTTTCCCCTCTTTGCAATTCTATTTCTTCTTCTATATACTGGTTTAACATTATTTTAATATATTTATCTGTTTTCATGAAACAAATATAACTACTCTTTATTGATTGTTATTTGGTTTCCATTCCTCACTTTACACAACCATAACAGTAGCTCTTTCTTCTATTGCCCAAGTGCCTACAAGGTTTCTGCTACTGTATACCCAGATTGTTTTACCTGAAAAATATTAATTACCTGAAGTCGATCTTGATTGGTTGCTTGTTTCCAGTATTGTTTGTTATACCCTGTCCACTTGATCAAGTACTACAACTGGTATCTGAACATTTGGCAGGTTTCAACAAATTCCACAGACAATTCTTCATCTTCTTCAATTTGGATTATTGATAGTGGTGGTTGTATTTGCTCCAGTGATGAATCTTGTTAGACTTCAGACAGGCAGCAAATTGGTTGAAATGAATGAATATTAAAGTTCTGTGGTAACTGCAATTGATAGGCCAATAGACTAATAATCTTTGTTATTTTGTAAAGTCTCATATATTTCCATAACAGTTTCTTGCTCAGTCTCTCTATTGTTATATTTCAAGTGTCCATTCATATTCTGTCTCCTGCCTTAAGTAGTTGTCCATAACAGTGGTGCCTAGCTTTTTTGTCTATATTTATTGATTGTATTCTGGACATTTTGGCTTGTATATAGTTGAAAATATAATAAATTTTTTGTGTCACCTGGGGTGCATTGCCCTCTCAGATGTCATTGCCTCTGTGAATTGGGTATTGACAAAATTTTATTTTTAGATATTATCTGTAATCACTACAGAATATACAGCAGTATAAAGATTCTGATTTACCATTGTTAGATGGAAACTCTACTATTGAAGGCCACTGGGTCTTGTTATACTGTTGATAATTAATAAACTCACCTGGATATTGTTGATGGCTATATTGATTCTTTTGGTTTGACTATCAGTTTCCAGATGGCATGCTGTACAGAGTCCATTCTATTCTCAAAAATTTGAATATGTATCGTCAAAACTCTGAGGCCGACTGAGGTCTTTAGTCTGATACTATAGTGTGTAGTATGCCATATAGTCTAAATACTTCTGGAATAAATATTATTCTAAGCATCTTTTCTGTTATTTCATCCCAGCAAAGATCCAAGTACTGTAATTTGGTAGAAACTCTACTGCTATCCATATGGCATTATAATCTTGGCTTTCTGGAAGTCCTACTATGAAATTCTATCTCAGGTTCTTCCAGGGTTGCTTTGATATATCCAAAGATTTGATGGAGCCATCCATGGATGTTCTGATAACTCAATTTGCTGTATTTGTATTCATAATGGTTTTCTGAGCATCTATTCAAATGCTTGTTTATTGATTGCCACTAGTGACTCATCTTGAGCAATTGAAGAATTTCCGCTCATCCTGGGTGACCCCTTTGTAATACAGGGAGTATCACTCCAAGATTAATTGGTCAAAGTCATATTATTACCCAATTCGGGACATCTTCGAAGATAGATTAGATATCATCCTGGGGATGTAGAAATCACTAAACGATTCTCAATAAAAATGATAGCTTTTCAATATATATATTTTTACAGATTTTTCTCGCCACTAAGAAGATTGATACCATTTCTATCATTGAAGCACTCAAAGATCTTTTATGTATCTTTCTTCACTTTCTAATAATTGCTTTCTAACTACTTTTTTTTTTCTAGCTCCCATACCTCAACCATCATGAAACCAGTGCCCTTCTTCTTCACTGCTACCACACATCAGGAAAAACCAAAAGTAAATTGCCGAGCTCTCTGAGGTTTGCAAGCTCAGCAAGCAATTTTTGAATGTAGGATTCTGAAACTCCAGGCAAGCGATTTGCGTGAGCGGCATGCTTGTCAAGGGTTCATGATAAGTAGATGACACGTTCATGAATGTGGGCCCTGTGTTGCTAGCATCGGGAGGAGTGTGTGAGGCATTCATGAATGTTTTGTGAACTTCAGAAACATCAGAAACCTCGGCAAGCACAGTGGAAATTATTCGTTTTACCCCTTCTTCCACTAAGTCAAGGTCACCAATGCAATTTCCGAACCAAAGTATGCTTGTATACGAGTTCTCATTAAACTAAGCAAATTCTCATTATACTATGATCTAGCCTCCAACAGTTTCCTATTTCTATTTTGTTTACCACACCAACAAAAGAAATTGTTTGATTGAAAGAGCAAGTTGAGCACAAGATCTACTCGGTGAAACAAATCAATTGAGTATACCCACAAGTCAATCGGAGATATTCTGCAAATTTTCAATGAGGATCACATCCGGAGAAGGCACAGGGAGTGAAGGTGGGAAAGGAGGAAAAGTAGAGCAGCCAGTCAAGTGTCAATAAAAGAAATACCCCAGTAAACTTGCACTGTCGTAATATATTCGGTGAGACAAATCGATTCAACATACCCACAAGTGAATCGGAGTGGATTAGCAAATGATCAAAGGGGGTTGGAACAGGAGGAGCAGAAGGAGCAGGACAAGGGGGAGATGTATAGCAGCTAGTCAAGAGTCAATAATGGACAAACTATAGCATGCTTTCACCATCTTGATGTACTCGGCGAAACAAATTGAATGAGTATACCCACTGGTCAATCTGAGTAGATTTGCAAAAGTTTGCAGGGGGTCAGCACTGCAGGAGGAGGAGGAGGTAAAGCCAGAGAAAGAGAAGTAGAGCAGCCAGTGGAGAGCCAATAGTGGATGTACCCCAGCGTGCTTTAACAGTCTTGATGTACCCGGCGAGACAAATTGATTGAGCATACCCACCAGTTAATCGGAGTTGATCTGCAAACGTTTGAAGCCGGTCAGCACTGCAGGGGGAGAAGGAGGCAAACTTGCAGAAGAAGGACAAGTAGAGCAGCCAGTCGAGAGCCAATGGGGAACGCACCCCAGCAGGCTTTCATCTTCTTGATGCACTCGGCGAGCAAAGCAATTGAGCATACCCACGAGTCAATCGGAGTTGATCTGCAAATGTTTGAAGGGGGTCAGCACTGGAAGAGTTGGAGCAGGGGAAGACAGACAAGAGGATGAAGTAGAGCAACCATTCGAATGCCAATAGTAGACATACCCCACCGTGCTTCCACAGTCTTGCTCTACTCGGTGAGACAAACCGATTGAGCATATCCACAAGTCGATCAGAGTGAAACTACAATTGTTAGAAATGTGCTGGAACTTGAGAGACAGGAGGAAGAAAAGCTGGTGAAGTAGAGCAGCCAGTCGAGAGCCAATAATCAATGTACCCCAGCATGCTTTCACTGACTTGATGTACACTGCGAGACAAATCGATTGAGCATACCTACAAGTTAATCGGAGTTGAGCTGCAAAAGTTTGAAGGGGACAGTACTGGACATGGATGAAGGAGATAAGGCTTGATGTAGCAAGTAAATCACTCGAATACAGCGTACAAGATTTGGTGTTGAAATAATCATAGTAAGTTATGCTGGTGATGGTGACAATGGTGTAAATACAGGGTAGAGTGAGTAAAATAAGGTTCAAGGGGTGTGAATGGTAATCAGAGTGCTGTTGCTGGTGATGGTGATGGTAATCATGGTGGTAATAGTGATGGTGATGGTGATGGTGATGGTGATGGTGATGGTGATGGTGATGGTGATGGTGATGGTGATGGTGATGGTGATGGTGATGGTGATGGTGATGGTGGTGATGGTGATGGTGATGGTGATGGTGATGGTGATGGTGATGGTGATGGTGATGGTGATGGTGATGGTGATGGTGATGGTGATGGTGATGGTGATGGTGATGGTGATGGTGATGGTGATGGTGATGGTGATGGTGATGGTGATGGTGATGGTGATGGTGATGGTGATGGTGATGGTGATGGTGATGGTGATGGTGATGGTGATGGTGATGGTGCTGGTGACAATGGTGCAAATAAAGGGTATAGTAAGTAAATTAAGGATTCAGGGGTATGAATAGTTGTCAGAGAATGGTAATGGTGATGGTGATTGTAATAGTAATGGTAATGGTACAGGTAACAATGGTGCAAACACAGGGTAGAGTGAGTAAAATACAGCTTCAGCAGTTTGAATAGTTGTCAGGGCAATGGTGATGGTGCAAATGGAGTGAATTGAGGCTTCAGAAGTTCGATAAACCTTTCCAAGTACCAAATTCGCAGAGACTAATTGAACACAGTCAGGGATGGAAACCTCAACATGATATATACAAAGTGAGCGGATCTTGCCATCGTCAGAGAGAGTGCACTAATGAGAGAGGTCAACTACTCAGCTCAGCAATGTTAACAAGCATCCAAGAATGTCATTTGAGTAAATACAGTATATACCAATTTGAGAAATCTCAGAAACCTGGCAGAAACGTTGAAAACCCGGCAGAAACCTCAGAAACATCAACAAGCAAAAAGTGTTTTTGCTGATGCAACCTCCATCTCCATACTCCTCTATTTCTCTACCATCATCAGATTATACTTAGACCACTGGTATTTTTGTATGACATCAGACCAGCAGTTGTCTGCCGCCAGACTGGTGCTGTCATTTTAATCTGATGACCTCCAAATGAATTGACTTTGCTCAATAGAGTGTGGCTTTGCTGTTCCAGTTTGACACATATGCTTGGATGGCTGACAGTCATCCACTTTATCGCTGGTACCACCCAGCTATATTCAATACTTATTGACAGTATGAGTGGTCATTTATTCACTGATGGGGAATTGGTGTAGAAGTAACCAACACAATAACCAGCATCTACTACTTAACAGAGGTGTAGGCCATTAACCTGAGGGTCATCCAAAAAAATTGGTATGGACATCTAAGTCAAATGATAGCTGATGACATCCTATTCAGGAGAATTGTGAGTGATCATATATGACCCTACTGCAAACATTTTTAGATATAATACAACACCCTCTCTCAGAAAATTTATCTCTGAATAACCACATTAATTTGCTCTTGATTGTTGTTGGTAAAATATGATCCAGCCTGCTGAAGTAAATTCTTCAAAGTCCACAATATAGTCTGTCCATACAGTCCCCCTCACATGAACCAATAAATTCACTTGTGTTAAGATAAATCATGGCAGCAAGCAGAATTTACCAATCAGGTTGCTTGTATTCAGCTAAGACACTGTTTTCTTTTTCTTTCCTTTGATTCGGAAACAATTGTGATCCCATATGCCCTTCAAACTGAATTCATCTTTCTCTTGATCTGCAAAATTGGTGACCCCTTGTGGCCTTAAAACCAAATCCATCTTTCTCTTGATCTGGAAAAATTGTAACCCTATGTACCCTTAAAAACCAAATCATTTGTTAAGTGTCTTCCTGGCTGTTCACAACCCTTGGTGGGAAAAAAGTACCAGCTCAACCATTAAATCCTATTGTGTTTGGCAATCTGTGAATTGTATCTGTGATAAGCCATTAACAGTCTCTTGTTGTCAAAGTTGTCATAATGTTCTGCAGTCCAATCTACTTCTTCTGGATACCCCTTCCTCTTGACCAGATATAAAACCAGTTTCCATTTTTTGCTATGTTGGCTGCCCACAACTGCCTCAACTTTGTAGCCTGTCAGATACATGCAGCCATCGAAACCATAACCGATCTTATTCTGCTCACAGACTGGATCAAGCTCAAGTATTGATTGAGTAGGGTTGGTGGTCGGTTGATGTAGTTCAATAAGTGATACATGAAATGTATTGTGAATATGGCATTGATTTAATAACTTAAGCATATTATCAGTAGGTAAGCGCACCTTTAAAACCTTGCATGGGCCATTAAGCTTTGCATTGAGTTTTCTAGATGGTCATTGAGTTTTGAAGATCTTCACATTTGGTATACCTAAATCACCGACCAAATTCTTTGGATGTATCTTAGCCTAACTTTCATGGCACTTTACCATTGTTTCTTGCACTGGCTATAAGCACTTATGGCAGAGTGTGTGCATGCTGGCCATCCAGTCAAAGAAGTTCCGAGATAACAAATCATTTGCTTCTACTGTGATAGCACAATTTGTTTGAAAATGTAATTCAAACTTTGCAAAGAACAGTGATATTTCTGTAGTAGTGGTAATGGAAGTTCATACTCTGCCATTCGTAACATTGCAGACCATTGATCCGGCATGCGATTACAGTCATTTCACAGATAGAATTTTAGTTTTTGGTTTACTTTTTCCATTTGCCTGACCATATGAGGGTAGAATGGTAATGTCAGCTTTAATCATATATTGTGAGCTTCAACCAATAAGAACCAATATATGGAGGTAAATCTAGAGTTCCAATGT
The DNA here is from genome assembly GCA_015178995.1 of Trichophaea hybrida. Classification (NCBI taxonomy): domain Eukaryota; kingdom Fungi; phylum Ascomycota; class Pezizomycetes; order Pezizales; family Pyronemataceae; genus Trichophaea; species Trichophaea hybrida. The sequence goes on along the minus strand of WHVE01000009.1, from coordinate 359,070 downwards.
GACACTATATTTGATGGTAGACAGTGGAATCTCCATACTTCTTTCTGGAAGATTTTGGCCCAGTCCATACCTTTCCAATCATGACCTGTCAACAGAATGAATTCAGCAATTTTCATCAAGCAGTTGATGATTACCCATACCAATGAATATCCATCTGGTATCTGTAATTTGATAATAAAGTCAATGAAAATCAAATCCCATAGTCGGTACATTATTTCAAGGGGTTGTAGAAGACTATACCAAGAATATCCCACTGCTTTGTTCTTTTGATATGCAGGACATATGCTGATATAATCTTCAATTAATTTCTTTATTTTTGGCCAACAGAAGTTTCATCTAGCCAGTTCAATTGTCTTATGCTGCTCCATGGGTCCAGTTACCCCCAAATCATACTCTGTTTGCAATATTTGTTTCTTCAATTGCAGATTGTTTAGAATTCATAGTCTGTCTTTTTGATAGAAGGCTTTATCTTGCAAAGAGATATCTAGACTGGGATTTTCTTTCACAGTCCAGACTGAATGATTTTATTATGGAGTATCATTGTTAACGGTACTGACCACCGCTTCCAACAGCCATGAACTCAACTTCACTACTGAAATTGCTCACAACTGTGCAAAAGAAATCATGATTCATTTGCCTTGTAACTTTATCACCATCATATATACCATTTCACTGTTAGAAGTTACCAAGTTTTCAGGTCTCAGAACATGAGACATTGGCTGATTTTGGTTTTCTCTGGCACTACCTTGCCCCATTTGTTGGCAGTATACTGAATACCTGAAAAATGTATCCAGTTTACCATTTGCACTATCAGGCTGATGGACAATTTTGAAATCATATTCAGCCAACTGTTGAGCCCAGGAGGCGTGTGTCTGATTGAAGAATTGTATAGTTGTAAAGTATATAAGATACTTGTGATTGGTGAAGATACTGATTGGATGAAAAGAACCATCAAGATAACATTTCAATTTCTTAAATACTGAAACTATCACAACAATCATGTAACACCGGGAGCTTCGCTCCAGGTTTACCCGGTCAAAGTAGTATCCATACATAATTCGGGACTGCTTCGAAGATAGGTTAGGAGGTTCGCTCGGGATGTGAAATCACTAAAAGATTCTGAACGAACAGAAGTAGCTTTTCAATGCGTATATTGTTAAGGCTTGTTCTCCTCGCTGAGATGGTTGATGCCTTTCTACCCTTGAAGAACCCAAGGTCTTTATACCTTCGTCTTCACTTTCTAACAAACACTTCTATCTAAGCTTTTTCTCAAGAGCTCCAGCACCATAACCACCTTCGAACCACCTTCGAACCAATGCCCGTTCCTTCGCAACTACCGCGGCCTCCATCTCTCGATCCTCTATCATCTTTATCGTCATTAGATTTTAATCAGACCATTGGTATCCATTATGACATCAAGCTCGCGGGCTTCTGCCGCCGGACCAGTGGTATTCTGTTGATCTGATGACCTCCAGACGAATAGGCCTTTTCGATAGAGAGCAGCTTCGCTGTTCAGAGTTGGCACGTATTCTTAGGCCTCCGGCAGTCATTGGCTTTTGGCTGGCGCCATACAGTTGATTGCCGCTGTCCGTTTGTCGTCGGCGAGCGTCAGCTTCTTGGCCGATGCCATTCAGCTGTTTGTTGGCTGCCGTTTGTTATCGGCGTTTCAGAGCAGAAGCGACCGTGGCCATTAACTAGCCGTCGATGCTTATTGATGGTGTGGGTGTTCGTTTGCTAGCCATCCGAAAAGATTGGCTCTGGCATCTGAGATGAGTGATAGCCGATGACATCTAATCAGGGAAATCGCGGGTGATGTATGTGACCCCGCTGCAAACTTGCAGGTGTAACACTACCCCCTCTCTTAGAGAGTTCGTCTCTGAACGACCATATTCCATACAAATCTGCCCTTCGTTGCCTTTGGCGACACATGGTTCAGCGCGCTGAAGTGAATTATTTGAAATCCTCGACATAGTGAATCCGCACAGACCATTTCGCTTCGACCAGCTTGAGACATTCAAGCACAATTGACCAATCAGTTTGCTTACGTCCAGATGGACATACGGCAGCAAGCAGAATCGATCAATCAGGTTGCGTCCATCTAAGACACTTTGCTTTCTTTTGCTTTCTTTGATGATCTGGGAAAATCGTGACCCCGTGTGCCCATGAAACCAAATGCATCTTTTCTCTTGATCTATCTTTCTCTCATGATTTGGCAAATATGACCCTTGTGCCCAAAAACCAAATCCTTCGTCAGGTGTCTTGCTAGCCGTTAAAAACCCTTCGTGGGGAAAAGGTACTAGCTCAACCGATTGATCCTATTATCCTTCGCGGCCTGAGGATTCTGTCTGTGATACTCCATTAACAGTCTCTTGTCGTCGAAGTTCTCATAAGGTTCCTCAGTCCAATCTACTTCTTCCGGATACCCCTTCCACTTGACCAGATACAACACCGTTTCCGTTCCTTACTGTACTGGCTGCCCATGATCTCTTCGACTTCGTAACCCGTTTCGTACTCGTAGCCGTCGACACCATAACCAAGCTCGTTCTGCTCACTGGCCAAAGCAAGCTCGGTTGTAGGTCTTGTAGGGTTGGTGGAGAGTCGATAAGGTTCGATGAGTGATACATGGAATGCATTGTGAATACGCCATCGATTCGGCAACTCAAGCTTAATAGCGGTGGGCGAGAGTACCTTCGAGACCTTGAAGGGTCCATGAAGCTTCGCATCTAGTTTCCTAGATGGTCTTCGAGTTTTGAGATTCTTCCCATTTAGCATAACTAAATCACCAACCGAATACATCGGAGGATCCTTAGCACGCATATCATGGTACTTCCCCATTGTGTCCCGTGCTTGCTCTAAGCCCTTACAGCACAGTGCATGCACGCTGGTCATCCAGTGAACGTAGTTCCTAGATGCTGGATTCTTGGCTTCTGCTTTGATGGCCAATTCGTTCGAGGATAGAACCCAAAGTTTGCAAAGAACGGTGACATTCCTGTAGCCGTGGTGAGAGAGTTATTATAGGCATACTCTGCCATTGGTAACATCTCAGACCAATTGTCCTGCTCATAATTGCAGTAATTCCGCAGATAGGATTCCAGCGTTTGGTTGACTCTTTCCGTTTGCCCGTCCGTTTGAGGGTGGAATGGCGAAGACATCATTAACCTAATGTCAAGAGCTTCGACCAACGGGACCAAAACGAGGAGGTGAACCTAGAGTCCCAATCTGACACTATGTTCGATGGTAGAACATGAAATCTCCATACTTGTTTCAAGAAGATTTTGACTAGGTCTGTAGCTTTCTTGTAACCATCTTTCAATGGAATGAAGTGAGCCATTGTTGTAAATCGATCGACGATTACCCATACCGATGAGCATCCGTCTGATACCGGTAATTCGATAATGAAGTCCATGGAAATCGAATCCCATGGGTGGTATGCTAATTCGAGGGGTTGAGAAGTCCGTTGCGAGCGTGGCGAGCTGCTTTGTTCCTTTGGCACTCAGGGCATGAGCGGACATAGTCTTTGATGAATTTCTCCATTTCTGGCCAACAGAAATTTCGTCTGACCAGCTCGATTGTCTTCTCCTGCCCCATGTGTCCAGCCACCTTCGAATCGTGCTCCGCTTCCAATATCTGTTTCTCAACTGCAGATCGTCCGGAATCCACAGTCTGCTTTATAATAAAGGGCTTCGTCTTCGAATGAGATGTCTGGGCTTGGGTTACCTTCCATAGCTCGGACGTACTCTTCTTGCCTTGCAGCATCGTTATTAGCGGCGCTGACTACTGCTTCTAACAGCCTGAATTGAACTTGACTACTGGAATTGCTCTCAATGTTGCAGAAGAAATCGCAATTCTTTGCCTCGTAACCTCATTGCCGTTACTTGTACTGTGTTTCTTCAGAAGTTACCAACTGATCCGGTCTCAGAATGCGGTGGATAGGCTGATTTTCGTTTCTTCGGCACTACCTCCGCCTTTTTTAGGGCGGTACTCCGAACGCCTAGATAATGCATCCGGTTTCCCATTTGCACTGTCAGGTTGGTAGAATATTTTAAAATCATATCCTGCCAGCTCTTGAGCCCAGCGGGCTTGTGTCCGATTCAAGATCTTCGTATTCGGAAAGTATTCGAGATTTTGTGATTGGTGAAGACACTAATTGGATGAGCAGCACCTTCGAGATAACGTCTCCATTCTTTGAACGCAGATTCAATCGGGAGCATTCTTTGCCATGGATTTCTTAGTTGATCTCGGCTTTATCCATCTTTCGAGAATGGTAGGCTATAGGGTGCAATCGTCCATCATTGACTTGGGAGAGTACTGCGCCGATTGCAAAATCACTTGCGTCAGTCTCAATCACAATGGGCCAAACAGGCTCGAAATGTCGTAAAATGGGTGCCTCAGTAAAGTACTTCTTTAGCATATGAAGGCTATTTGGTTTCGCGGATTTGCTTTCCAATTAAACTTTTCGTTCGTTTTCTTGGTTAACTCCGTTAAGGGATGGCATATCATCGAAAATCCTTCGATGAAGCATTGATAGAAGTTGGCGAATCTGAGGAAGGACTGGATGTCCTTGACAGACTCCGGACTCTCCCATTTAAGAATGTATCAATCTTGTCCTCTGACATACTGACACCTTCTCCCGATATGGATACCCAAGGAACTCAACATATTTCTGGTGCCATTCGCACTTATCGGGTGCGATAGCCAAGTTGTTTTCCTGTAATCGACGAAGGACTTCTCGAGTCAATTGCACATGCTCTTCTTCGTTTTCTGTATAGATGAGGATATCATCTATATAGACTACTACTCCATGATCGATTAGATCGCACAGGATCTCGTGAATCATATCCTGGAATGTAGCTGGCGCGTTCGCCATCCGAAGGCATAACTGGTATTCATAATGTCCATATCTCGTATGAAATGCTGTTTTCCATTCATCACCAGGTTTAATTCGAATGAGGTTCTACCTGCCTTCCAATCAATTTTGGTGAAAATCCTCGATCCAGCAACCCTGTCTCTAAGTTCGTTCATAAGTGGCAATGGATATCGGTTCATAATCGTCACACGATTTAGACCTCTGTAATCCATGACAATCGTAAGCCTCTTCTGTGTGGCTTTGGAACGAAGTGTATGGGTGCACCACGGGTGACTTGCTAGGACGGATCTTTCCAGAATCAAGCATTTCCTTCAGATATTCTTTAAGGACCGAAGCTCCTTCTCAGGGAGTGCGTAGATGGGCCCCATGGAGGTTGCTCTCCATCTTTCAAGTCAATGGCATGATCGTAGGATCGATGAGGCGGAAGAGCATTGGCAGTTTCTCCGTTGTATAACATATCAAAGTCTCTGTCTTGCCATGGAATTCGCTCTACCCAATCGATCTCAATTTCATGTGCCGCATTGACGTGCATTGAACCAATAACCCCGATCCATCGCAGGTCTGTTCCAAACTTCAGAATGGAATCGTCATATTAGATTGAGAACAAAGATACCGCTGCCTTTGTGCAATGTTGATGGCAGTGTTTCGACGTAAACTGGAGCTTATCATGTTCTTTGGTAACTCCACTGAGTGCTCCATGCTTGACGATCCACCAGATAGGTAACATGATATCAGACGAATCTTCCATTGGACCAATTTCGAAGGTCTCTTTGGTATAATGGGATTCATACCGCAGAGTCACGGGGAAGGTGTACTGCCAACCCGCTTCTTCTACTCTTTCGCCATTAAAGTTTTCGACTATCTTTGGTTCCGTTCGAGTCACTAATGGAACACCATGTGAATCGGCCCACTGCTGTGACATCATAGGTGTATCGCACCCAGTATCCAAGAGAACCATTACAGGGACGTTCTTCTCATCTCGAAAGCTTGCAAACATGCGTACTGTGGGTCTTGAACCCGTCTTCGGTTCATGTGGTAATTGTTTGGATTTCTTGGGAACAGGCTGAGGTGCGCTGGCCGCAGCCTTGCGTTTTCGATCTTTTCGGTTGACAACCATATTGAACTGACTTTTGACACAGCTCCGGCCGCAATGGGTTGTGATTGTGATTGATGTGTAGGTTAATGAGTTTCGAATACGTATAATCAAGTTCGATAATAATTGTTTGTCACTTGTCACGCTTGGATGCTACATGACCAGCATATTTCGAGTATTGAACTCATCCTCAGGCACCCTTTCTTAAACAGCAGAAAAGAAAGTATATTGAATATCGAAAAGCTATAATACCAATGACCGCATTGGTAAGACCCAAATGAAAACCCAAAAGAAATATGAATATCTGTACCCATAGGAAAGACCGCAATCCCATAGAACAAAGGAAAGACAAAAGAAACTCGTTTCATCCGTCAATCTCAATATCGTCAAAGTCAACCTTGTAAAGCACTCGAGAGCTTGAGGCTGCTGCCGGTTTCGTCATTCGGTCAGCCAGACTCCTAGACTTGACCTTTGAAGAAGAGGTGGTTACTTCTGGCGTGTCCACCTTAGGCTTCTTATCCTTTCTCTTCTTTTTACTGGAGGACATCTTGATTGCATTCTTACAGAATACCCATCGATGCTCCGAGGAACCGCAGCGCTTGCGCTCGTTGCACTTGGCTCCTGCTTCCAGCAAAGATTCCGGAATACCTTTCAGGGCTTCGCCTTTGTCTACATTGACAGGCTTAGGACCCTTCTTCTCCGTTCGAGGTTTCTTGGAGTCAGAATCTTTGTCAAAGTTCTTCTTTCCTTGATTCCCCTTATCACCATCATTATCACGCTTCCTCTTATTGTTCTTTTTGTCTTTGGGTTTGTGATCATTGTGTTGGTGCTTGTTTTGCAGGCGTCTCTCATATGTGTGGCCGACTTGTTTGAGCAGTAATTTGTATTCTGCATTGTTGTTTGGTGAAATCTTCGAAAAGGATATTCGATCCTTGATTTCTTCGTTGTGTCCGCTGTGTAGAGCCTGTCGCCATGCAATCCCTGATAAGCAGACATGGTAGTTTAAGTCCTCCATCTTTACGATGTAGTCCCGGATATCTCCCTTGTACTGCAATTACTTCATTATTTTGAGGCATTCCGTTTCTTCTTCCAGGTTGATGATTCGTTCCTCCATAGCGCTGGTGAATGCCGACCATGTGTCAACCTGAAAATGTTTCCTAAGCTGTTTTTCTCAGTTGTTGTACCAGGCCAATGCCTTTTCTTGAAGGATACTTCCAACGAGATGATCTTATCGTCGTCATCGTTATATTCGTCCTTGCAGTACCTGAGATAGCGATCCACTCCTGTAATCCAGTGGCGGTAGAATTCCGACCTATCCGTTGAATCTACCTTAAATTTGTAGGGAAGCTCAATCTTCTGCTTCTTGGCTGAATTCGGAGCTCTTGGTGGGTAAGTTGGTACATGTGATCGCAGCACAGGCGGTTCACTATAGTCTGTGCCTCCTGGTGGTGGAAGTGGTGGGAGAACATCATCTCCACTATCAGAAAAGCTGGAGCTACTCGTGCTGGAGCTAGAAGATTTGCAGTCCCCTGGGGAGTCTCCTCCAACGCCTCCTGCGCTGTCTCCATTACCATTCGGTTCTAGTGTCACAGCCTCTTTGATCCATATTCCAACGCCATTACTTACGGTGTATTGAAGGCGGAATCCCTGCTCAACAGGCTTGGTATCCCCTTCCTTTGGTGTCAATACTGACCGGGCCAGTGAGCGTACTGATTACATTGTTCTCTCATCTGAGAGCTTCGTCTGCAAAGCTCTAGTGAATTCTTTGAATTTGCGCTCAAAGTCCTTCTTCATCTTTCGCTCGGCCGCCTTCCTTTCCCTCTTCGCATTGTCTGTCTTCCTCTGTGCTTGCTCCTGTATCATTTTTGCTTCCTGACGACACTTGGCATATAGCCCGGACATACGTTCGCCATCTTCTTGGGCATTTATCCAAACGTCCGCCAGTTCCTGAGATTGGGTATGCACTTGGAGGGCAAGGCGTTCTTGGGCTCGTTCCCTGTTATCGAGCAGAGTTGAAAGGGTTCCCCAGGCTTTTCCAGAACGTTGGAGTTGCTCGCTGAGGGCTAACCGCAGTTCTTCGTAATCTTCGATAGATTTGGCTTTCATCAGCACAAAGGCTGCTTGGACGTTAGCCGCAAACACTTGGGATTGGATAACTATATCGGAATGCTTCTCGAGTTGAGCCCTTTCCATCTTTTCCACTCCTAAGTAAATGGCATTGTATATCTCGTTTTGTCTCATGATGAGGCCTTCGTAAGCTTTGGCCAATCCTGGGATGGCCGTCTGTATCTCGAAATGTTTCTCCCTTGCTTCCTGAATAAGGGTGTCCATTCGCCTGAGCTCCCCGTTGATTCCATCCAAATGCTCAATGACCCAGTCCGGAATATCTTTCCTTGTGATGGGCTGGTATTGTGTGACGTGCTTGTCCTTATCGCTGGATAGAATTAACGCATTTTCCCTTCTAACCACCATGTAGGCATCCGTCATGCTGGTGTCTGATCCGACCATTATAGGATGACGAAAAATTGCTCAACTGGGGTGGTGTGAAAGAAGAGGAATCGAGCTCCGGATTGTTGCTGCAGTTGTACCGATGGTTCGTAGTCTGGGTGGGAGGCGTACGTAGTTCAGGACCAGCAACGTGGAAATAGGTATCGAAATAGGGGCGGTATTTCGTCCGAACTCATTCACCAATTCCAATGCTAAATGGCTGTGACGATGGTCGATAGAGCGGCTGCTGCTCTTTCGATTGTTGTGTGGGTTCCTCCGCAGTTGTGCCTGCAATAACACACGTCCTGATCTTCGCAATCGACATGCAAGCCTTTGTATCTAGTCCAATGATCAGTGAAGACTGGATCGTCGATACTTAGGCCTCCTCCTTGTCTGGCTGTGTCTGTCCAGTAGAGGTTCCACGGATACAGCGTATCAGGTGCGTCCCAGAAGTAATCTTCGAGAGGTTCATCTGTTTTGTTTAGGTGAGCGTCGATGCTATCGCAGAAGTTGAGGGGTTCTGGTTCTGCAAGCTGCGATGGGATTACAGCTAAATCGAAGAAGTTGACTCGACAGTGACAGTTGGAGTCGTATGGCATCAAGGTCGCTTGATGTATGTGGGTAGAAAGAATACCTTCCTCGGAAGCGTTTCTTTGCTTACAATATAATGTCACACCGGGAGCTTGGCTCCAGATTTGCTCAGTCAAAGTAGTATCCGTACTTAATTCGGGACTGCTTCGAAGGTAGGTTAGGAGGTTCGCTCGGGATATGAAATCACAAAATGATTCTGAACGACAAGAAGTAGATTTTCAATGCGTATATTGTTAAGGCTTGTTCTCCTCGCTGAGAAGGTTGATGCCTTTCTACCCTCGAAGAACCCAAGGTCTTTATACCATCGCCTTCGCTTTCTAACAAATACTTCTATCTACGCTTTTTCTCTAGAGCTCCAGCACCATAACCACCTACGAACCTCCTTCGAACAAATGCCCGTTCCTTCGCAACTACCGCGGCCTCCATCTGTCGATCCTCCATCGTCTTTATCGTCATTAGATTTTAATCAGACCATCAGTATCCTTTATGACATCAAGCTCGCGGGCTTGTGCCTCCGCACCAGTGGTATCCTTTCGATCTGATGACCTCCAGACGAATGGGCCTCATTCGATAGAGAGCAGCTTCGCTGTTCAGAGTCGGCACGTATTTTTAGGCTTCCAGCAGTGTTCGGTTTTTGGCTGGCGCCACACAGTTCATTGCCAGCTGTCCGTTTGTCGTCGGCGAGCGTCAGCTTATTGGCCGATGCCATTCAGCTGTTTGTTGGCTGTCCGTTTGTTATTGGCATTTCGGAGCAGAAGCGACCGCGGCCATTAACTAGCCGTTGATACTTATCGATGGTGTGGGTGTTCGTTTGCTAGCCATCCGAAGAGATTGGCTCTGGCATCCAAGATGATTGATAGCCGATGACATTGAATCAGGGAAATCGCGGGTGATCGTACGTGACCCCGCTGTGAACTTGCTAGGTGTAACAAATCATCTGATTACGGATCTTATGGTTAATCTTCACTTTATTGATATTTTGACAGTGATGGGCAATACAGTGCAATTGTTCATCAATGACTGGGGAAAGTACTGTGCTGATTGTAAAATCACTTGCATCAGTCTGAATCAATATGGACTAAATCACCTTAAAGTGCTGAAATATGGGTGCTACAGTAAAGCACTTTTTTTAGCTCATTGAAGGCAATTTAATTCAACAGATTTGCTTTCTAGTTAAATATTTCGTTTGTTTTCTTGGTTAACCTAATCAGTGGGCAGCATATCTTGAAAATCCATTGATGAAGTACCGATTGACATGGGTAAACCTGAGCAAAGACTGGACAATGTGGTGGAAAAGTGCATCCCCACCACTATTGGTACTAGTAAGTTTGGACATGTCAGGGGTATTGTAGTACTAAGAAAGATATATGTACAGAAGTATTGGTAGATAGAGAGAATCAAGCTTTTTCTGCACTCCTAAGCTAAGCACTTACCTTTTCCAAATGTGTATTCCAACACTCCAATCTACAAACCCACAAGCTGAGCGAATTGCTGTTCTTTCTCTATTGGATATATTTTGACATTCCCATTCTCTGTGTATGGTTCCCAAGTCAAAACTATCTCGTTCTTTGAGAGATTCCTCAGATAATCATTTGAAGAGTAATGAAAGAGGCATCTCTGGGGACCCCCCCTTCGCAGACCCTGCAAATCGCCGCAAATTTAGTTCAAAGACGCATTTGGGCTCGGAAAGGTGAGTATGGAATAGGGGATCAAAGGACTGCATGACGTGATATAAAACAGTAAGCAGAAATGAATGAACTAACTTGATACTGTGACAAAAACAGAAGTACCATCTTGCCACTGGGACAACAAGGGCCAACTTCACACCAGAATGCAAAACCGATGCATATACTTTGAACTCGGATGACATGCACCAACTTTATACTGTAATGATTAACACCAACTTTATAACGCAATAATAAGCGCCAACTTTTAATCCAAATACCAAGCACCAACATTATTACAAGATCATATGCCCTGATATTATAATGGAATTTCAAGTACTAACTGGATATGAGAATGACAGGTTCAGACTGTAAAGCAGGATAACAATCATCGACTTCATATTGCAACAACAATCAAATCATGGTCTTTCTTATGCAATGATCAGCACCAACTTCATATCAGAAGGAATACTGAAGCCACCAACCTTATAACTGGAACAAAGTCTGAATCTGATCACTTACTCTAGCACTTAACATATATTGAGCAGCTGAAGTATTACTCTCAAGAATTGGGTAGTAAAATGACAATTTCGGAAGAAAAACCTTTGAACCTGAGCATTAACCTCACTACTACATGATAATTCAAGGGGCAGGAGCACCAGCTTGAAAAAACATGGGATTGCAATATTGATACTGAAAGAGGGTGAAAATATATCTTATACTAATGATATATTAGGAAACCAATAAAATACTACCCTAGACACTCACAATCAAGGAAAAAGAGCTAGTCAGAAGAAAACAAGGAAGAAGGGACAGCCAGACCACTTTACCAACCTCACTTTTCATACTGACAATAACATCTAAATCACCCACTATACCATTTCAAAAAATGCACAAACATATCACCACTATCACTGCCACCTCAATGTTCAACATGTATATTCTTGTTCAGATCCATTCCACTTCTGCCACCAGCCCAAAAGAGGCTGGTACATCAACCCCTCTAAATGTCTTCTCTGACCCTTGTATCACTGCCCCCACCAACTCCCCCAACTCTATTGTAGAGCAGACAAACTTCATCAAGGCCCTTATAGTTGCTACTGCCAAGCGAAGAAATCAAATACTGCTTTTGGGAACCATGGAAGCCCTCATTGTTAGTGAGGCTGACTGCATCAAGTATATTGAAGCATATGAAGACCTCTCCTGTCACACAGGTACAGATCCATCCAACAATGGTGATATCTCTACATTCTTTTATCTTTGCTCTGGAAGCATTGATGAAATATTGAAATAATAAAACAATACGCTGAAGGAGATCGGAAGAAATCGATGAAAGAACTCAAAGAGACCTCTAGACATGCTGACAGCAAAGTATATATATGTAACACCGGGAGCGTCACTCCAGGTTTACCCGGTCAAATAGTATCTGTACTTAATCGGGACTGCTTCGAAGGTAGATTAGGAGCTTCACTTGGGATGTGGAAATCACTAAAAGATTCTGAACGAAAAGAATAGGCGTTCCCCAATGCGTATAATATTAAGACTTGTTCTCCTCGCTCAGAAGGTTGATGCCTTTCTACCCGCGAAGAACCCAGGTCTTTATACCTTTGTCGTCGCTCTAAAAATACTTCTATCCACGCTTGTCTCTAGAGCTCCAGCACCATACCCACCTTCGAACCAATGCCCACTAATTTCGCAACTACCACGGTCCTCCATCTCTCGATCCTCCATCGTCTGTATTGTTATTAGATTATCATCAGACCATCGGCATCGTTCATCACATCAAGCTTGCGGGCATGTGCCTTGAGACCAGTGGTATTGTTTTGATCTGATGACCACCAGACGAATAGGCCTCTTCGATAGAGTGCAGCTTCACTGATCAGAGTCGGTACGTATTCTCAGGCTTCCGGCAGTTATTGGCTTTTTGCTGGCACCATTCAGTTGTTTGCTGGCTGTCCGTTTGTCGTCAGCGAGCGTCAGCTTCATGGCCGATGCCATTCAGCTGTTTGCTGGCTGTTCATTTGTCGTTGGCGAGTTGGAGCAGAAGCGACCGTGACCATCAACTAGCTGTCGATGCTTATTGATAGTGTGGGTGTTCGTTTGCTCGCCATCCGAAACGATTGGCTCTGGCATCTGAGACGAGTGATAGCCGATGATGTCTAATCAGGGAAATCGCGCGTAATCATATATGACCCGCTGCGAACTTGCCAGGTGTAACCATATATGCATGGGAACATAGCTGGAAAGACTGTGCAAAGATCAAATGAAGTGAGATAATGTCAAATTGAAGGCCTTTATCTTAGCCTATAACAACATCAACCAAGCCATAGTTACAATCGGCATATTGTATGAGTGTGGGTGAGTTGAAATGTTGCTTGGAGACCTCCCAGAAGACTAAAGCCAAGGCTGTCATAAAACTTGAATTGAACCCCTAGGAACCTGTATATTTCGACAGCATCACTCCAGATTTACCTGGTCAAAGTAGTATCGATACATAATTCGGAACTGCTTTAAAGGTAGATCAGGAGCTTCACCTGGGATGTTAAAATCACTAAAGGAATCTGAAAGAAAAGTATAGCATTTCAGTGCACATATTGTTAAGGCTTGTACTCCTCACTGAGAAGGATGATGCCTTTCTACCCTCGAAGAACCCAAGGTCTAAATAACTTTGTATATGCTCTAACAAATACTTCTATCAACGCTTTTGTCGAGAGCTCCAGCACCGTTGAATCAATACCCATCTCCTTCGCAACTACTGTGGTCCTCCATCTCTTGATCTTCTGACGTCTTGATAATCATCAGATTATAATCAGACCATCAGTATCATTCATGACATCAAGCTTGCGGGCTTGGGCCTCCAGACCAACAGTATCCTTCGCATCTGATGACTTGCGATGGAATAGACCTCTTTTGATAGCAAGCAGCATTGCTGGTCAGAGTCAGTGCATATTCCCAGGCTTCTGGCAGTCGTAGGCTTCTGGGCTGACCCCATCCAGGCCAAGGGCTCAGGGCTTCGGTATCAAGGTGTCAGGGCTCGAGGTTCTAGGGGATTTAACAACCAAACAGCTGCAGGGCTTAAAGAGTTGGGAAAAGAATGGAGCTAAAGAGCAAGGACTGTATACAAGAGACTTGATTCAAAATCACTGAGTGTGAAAGAAGTGGATGCCCAAGCCATTTAATTGTATTGTAGACTAGAGCACAAGTGCAGAAAGAAATTCATTCTCTGCCTAATGCCTGACTGATATATAGCAATTCCGTCCATGATCCACTTGTTCCATAATACATCCAATCCTTTGCTATCATTGTACACCATCTTTGCAACATTCCTACTCCTTCTGCGTAACTTGATTTTTTTCATTTGAAACCTGATTTCATTCTTATCCTGCTTAAGCATCTATTCAAACCATATTCCATTTTCATCGTTCTTAACGTCGGTATAAAACCTGATTTCAATCTTATGGTATATAATTCTATGTATTACTGAACAATCATCACTCCACCATCAATTGTTACTCAGCCCAATCATTACAATTCTGCTGTTTGCCAGCTGTCTATTTGTTATCGGTGAGTGTCAGATTCTTGGGCGATACCATTCAGCTGTATGTTGGCTGTCCGTTTGATATCAGCAATTCGGAGCTGAAATAATGGTGGCCATTAACAAGATGTCATTGCATATTGAGGGTATTCATATTTGTTTGTTGGCCATCCAAAAAGATTGACTCTGGCATTTGAAACAAGTGATGGCTGATAACATCTGATGAGAGAAATTGAAGGTGAAAGTACATGACCCCACTGCAAAACTTGTAGGCATAACACTACCCCTATCTTCGAGAGTTTGTCTCTGTACAACTATACTCCATACTGATCTGCTCTTTGTTGCGTTTGGCAATTTATGATCCAGTGCATGGAGATGAATTATTTGAAATGCATGATATTGTGGATCCGTACAGACCCCCTCATGTGAACCAATCAATTTGCTTATACCCAAATGCAACCTATGGTAGCAAACAGAATTTATCAATCAGGTTGTGTTTGGCTAAGACACTCAGCTTTCTTTTTTGTGACATGGAAAGATCTTGACCCCATGTAACCTGAAACCAAATCCCATCATTCTTTCATGATCTGGAAAATCGTGACCCCTTGTACCCTTACAAACCAAATCCTTTATGAGGTGTCTTGCTAGCAATTCAAAACCTTTTGTTGGAAGAACATACTAGGTCCACCATTTGATCCTATTATCCTTTGTGGCCTGAGCATTCTGTCTGTTATATTCCATTTACAGTCTCTTGTCGTTGAAGTTCTTATATGGTTCCCCAGTTCAATCCGTTTCTTCTGGATACACCTTCCACTTGACATGATATAAAATCCGTTTACATTTCTTGCTATACTGGCTGCCCATCATCTCTTTGACTTTGTTACTCATTTCGAATTGATAGCCATCCCCATTGTAAGCAAGTTCTTGAGACACAGCAGGTTCTGGTATTGCCCTGATGGGATTGCTGGTGAGTCAGTAAGGTTTGATGAGTGATACATGGAATGCATTGTGAATATGCCATTGATTTGATGGCTCAAGCTTACTAGCAGTTGGCAAAAGCACCTTTGAGACCTTGGAAGCTCCTTAAAGCTTTTCATCCTGTTTCTTACAGGGCCTTCAAGTTTTGAGGTTCTTCCCATTTAGCATAACTAAATTACCAACTGAATACTTCAGCGGTTTCTTAGCATGCCAGTCATGGAATTTCCCCATTGTTTCCCATGTATATTCTAAGCCTTTATGGCAGAGTTGATGCATGCTGGATATCCAGCAAACGTAGTCCCTAGATATTGTATTCTTTGCTGCCACTTCAATGGGCCAATTTGTTTGAAGATCAAACTCAAAGTGTGCAATGAATGGTCACATTCACATTGTGGTGGTGATGAAAGCATCATTATAGGTATTCTCTGCCATCCATAACATCTCAGACCAATCATGCTGCTTTTAATTGCACTCATTCTGAAGATAGCATTCCAATGATTGATTGACTCTTTCAATTTGTCAATCCATTCGAGCATGGAATGGCGAAAACATTTTCAATCAATTGACAAGAGCTAATACCGACAAGGACCGAAATGTGCAGGTGAATCTAGAGTGCTGATCTCACAGTATGTTCGATCGTAGACTATAGAATCTCCATAATTCTTCGAGGAAGATTTTGACCAGGTCTGTACCCTTCTTCTCAGAATCTTTCAACTGAATGATGTGAAACATATTCTCAAATTAGTTCATCATTATTTCTACCGATTTGCATCTATTTGATACTGGCAATTAGATGATTAAGTGCATGGAAATTGTATTCCATGGGTGGTGTGCTTATCTGACGGGTTATAGAGGACTGTAGTAAGCATAAGGAACTGCTTGGTGTTGTTTAAATTCAGGGCATGTATGGACATAATCCTCGATGAATTTCTCCAGTTCTGGGGAAAAGAAATTTCATCTGACCAGCCCAATTGTCTTATCCTGTGCCATTTGTTCTACCACCTTTGAATCATGCTGTGCTTCCAATATCTGTTTCTTCAACTGCAGATTATCTGGGATCCACAGTCTGCATTTGAAATACAGGGCTTCATCTTCGAATGATATATTTGGGCTTCAGTTTCCTTCCATAGCTTGAACATACTCATCTTGCCATGCAGTATCATCATTAGCAGTGCTGACTACTACTTCCAACAGCCATGAATGGAACTTGACTACTGGAAGTGTTCACAACTTTGACAAAGAAATCATAAGTTCTTCCCCTCATAACTTCATTGCCATCACTTGCATTGTTTTTTCTTTAGCAGAAAGCAACTGATCAGATTTCAAAATATAGTGAATAGGCTGGTGTGCGTTTTTTTTGGCACTACCTGCCCCGCATTAAGGGTAGTACTTTGAATATCAAGATTATGCATCTAGTTTCCCATTTGCACTACTGGGTTGGTATAGTATTGTGAAATCGTATTTTGCCAACTGGTGAGTACAGCAGACTTGTCTCTGATTGAGGATGATTGCAGTTGTGAAGAATTTAAAATTCTTGTGATCGGTTATGACATTGATTAGATTAGCAGTACCTTCAACATGATCTTTATATTGCTTGAATGCAGATATCATGGCGAGCATCTCTTTGTCATGAATTTTGTAGTTGATCTCAGCTTTGTCCATCTTTCAAGTATTGTAGGCAATAGTGTGCAATCGCCTATCAATATCTGGGGAGAGTACTGCACTACTAGTACATTCATATGTGTCAGTTTCCATCACCCAGGACCAAACAGACTCGAAGTGCTTTAGTATGAAAACATTCGTCATTTACATTTGTAGCATATCGATAGTACTTTAAGTTTGGGGATTTGCTTTGAAGTCAAACTTTTTGTTTGTTTTATTGGTTAACTCCATTGAGGGATGGCATATCTTTGAAAAATTTTCAACAAAGCTTCAATACATGTTGGCACACTTGAGGCAAGATTGGACATTCTTGACTGACTCCGGAGTCTCCCATTGACGAAGTGTATCAATTTTGTCCTCTGATATACTGACAACTTCTCCCGATATGAGATACCCAAGAAACTCAAGTTGCTTTTGGTGCCATCTGCACCTATCGGATGCTATAGCCAAGTTGTTTCTTTGTAATCAACCAAGGACTTTTCTAGTCAATCACTTATGCCCATCTTCATTTTCTGTATGGACGGAGAGATCATTTATATTGCCTACCACTCCATGATCAATTAGCTCTCGCAGAATTTTATTCATCATATTTTTGAATATAGCTGTCATATCTGCCAATCTAAAGGGTATAACCAGGTATTTATAATGTCCATATGTCATGCGAAACACTGTTTTCCATTCATCACCAGGGTTATTTCAAATGATGTTGTACCCTACTTTCAAATCAATTTTGGTGAAAATCTTCAATCCAGCCACACTGTTTCTCAGTTCATTTGTCAGTGGCAATAGATATTGGTTTATAATTGTCACATTCTTTAAACCTCAGTAATATATGTACAATTGTTAGCCTCTTCAATATGGCTTTGGAATGAAGAGTATGTGTGCACCTGTAGATAACTTGCTTGGATGAATCTTCCTGGAATCAAGTATTTCTTGAAGATATTCTTTCTGGACTGAAAGCTCTTTCTCTGAGGCATTATAGATGGAACTCCACTAACGTGGCTCCTCATCCGTCAAGTCAATAGCCTGATCGTAGAATCCATGTGGTGGAAGAGCATTGGCTGTGTCCCTATTGTATATTATGTGAAAGTCTCTGTATTGCCACAGAAGATGCTCTACCCAATGGATTGTAATTTCATTTGTTGTATTGACATGCTTTGAACCAATAACTCCAATCCATCGAAGATGATATCAAACCTCAAAATGGAATCGTCATATTCAATTCAGAACAAACACAGAACTATCTTTGTGCAATGTTGATGGCAGTGTTTCAATGTATACTGGAACCTATCATTTTCTTTGGTATCTCCACTGACTGTTCCATGCTTGACAATCCACCTGCAAGGTGACATGATTTCAAACAAATGCTCCATCGGACCAATTTCCAAGGGTGTTTTGGTATAATGGGATTCACACCACAAAGTGACAGGGAAGGTATACTGCCATCATGCTCCTTCTACTCTTTTTCCATGAAAGTTTTCGACTATGTTTGGTTCCATTCCAGTCACTAATACAACACCACGTGAATCAGCCCACTGTTTTGACATGACAGGTATATTATACTGCGTATTCAAGGGAACAGATACAGGGACATTCTTTTGGTCTCGAAAGCTTGGAAACATGTATATTGTGGGTTTTGAACCTGTTTTAGGTTCAGGTGGTAATTGTTGCTTGGGTTTCTTGGGTACAGGCTGAGATGTACTGGCTGCAGCCTTACCATTATGGATTTTTTCGGATGACAATGATAGCGAACTGCTTTTCAACTGAGCTCCAGCCGCAATGGATCGTGGTTGATGAATGAGGTTCGAATGAGTTTAATCAAGTTCGATGGTAATCACTTATCACTTGTTGTGTTTAGATGCTATATGAGTAACATATGTTGCGTATTGAACCCATTCTCAGGCACCCGTTCTTAGGGAGCAGATAGAACAGTATATTGAATATCGAAAACCCATAAGCAATATCAATGTTCACATTGGCCTGACCCAACAGATATCCCACAAGATCTATGAGTATCTGTACCCATAAATACAAATACTGGAGGTGTTTGTACCTTGAAAACCATACACATGACCACTATCTCATAGGACAAAGAAAAAAAACTCGTTTTATTCATCCATTTCCATACTGTCAGAGTCAACCTCATGAAGCTGTCAAGAGCTTGAGGTTGCTACTGGTTACTCAATTCAGTGAGCGATACTCATCAGCTTGCCCTTCAAAGAAGAGGTGGTTACTTCTGGTGTCAAAGTTTTCATTTTAGGCTTCTTATCCTTCTTCTTCTTGCTTGACAATGCATTGATGGCATTGCTTCACAATTTCCATTGATACTCCCTTATTCTTAAAGATTTCTTGGGGTCTGAACTTTTCTAAAAGTTCTTCTTGACTTCAGTCCCCTTGTCATTACCATCATCATCATGCTTCCATTGATTGTTCTTTTCACCTTTGGGCTTCCGATTGTTGTGATTGTACATTTCTTGCAGGTGTCTCTCATTTGCATGGACTGACTTGTTTGAGTAGTAATTTGTATTCTAGGTCGTTGTTTGTTATAATCTTTGTAAGGAATATTTGATAGATGATTTCTTTGTTGAGTTTGCTGCATACAGCCTGCCACCATGCAATTCACAATGAGCAGCCATGGTAGTTCAAGTCCTCCATCTTAAAAATGTAGTCATGGATGTTTCCCTTGTACCACAATTACTTAATTTTTTTGAGGTAATCCATTTCTTTCAGTGGGTTGATGAAATATTCTTCCATTGTTTTGGTGAATGTTGACCATGTATCAACCTGAAAATGCTTCCTAAGCTGTTTTTCTCAGTTGTTGTACCAAGCCTAGATTCTTTTTTGAAGATTACTGCCAACATAGCGGATCCTGTTGTTATCATTATTATAATCATATTGGAAGCATCTGAGATTGCATTTCACTCCTGCAATTTAATAGTAACAGGACTCCAACATGTCTGTTGGATCTCCCTTAAACTTGTAGAGAAAATCAATTTTTTGCTTCTTGCATGGATTTGGATTTCTTGGTGGTTATGGTAGTACCAAAGGTGATCGGCTATAATCTGTTCCTGCTGGTGGTGGCAGTGGTGAAAGAACATTGTCTTGGCCATATGAAGAGCTGGAGCTTTTTGAGTAGGAGCCAGAAGACTCAGAGTCCCCTGGGTGGTCCCCTCCAATTCCTGCTGCTCCATCTCCATTACCATTCAGTTCTGGAGTCACAGCAACTTTGATCCATATTCCAACACTATTATTTATGATATATCGAAGGTAGAATCCCTGCCCAACAGGTTTCACTTCCCCTCCTTTGGTGGCAATACTGACTGGGTCAGTGAGCATACAGATTTTTTCATTCTGTCATCTGGGATCTTTGACTCCAAGGCACTAGTGAATTCTTTGAATTTCCACTCAAAGTCCTTCTTCATTTTTTGCTCTGCAGCCTTCCTCTCACATTTTGCATTGTCTTCCATTTTCTCTGCTTTCTCCTGTATGTTTTTTGTTTCCTGAAAAGACTTGGCAAATAGCACCCATATTCATTCTCCATCTTCTTTGGCTTCAATCTGAACATCCGCCAACTGCTGGAATTAGGTATGCACTTAGAGGGCAAGGTATTATTGGGCTTGTTCCCTATTATCAAGCAGAATTGAAAGGGTTCCCCAAGCTGTTCCAGAAGATTGGATTTGTTTGCTCAGGGCTGATCGCAGCTCTTTGTTGGCTTCGGTGGATTGGACCTCTATTGGAACCAAGTCTGCATGGATATTAGCTGCAGATACTTGAGATGGGACGACTATATCGGAATGTTTCTTGAATTGAACCCTTTCAATCTTTTTCACTCCCAGATGAACAACATTGTATATCTCATTTTGCCTAATCATAAGGCCTTCATACACTTTGGCTAATCCTTTGAGGTCCATGTGTATCTTGAAGTATTCTTCCTGGGTTTTTGGATATAGGTGTCTATATATCCTAGCTTTCCATTGATTCCATCCAAAGCTCAGTAATTCAGTCAGCAATATCTTTTCTTGTAATGGGCTGGTATTGTATCTTCTGCTTATTCTGCTCATTGAAGAGGACCAATGCATTTTCCCTTCTCATCACCATATATGTATCTGTTATGCTGGTGTCAGATCCAACCATTATAAGATGAAGAAAAATTGCCCAACAGGGGTGGTGTGAAAGAAGAGGGATTAAGCCCTGGAGTGTTGCTGCAGTTGTACCAAAGACTTGTAGTCTGCGTTGGAGATGTATGTAATTGAGGACGAGCAGTGGGAGAATAGATAGCAAAATAGAGGTGCATTAGAAATATGCACTTCCCTCCCTGGCCGGGCACCCACATTCCTGTATCCTTCTTGGGGCTTGGGAGGCTTCCATACCGTCCCATATCATCATTCTATGCTCCAACGCCCCCCAGGACCGTCACAGTGCACCTGTGAACTTTTCACCATTGTACAGGAGTATCACACTGCATTCCTACCACTCCCTGGGAGATCCACAAATATGTTCTGTTGCATACTTTGCTCTGTATGCCTCCCTGATGCTCCACAACCCTTACTGCCAAGTGGCGTCATGTGTTACTCTATTTATAGATAATGCAGTCAATGTATTACTGCTCCTGCACGCATCATCATAAGAGATCTGTATAAATCGACATCTCTCGATCTCACTACACTAATATATTGTCTAAATATACCAGGTAGATTCTGAGTCCATGCCTGCATAAAACTCCTCTCATTCACTTGGATCAATGGCAGAGGTGGCTCCAAACCTTTCATCTATATGTGTTTTGTTTTATAATACATTGCAGTATTTATCCGAATCCAATTGATTATTCACATTCCATACCAAACTGTTCTCTGTTGATGCCTGGATCTCTGGAATCAAGGGGCAATGCCCTGCAATTTTTTCCCCAGCAATATCATGTGGTTTTGATTCTTGTACCACTCTGACGAACCCATCCACTTGTTCAGTGTGCCCAAAATGATACTCGAAAAGTCTACCAACAACAATAGCCAACTCCAGCGCTGATGGTCTATCAACCCTGGTTGATGGAATGAAAGAAAATCAGGGTACTGATGCAACAGCTAGCCACCAGTCCTCGCAATCATCCCAGTGAACAGCAAGGTCCGGGTCATTGGTGACCAGGTGATATATTGAACAGGAAATGTGGGGCGGCACCCACAGAGTCCATCATCCATATTTTTGCCCCTGCACCCCCATAACACATACGGACACCACCTGTTTGTGTCACCATCGGGCATACCCTCAATGCTTCAGTCGAACAGGACATGGTTCATCTGCTGAGGGTTATGAAATCCCTGCCTGTAGAAAGGTACATTTTGGTGAGTTTGAAATATTATATCTTCCTTGATCACATTTCTGTAGCCCCAGATCACACAGATCAAATCATGGCCCCAGATGTCCTGCCGATGCTGCATGAAAAGTGATGGGAATGTTGGAATGTTGACGGTTTCAGCTGCTGCAGCTAGTAATATCTGTGTGAAAGATCATGAATGTGCACTAATAGTTGAAAGTTTAAACTACCACAGAGGTTGTGTACTGGGTTAAATTAAGCATTCAGATTTGCCAGCAAGAATTCTAGTCTCTCAGCCGTACCTAGTTATTTGCCGTTTCTCTCAACCCCTAACCATATTGAGAACTTCTGCACTCTGCATGATGTTCCATCCGGACAATGCAAGATACCAAAGAGTCTGTTCCATTTAGTCCAGTGAGGTGTAGTGATCATTTTGGTGAAGAAGCTGTCACATGAAGTGAACTCCAATGCTGAGATGATATGCATCTTTGATGTTCGAAATGTACACGAGCTCGGAGATCGGAGTTCAAACGTAATGAGGAGCACCCATCATCGTGATAAACTTGCTGTAATGACAGAGATAATGCATTTTTGGTTTTCCAAAGTAATGGAGTTGCAGCATTAGCTGCTTCTGTACATTTGTACCTCTCCTTGAGTCCCATTCCTGATCATACTTCAGGTACTTCTCCATCATAGTGTAATGAAAAGTAGCTTGAGCTGCCTGGTTTGCCCTGTAAACCTCTATCTCCAGACGCCAGGCCACCTCATGTTGGCATGCCACTGACCAATGTGTTTCTGCTTTCTAAGCTTCTAACAGGTGCCGCTCGAACACCGACATAGCTGTAACATTGACCATTGAGGCGCCGAACACAGCAGTCATAATGGCATGACGTTGTTGTTCAACTTATTGAGTAAACCTCCTTTTCGGTCCACAGCTAGCTTTTGGATACAGCTTGAGTTCTAGGTGGTCCTCAGCTTCTGAAAATGACAGGCCCAACCATGCAAGCTGGTCTGTGGACGCTGTGAAGAGCTAGGCTTTGAGTGGTACCAGTGTTGTTGCCCGCTTCTCTGCATTGCAGGTAGTGGCATGTAGCTGATGTTTTTTTGGGAATACCTCAAAAGTTTTCTGCTGCCCAGTTGTGATACCATAAGTCTCACTATGATGGTTTCTCTCAATCTTCTCCATCACCACCTCTTGAAATGTTGCTGCCTGCACTTGGGAGTTGCTTTCTCAATGCTATGTCTGGGCCTCAGCAGGATGTTAAGGAGTGAAGATTTGTTTGCACATGAAAAACTTTCGAGAGATTTGTCGAGATATTTCAAAAAGACATCCCATTGCCTTTGGTGGCTGCCTGGAAAAGACAATTCAATCAGTACCCGAATTGTTTTCATAACCTCAGTATCAAATGCACTGTTTGGGATTGTTTTCCCTGCAACATCACTCGAAGGCATGGGAGTCCATACTGCAGAAAGACTGCTGATCATTTCTTGGATGTCCGTGCCATGCCTGGATTGATTCTTGAGACCATCAAAGGGTTTAGAGAAATGCAACATGTTCGGATAGTGTGGAACTGAGGTAAACCGGACATTGAATTCAGCTTTCAAGCCTTGATTGGTGCAGTACTCCAAATGCCAGTTGAATGGATTTTTCACGATCCCCAAATAGAGTTGGTGAAGCTCATCCGGTTGCCAAAGGTGATAGACATTGTACAGAGGTTAATCCTACGAGAGATTCAAAGTCAGTTGCAGATGCACCTCTTTGAATTCATCAAGTTGGTTCTCTTCCAGGTGCTCCTGATAGTGTGTTGTACATTGAGGCTCCAAATTGCAAAATCCTTCGCCATAGCCCATCTCACGTCCCTGCGGTGAATCACACACAGGGCATGCTCCTCAAACTATTGTTGTGATTTTTTCAGTGTCTGGGTAGTCCATAATCCATGCTATTAGCAATAGGTAGCAGGTATGTTTGAAATCGTCGGCACAATGCCACTTGTAACAAGTGCCACTGATATGGACTGTGCTATTTGGTGTCAGGATGGTATGGATCGCATGGTGCCATGAAGAGTCTATATCAGTTGCACTTTTTGGTGATCTGGAATGAATTCCACCAGAAACCAGGCCCACCTTGATGCTGCATGACAAACATCTTTCTACATGTTCTCAATATTGAAAGGAAGAGACCAGGCACTCTTGTTGCCAGAGATATTCGTGAGATGGGTTCGGTCCCAGGCAAACATTTCTGGCACAATTGTCCCACTGTCCGCTATATGCTTCTGAGTTGCCCACCACTGCTCTTCGATGTTCATATCACTCTAGATTTAATAATCAGCCAAATTGTGTAGCTGCAATGGAGCGAAATCCAAGGGCTCCACAAAAGATAAATGCCTCAAAAGATACTGGATGCACTTGAAAATATTCCAGCAGTATATGTTGCCATATTTCCCAGGTGCCTGAATCCAACTCTATGTTTCCAGTCCGAAGTCAAGGCACCTCAGCAGCTCCCAGAGCTCAGATGCTGTCTGGAATGAAGTCGTACGAAAATTGTCAAGGCCACACCGCAGATAGTTCCTTTTCCAAGTTTTGCTTTGTATATCCAGAGCCTCGGCTTGTTGATAATTGAATGCATGAGCAAATGGGTGCCACAGTATCGGCAAAAAATCCCAGCGCCCAGATGCATTCGTCATGCCCGGGTGTGAGTTGTGCGCCTGCAGCGCCTGGAACGGCGGGAGGTAGGGTGATATGTAAGTCCGCAACAATATGATGTGACACACTGCAAAAACACCTCTAGGCGTTAAGGATTCACACAGTGACATATCACTCTGCTGGACGCCTGCTGACGTTTAATATACTGTGTTTTTCATCTGGTCATTGCAATTGCATGGTGTTTGGTGCATGGTGGCAACACCACTCTGTGCATTGTAATGATGATGCTATGTATTGCATATATCACCATACCGTCAGCATTTTGCAACGTAGTCTTGATCAAGTCTATTAAATCTATTTGCACTTATGAACATCGTTTATACCCTTTTCACCACTATATTCCACTCATCCTCCAGCATATAATAAATGTCGTTCCAGGTCGCTAGGTTTATACGACTATTGACTATCCATCCTTTATTCTCTGACTTTGACAAAATGGGCTCCTCTGGAATTAAGTGAGCTGCACCCACAATATTTCCTCCACTAATAACTACATATGCACCTCCAGAAGATAGATTCACCACCCTGACAAGCTGTGATGCACTTTCCGGTATTCCACTGTTGGCAGGCTTTGTCACTTGAACATATGCTAACCAAAAGATATTCTTGCTGTGCGGATGGACAATGTGCGGCTTGAATGGGCAAAGTATACGGTACGGTACTCGTCCCTGCTGTGCTATGTGATACAGCTCCTGCGCCTCCTTACGTTGTGAAGTCGGAAACCATACCCAGTCATGGCGCGCAGCCCCGGAATACCATTGTATATCTCCAGTACATCTGAGATACTGAATAATGAGCTCGCAATGCATATTGCATAATTCTACTCCAATCCATGGTACATTGCAGCAGTGCTGTTTAAAAAATCATCTCAATCAATCATGATCTTCTTGGATTGTAAGAAACGATAGATGGCATCGTATAGTTCATTTCGGAGGACGTCGTCACCTATTGTTTTCAAGAGGCCTTGAAAGTTCCTGACTTTCCCTTTTCCTTTGTGCAGCTAGGGAGATATTAACCACAATACACAACATTTAGTGGTTGCTTCTGTCGTCACGTCCGTCGTCACCTGTGGAGCAGCTCGTTTATAATTCCATGCATCGCGTTTGGCCTTTCTGACAGCAAATGCATCACTCCGAATGTAGTAGTTGATCATTTGAGTATAGTGATCACTGGTCTTATTCGAGGCATTAAACTCGTCCTTCATCTGCTTCCGGTGAGAGCATTCTCCGATCTCTGTCGACCACTGTTTAAGCGATCTGTACCGTTGTATCTGCTCTTGGAAGTGCTGCATGAGATGGATCTTGGGACAGTTGCAATGGCAACCATCTTCAATGTATTCGGCCATATCTGCATCGAGAATATCTTTCCATGTGTCGTGAATGTGCTGTCGAAAGGCTGCCATTTGCTACTTGTTTTCCACCGAATTCAAATTGGCATCCCGCTCGGCACACAATTCCGTACGTTTTCTTTGGCGTCTGCTGCAAGATTTTTGCCAACCCTGAATTGTTGAAACACATCCTTCGAATCGTGGAAGCGACATAGTGTATAGTCCATAAGGTCCAGCGTTCCATCATGGTGAGAGTCATACCGCAATGGAAATAGAACTCAATAGCAGAGCAAGAGCACTCAACTGCACCGTCAAAAACACTACGCTGAGAGGGGCTTGGGTCCTGCAGAGCATTGCATACAACACCCAGAAGGAATTGTGTCATTGTCTTGATTTCTCCTCTGTTCCAACGTGAAACCTCCTCATATAGACATCTTGACTTCGTCATATGGAGGTATGCAGGTACTGAGAGCCAAATATCGTTGAACTTGTTAAGCTGCTTATGCTGCTTGAGAAATTCGTAAAGCCTTGTCAGGAGGTACTTCAACATTCCAATTTGCATCGTATGAAGCAGATCAGGCTTAGGAAGATCGCTTGTGATGCAATCGAGATACCATAAGATATTGAAGGCTGGATTTATTTCATGGTGTTTGCGTTCGGCGATACTGAGCGGTGTATTTGAATCTGAGAGCATACAATACATATCATGATCCCGGAGGTTCTGTTGCTCATGTTGGTGGGGTAGATTACCCATCTCCACCCTGGGGCATTTGCACCAGTAGCATACACTATTTGGGATGTTGTGAAGATCATGGTGCTCGGGGTAATCGGCCATCCATGCATCCAGTGTCCAATAACAATACCTGAAGTTGCCATCGGCACAGTGGGCATAGAAGGTGCGAGTTGCAAAATTATGTAGCAGTTGCAACACATGCTATAGCACGTTCTGAGAGACCATTCGATTATGCTCTCTCTGAGCATTTCTTCTTATGAGTGGGACATCACGCATCTTGATGGCAATGGGCAAAAGAGCGACCAACAACATGCTGTGCATTGTGTGCTTCATCCATGCGGCTGCTGATTGGTTGCGGATTGTCATATATATCAGCCATGCCATTTTGTCACAAGAGAAGTTCATGAGGGGGGTGGCGTCAGACATGAATAGCATTGGCACCAGCGTGCCACCGGCGGGTATTGTTGTTTACATAATTGGGAGCATTGTAAACGGCATAAGAAGGAAGCTTACCTACTTATCCCACCACCAGTCTCCAGTATGAATCTCGTTGTAAACACAGTGCCCAGAATCATTGAAGCAATGTTTCGGAGTATCAGTAAAATGTTCCTCATAGGCTGGCTGCCGGAGTAGGCATTTTGCACACTCTATAATATCATGGTGCCAAAATTCAATTGCATCTGCATGCTGCACACTCCATGCCATCTGCAACATAGCTTTCTTCCAGGAGCCATGGCCGAGTCCATCCTCCATTGCGTCAATTTTCGGTCGGAGGTGGTAATTCGATTGCAGAGACTCGGGCACACTCTCTTCAAGGCTGCAGTTGCCCTTCAGCAAGTCGTCGATGACGCTTGTGGGAAGACCTTTCGATGTAACCAGCTCTGTTGAATTGTACTCCTCCTCACTGGTGAATGGATGGAAAGGGTTGTCAAAGTTTGCCTCAGCATCGTGCTCATTGTCAGTCGGAATGTATCCGACAGCGGCACCGTCATCTGGATATGAGAAGTTTGCAAGTGTGTTCAAGTCAAATTCGGATGGTTCTAGAAAAGGAAACGTGTGCAACGGTGAAAACCCGTCAGGATCGTCATAGTGGTAATGGTTAGCATGAAAACCACTCTAAGAATTATGAACGTATTGCTGGAAGTTTTTTCGAACGTGTTGATGTGGCTTGGAGTCTGTCTTTGCTTCAAGGCGTTGGGTGCGATATTGAGGATGATCGCTTTCAATGTATTTGTAGAGCCACAGGTCAAACTTGTACAGTTTCAGGCAAACAGAACACCAATGATTCGAAGTTTGTATGCGAGCCATGGTGCACGCGATGTAGACCATGTGGAGAGCTGAATACAGAATATCTTGAGTATTGCCATGCATGGGTCGATGCCAGGCATGGGTTGTTGCCATGAACGGGTAGTGGAATTAAGCGTAATGCCATGGAGGCTCTTCAGGGCGGAAATATCGTCCATAAAACATGTATTTCTAAGACCTTCACCTCCATTTGGACTATTTGCAGTTCAAAGCGGGCTTGAATGTGCGCTTGGGCTGTAAATGCACTTGGCTGCAAGTGCATTTGGGCTGCTAGTGCACTTGAGTGGCGAAACTCAGGCAAAAACATACAATATCACTCATTTTTTGTGCCAAGACATGTATTTCTTAGAGAATCACCTTGATCTAGTGCACTGGCAGTTCAAAGTGGGTTTGAACATACGGTTGGGCTGGATGCACACTTGGCTGCAAGTGCATTTGGGCTGCTAGTGCACTTGACTTGCCAAACCTTGGGCAAAAACATGTGATATCACTCGGTTTTGGTGCCAAGAATCGTCATCAGAGTTCATGACACCACGGCACCAAGTGTAACCAGTGGGCCTGGAGGTCTCTGCACTGTCAGAGATGCCGGTGACACATCTCTCACTCTAAATGGTCAGTCCCCACTGTTAATGAAACTGCACTGCATGGTTATGTTGGAACTTGACGTCACAGCTTTACGGTAGGGATTCAAACTGACAGATTTCCACGCTTTGACCCAACAATCTCTTGACAAGACTCTAGTAGTGTTTCAAATGGCTCTCAGAGTTGAATACAACATGCTGAGCATGATTCACGCTGGAAGAGATGTGCCGATTGTGACTCACAACCAGGAAAGCTCCTTTTCGATTACGATGTATGATATCACCAACGCTTTAGCCTGCAAGCTGCTCTTGCGATTCTAGTACCTTGGATGGTTCACTTCGCACTGTATATATACTGCCGTATACTCCCTCCGTTTCGATTCTTCTCCATCTTCTCTATCTACTCCCTCATATTTACTCCGATTATTGTTTTTAGACACATTAACCCTAACCCTGCTTTACCCCTCTTATACTCTATAAAGCTCAGAACATTGCGATGCCACCCAAAAAGATCCCATCCACCTGCTCCAAAACCGATGCCATCAAGGATACTCTACTCCTAGATGGTTTCGCGAAGCAGTTCATGGCCGATGACATTCGGGGCCTTATTCCCATTCACGGTGTCAAGGATGATGGTGTAATTGACTTGATGTATGATATTCTTTTCATTCACCCAGTGACTACAAGGCACTTTGGACAGTTTCAGGGAATGAGGAAGCAGCGGGCATCAATACAACCATGACACATTAAATAGTGGTGTGGGTTCTGTTCGTTTCCGTAGGACTGTTTTGACAAAACTCGGGTCCAGATGAATCAGTATCACAAAGAAAACCCACCCCTACATACTGACTCTGACTCCAACTCCAACTCCAACTCCTGCAACCACCACTCCAAACGTGGCAAAGCCAATTGAAAGAAAGGCAGCTGGTATCCTGGGAAACCAAAGCTGAACACACCATCTCACAAACAAGGAACGCCACCTACCATTGTTGCCAATGTCCCTGAGAAGAAATGAAAACTGGATAATATTTAGACCGATGCCATCCCTACCGCCCCAAACCTCACATACACCTTCAGGGTCTGCATCATTGACCCTGAAAGATCCTCAGCAGAATACCTCCGTTGGGTCGATATCTTCGTGCACCACAGCGCAAACAGAGGGCATCTCTCACAATCAAGAATCCCACCGCAAAGACTATAAAACGTGCTGCGAGTCATCCATGTCCTGCCAGCGATGTCAATTATATTCTTGGGTGTCTAGTCATGCCAGGCGAAACCTCTCTGCGGCCATGTGATGCAACTCAACTGAATAGCAATGACTCTGTGGCCATCTTCTTCTCTGTTACAGCTTACAACCCTCTCACCATTGTGGCTGTTCTTAAGGCAATGGCAGTTGCACCTCCCAGTATTTCAAGGGCTACTCCACAAACACCACCACCACAACCTTGACCATATCTTTCAAGAACAACTGGTGCCTCCAAACCGACCAATAGCCTGATCCCTGCTGCCAGGTTCGTCACAATAAACCACCCAGCAAAGTCACAACCGAAGGTGACTGCCACTCGCTGCGTCAAGTTTGCCCCTCTCCAAGATGTGTCCGCTGGGCCGCTTGAAAAGGAGTCATCATCAGTGCTGGAGGAATCAATGAATGACCCGGTAGTTGCAAAATCACGGAACGAGAGATCACAAGGGGTGTAGCGGGGAATATGGGCGGTAATGGCGGAGGTGTTGATAGAGCGTGAGGCAATGTCTGATGATGCACTGGGGTCAGAGAGGGTTATGCCATTGGGGTCGGTAACAATTGAAACACAACAACATGCCAATTCCAGTATGAGCTTTTCACAGCTCGAGGTGTTGAGTTTGACTCCACCTGGAGGTATTTTTCATTTATGATTTTCGGTACGTCTAATAGTGCTGCGAATGACTAGCATACTGACACACGTGTTAGGTTCGTGTTTGTGCCCGGTGGAATCGTTTTTTGCATTTTACAGAGTTGTTTTTAGTCTCATTTGGGTTTTCTTAGAATAATTGGCTTTGGTTTCGTGGCTGGGGGATGCTAGTGTTTGATTCACTCTTTCAGTACATCCCTTATCTTTCCAGCAATTGACTAGCAAGCTAACGACGCGTTAGGGATGTGCTTTTTGCCATTGGTTTTCTAATATCGAGCATTGGGTTTGGGCTAGCAAGGATTGTAGCACCATCTTCAGGAGTCGTTTATATCTTTTTTTAGATTGTACGTGGCATTTTTGTGACAAGCTAATACAATATGGTGTGAATCTGCCCCTATATGAGATCACTTTTTCACAGCAACATGTCGGTCCTTTTCCACACTGCTTCAATCTTCGTCTGCCCAGAGGAGTCGAATTCGCAACTGCATCCACTCTTTCTGCTTTTCTGCCAGTTCATCGTTCTGAAAATGACTCAAACAACGAAGCCACTGCACAAGGCCACATCCTCAATTCCACAAGCAACACCAGCCACTCCTGGAGTTGTCTCTCTAATGCCACGTTTTGCAAATGGTAAAAAGAGGAAACTCACTTTGCAGGCTGACAGGCAGACGCGAAAGCTGACGAAGGCTTCAGCTTCACGTATCGAAGGTTCGACTACTCAGATCACCTCAGAATCTACACCCATTGCAGCCCTGCAGCCGTCTCTGCCCCCGCCGAATGCAGCCTTCTTTTCGTTATCGCTATCACCCAGTGTCATTTCCGTTGGTATTTGTTTAGCAACGAACCGCGGTCATCTCTGCAGTCCACACCCATCATTATGGGCTTCACGAGTCATCACATTGTCTCCGCCAAATACACCATCCACTTTGTCAGTCAGGAGCAAATCATATGGGAGTCGAAGTGTACTTGCCCCCGGTGACCTTCAAGTTACTGCCGTACTGGAGACAATGCATCGCATGATGGAGAAATAACTACTGAGCGAGACACCATTTCCAACTGAAGGTGAGTCAATGCTGGTAGCTTATACAATTTCGAGAGTGGTAGATACCGACCAACATTGTTTCTACACAAAGTCAGTAGAGTATTGCTGGCCCAAGGCATGCAGGCAGGAAGAAGTCAATATTAGCTTTCCGGAACATCAGAAGCAGTGTCTCAAGATATTTCTGTATCCCTCAGAATTGCATTCTCATGGACTAACCAGTGGTATGTCAGATCAACAACAGTTGCAATGCAGTCCGATCGCACCTGATCAAGAAGGCCTGTGATCGTGTAGGGAGACTATAGAATGTGTATCGTTTCGAAGACGATGATGAGCGCTTCAAACACATTGACCAAACTACTTTCAGATTTTACATTCACTGTGTACCAATGTGATCATACGAACAAACCTGAGGTGAGTTCTGTCAGCCATTCTCAGCATCGCTAACACCACCAGGAACGAGCTTGCTACTTTCTTGCTAAGGAGATTCCACAATTTCTATACCTCCATTTATTCCAACAAATACGCAAACGAGGGAGGCATTTGGAGGGCTTCCATGATTGGATTCGAGATCATACACCGCTGGCTCTGATTGTATCAACATGTACGGCATTGCATCACGCACTGACAGAGTGGCAAAGAAATGGAAGTTCAGTTGGGACAAAGGTTGATAGCGATGACTTCGAGATCCGGCGGAAATGGCCCAAGTGGGAGTACTACTTCAATCGAGATAATGACGGCGGTAAGTATGGCCTTTACAATGCATGCAATTGCTCTAACATTTTGCAGAGACTTACACCGATCTCATGAATATTTGGAACAATCTCCCATCTCCTTTAAGACAGAAGTTAATTAAGTCCATACGGATGGCTCTCAACCACCTCATTCTACGTGTGAATGGAGCAAATATTACGCCTGCTGTTGCTACCGAAACCTCGTCGGTGGTGTTGAACAAGAGTGCGATGGAAGCTCTGATCATGGAGCCGGACATTGAGACTCTGATCATTTCAGCGATGCACATCCCCATTGCTACTCATTTGTCTTTCGATGATGAGGATAGGGTTGACGATAGCGACAATGATAATAACAACGAGCATGATGTCATATACAATGCCAGGAGTCATGCCTAGCAATATCGTGGCCTCCTGCTCGATGATGATCAGGCCGAGAATGAGGGGGTAGCGGACGAGGACGAGGATGAGGATGTGGATGAGGATGAGGATCAGGACAAGTTCAAGGACGTAGAGTTGGAATCGGTGGATGACTGCGAAGGAGAGAGCAGTTGAGAGCATGTGCTTCAAGCTGGGTGCGACGTGTAGGATGGCTTTTGGAACGGGAAACTGTATATATTAGGCTTTAATATCAAACATTATTCACATTAACGTCACTGTACTGTATCTGTCGCCCAAGCTGTGAGTGCAATTCAAGACATGGTATAAATGATGCATGCAGTGCACATTGCGTTATGTCAAGGTATACATTGCACTCAGGTGTCATTTGAGTAGAATTGTGGATCAATAGGTGTGTGCACCGTATAACTGCGTCGGTATGAGATGCTGCATCAGTAACAGAGATACTGCGTCTGTAACAGAGAGACTGTGTCAGTAAGAAATTGGTGCACTGCATGGATGCATTAGTAAGGAATACTACATCAGGAGGTGCAAACGCAACCCCCGGGGTCGTGTATACGTATGTCCAGAGTTATGCCACGTCGAGGCTCAAAAGTTCTCCATATCAGCGCCCGATGCGCCCCAGACCTATGTATGTCCTGGGCGCGACTTGGTTTTTTTCCTGATGAGGTTCCAATCATGTTTCCGGTGTTGGTCCTAGAGGCCTGTAGCCTTTCCCACCACTGGCCCACCGGGAGCCTGTCAATATACTTCTGCGTGGGTGACATGCCTTGCGGTCACAATTGTGAAGTCATGTTTCTCCCGTTGCTCATGTATGGCAGTGCTGCCCCAGGTGTATATGGGTGGTTTGAATGCTTCGATACTGTCAGGTTCTCCTGAATTTGTTCACTTCCTGCTTTGCTCATCTCGCTACTTACTAGATCTCCAATTTGCTTTTGTTCCAAGTTGTTCCATTACCTCTGCCATATAGTCAAACACCTCTGGGTGATCATTTCAATTATATTGAGCAGGACCAGTACAGTTGTAGATCTGCTTTCCAGATTGTCTGAGTTGCAATTGTAAGAGCAGGTTGGCCTGTTGACTTATGCTGATGACGGGTAATACGGTATCGTCGGGAGATGGGGCACAGTGAGTATATGGTGAACGGTAGATCGGGTGAGACAAGTCTATGGCAAATGGTCAACGGTACAACAAGGGTATGGCAAATAGTGGATGGGGTGTGATGAGTGTATGTTGAATGGAAAATGAGGTGCAATGAGTGTATTGTGAATGGTAGATGCGATGTGATAAGTATATGGTAAATGGTGGCAAGTTAAAATCCAGGGGTAAAGTAAGCTATCGAAGGTTCAAGTTGCACACCCTTCCAGCGAGGTGACGCTCTCCGCCATATTATATATGGGCTTAAAAAGACCAGTCTTGAAACAGACAAACAACTATACGTCACTTCCCCGATCAAATTGTTTGTACCCCACAAAGCGATTGAGGTTCCATTGCTTATCCCTGCTGATTCTACAATTATCGTGATAAGCACCTCAACCAATCCTGCATGGAGAGATTCTGATCAATCTGTTGGTGGAGACAGGGCTCGGATCCCATCCAATCGTGCAGCTCCCTTCCAATTGCAAGGCATTTGATTCTGATAGGAGTTGTATATTTGGAGTTTCCCATCTCTAGATAGTGTTGTATAATCAGATGTATTGTAAATTTTCAGTATATTTGCAGAATCTGCAACCACCAACAAGGGTTTTATGCAGGTTGCCTGCTTTGTTAAATGAAAGATGAACAACTCAATAAGCAAGCACCTCTTGTGAAAGGTAGTAAGCTGATGAGGAATATCAAACTGCAACAAGCAAGGTGAGAGTGGGTATTCGTATGTTATACCTGATACAGTTCAAATCTATTGCATCAGTTGGGTGGGCTTTGAGAAACTGCAACCCAGTGGCAGGTGTGATACCCCACCTTTCATCTAGTAATCAACTTGAACATTCATAGCACACAATTGGTAACAAAATCATGTATCAGAAGTTTGTCAAACATGACAGTATAGTAAGAGAAGCCCAGGCAAGGTCGGTGCGCATTGAGTGTTCTCGAGAGAATTGCGACAATATATAAATTTACCTTGCCTCCAACCAAGGCATCCTCTCATACTACCTCATTCTCACCGACCTCTGTAGGCACCATAGAGCTTTAAACATAAAGCTCCAAACCTGCTAACTTACTCTTTGAAACTATTTCTATATATCATGTTGTAGTACAACCCTTCCAACAACCACAGTCTGACCAATCCAGGACACCTGTATCAATATTATGATGGTGCACCTCCACATCCACCCAACCCGAACTACCAGCTCGGCAGCAATCGGTCTCGGATGTGGAACAGATGTGCCTGGCATCCCAAATCAGATCATTAACTGCCCCAGCCGCTGACTGAGGAATGGCAATATGAATTCCGATTACAGAACGACTATCTTCTGGATACTGTACCACCAATGATCGGCCTGCACAGACGGTACATTTGGAATGAGTTCCAACAAACCTGGGTTACATACAAATGGGTTCCACCCCCACAACCTCCTCCAGAGCCACCATCACCACCACCACTACCACCACCGCCACCACCTTCAGTGAACCCAAACCCACCAATGTCTGTGCAGCCTGACAAAGACCATCACACACCACTGCCTCACCCTGTGTGGCCATGTCCACCTGGAGCAGAAGGATCCCAGTTCACCCCACAGCCCCATCCTGCTCCACCTGCAGCTGAAGGGCACTGGTATCCAACACATTCTCCACCCCCTCCACTAACACCACCAGATGCTCCAGGCTTATGGTCCACAAACCCTCCCCCATCTCTGATGCAGCCCACCTTCCCTCAACTACGTCCAGCACAGCCAGGAGCCCCGGGGGCACCGATGCCTGCACCAGACACTGCCTCATCTGATGAGACCACCGAGACAGATAGGTGTATGGCCCCAAGGCCATGCAGATGAACAAAAGTGCTACTTGAACTATCGTCAT
The DNA here is from genome assembly GCA_015178995.1 of Trichophaea hybrida. NCBI lineage: Eukaryota > Fungi > Ascomycota > Pezizomycetes > Pezizales > Pyronemataceae > Trichophaea > Trichophaea hybrida. The sequence continues at coordinate 323,160 of WHVE01000009.1, read as the reverse complement.
GGACCCCAACGTCTGATATCCCCTTCAGTCAATGCCGGTGACAGATCACTTTTGGTGAATACCAAGGTCTGTCAGCCCCAGCATACATTGTTCCACCTGATGGAACCTGAGATGGAACAATGCCACCCACTGTCACAGGGGCTAAAGTCACTGCCAGGCAATTCATGTTTGATACGGGCCATGTTGAAAAGCGGTCCAAGGAAAGGAACACGACTGGGAGAAGCGACATCTGAAATTTCAAAAATCATATCTCACACCAATAGCTGATTTCTCAACACTGACAATGTCCAATAGAACCACTCAACTTGAAGATGAGACGGATCGTTGGGTGCACCATGTTCATACTTTGGGAAGTAGCTATCTCAGGTGTCATCGAATGTAATGAGGATTTCTTACCCCATGACCGGTTCGATGCTTCTGAATGTATCAGGCACAACAGGAATCACCATTTCACCTGAAATCACAGCAACTACCTGCGAGAGGCAGCAATCAGGACAGTAACAGGTGACAAATAGAAAGAGAAGGGAGGTGGTGGATAGGGCAAGGTGGGGGGTAGCAGTGATTGACACCATCCCAAATGGCTGAACATTGAGGTCGTCGATATCCAAAACAAGTTGTTTGTCCTGTGGGTGTACTGAAATGCCACTTTTGGATCTCCATTCAGGTCGTTTCAAAGACTTGAAGAATATTCCCAACTTCTGAAATGGATCGCTAGGGCAAAGCCGCAGAGCTCATTGAATGTTTAGACTGTATATTGCTGCCAGTTGAGTGAGCAAGCTGCTCAAGATGCCGGAGTTACGGTTGAGGAGGAGTTTTGTGGCAGTATTTGAAATGAGGAACCATGGAATGGGGAGGTCCAGAACGTCCATGCAGTTGCGCCTGAAGCAGCGACTCTACTCCTTGGGCGAAGCTTTGGAATGGAACTGGGCAGGACCTGCTTGGGAATACTCTGTTATTGGAAGAGCCCAAGAAAAGCAATGATGGAGAGGGAGTAAGTTAGAAGCACCTGAAGTGATGAATGAAGTTCTGGGCTAACTGAAATTCCTTGTTGAAAGTACCCCCACAAACATCCCAAAGAAAGTCTCCTGGAACCCCAGGTGCACCACCTGATACTCCCAAAAGGAAGTCTCCCAGACCCCCCAGTACACCACCTGATAAACCCAGCAAGAGGAGGGCACCAGCCCAGGATGATAACTATGCCGATTTGCCTGTGCCACCGACTACAAGTGCTCCTGTTGCCCTGGTGAATAATATGAAGAGCACCAAAGTTCTGGACAGCAATTCTCAATTCTGATCGTGCCTCAAGGTGACGAACCATGGCAAGTATCAGGTGATGTTTTAATGGCCACCAGGAACAACACCATCGAGCACGAATGTCTTGAAGATGCTGTTGGATCACTCAGTGTCGTGCCTCACAGAGATTTACATCCGGATGCCATTTGAAGGCCAAAGTACCCCTCAAAGCGATTTCCTGAAGTAACATTTCTTGCACATCAGATCTGGACAAATTGGTTGATTTTGTGGAAATGGATCATCGATGTGAACCTCCCTGGGATGCGCTTGGCTGATGAAATTCGACTTGGGAATACATTCACCATCTTGGCGGTGGCTCTTAATACCAAGTCAATTATGGAGGATGTGACAAATTACCATGAGATACAACTACAAGTGCTATTTAACTTCTTGCTGGGCGGATGGTGTCAGGTGGTGGAAACAGGCTTCCCAACCCTCAGTGCTGTCCAGAAGCAATGGCACCCTTGCACTCACCTTAACCCTGTTCCACATCATTTTCTTTAATGGCTTCGTAATAAGCCAACAACTGATCTCTCTCCATGGAATCCAGTACTCCGTGTGGTGCTCTCAAGTGTCTGACAAACATCTATTGGTTGAAACAATACCATCACGAAAGGGTATCTATTTTTCATGAGCAATCTCTGCGGAGATGATATTGGCAATCTGACGTACGCACACATCGACTTCTGGGTGACACATCGTGAGAGATGGTGAGACATCCACGTGATCCCCTTCAATACATACACGAGCTGGATGCCAAGAAATGAGAATGTCACAGTTCACCAGCTTACAAACTGCCTGTCGTCATGGGTAATCCTCGATGAGGCATACTGCTTCAAATGTCCGAAGTCTAAGGGTTTGTCCGTTGCATCTGCAGTTCAAATTTCATTCCAAGTACAAGTTCCAGCAAGGCTGTACAACAACTCACTGAAGACCTAGGGAAACACAACTCGGTGGCTGTTCATAATATCGGATGTGCCTGAAACTGCGCCAGCAGTAGGAGTACATCATCCCAAGGCTTTGATGTCAACAATCACCACCCTTCAAACTGCCATCATCATGTGAACTTCCTCTGAAGCTCAGCAGGAAGCTGCCTCTGTGATGACCAAAGTTGCTCACCCATGGAAAATCCGCCAATGGACAGAGTCAGGGCTATCTTCAAGTGCACCCCTGGTTTCCATTCCATCGGAAGATTTCCATCTAGTCGAACTGCAGTGGTCGCTAGAAGTACAGCAGCAGCTCGATGATGTTGTAACCCAACTCATGAGGCAGAAGCTTCAAGGCAAGCATGGGGTTGCCTGGTGGATTCATTCATGATATCTTGCTTGCATTGTACTACAATTGGAGCAAGAAGGTGATCCTTGAGCCGATGGCAGTTGTAAGGTAAAGTGGGATGCCAGCAGTTTTGTGGAGGGATCAATTTTTGGATGGCTCCATGAATCTTTCCTCCCTGAGTTAATCAGCAGTTGGTCAACTGTCTCTGAGATTGATGATTAGCCTAGTGCAGGCTCTTCTGTCCTTTCACCACTGCCTCAGAAGGCTGTATATTTTTGCCCTTATTCAGGCCAGGTTGGCCATCTGGCATGGTAGCTTTATTGCCATTTCAATCATGATATCCAGGTCATTGACATGGTCTCCAAAGATTCCACCGACAGCTGCTGCAAAGTTATGAGCAATTTCAAAAATGCCTCCATGCACTCTGTGTTCATTACTACCTCCCGGATTGGGCGTACTGTGCTCAACCTCGTGACTGCCAATCATGCAGTGCGTCTCCAAAAGCCTTCGGTTCTCAATGGGTAGTGGCAAGCTTTTGGACAGATTGTGTAACTGGGTCAGATGAGTAAGCCTCACACCAGGCCTGTCAACACTGGTCCAAATGACTTCGATGTTCCAGTGACTGCACTCCATATGGTCAACAGTCCTACTCAGCTATGTGTTTTGCATGCACTTATGAATCATCTGATGATAACCAAGAAAGACATCTACAACATTCTCAAAACACGTATTGAGGAAACTGCCATTCAGGCCAGGATGTTGTCCCGATCTGAATAGATGCTCTGATATTCCTGAGTGCGTTTAGGTTTGGGATTTCATCAATAGATTGATTTGAATATTTTTTTGATTTGCTGGGGTTCATTTGAGACTATTCTTTATAGTTGTACAGAGTTTGGGTAGGGGTATTTTTTCGGCTGTTACTGGGTTTCTTCTTCAAAATCCACTAGATTTTCTGTCTGTGTATTATTTCTCATGTATTACTAGGTCTATATGTTAGACAATCGATTGCTTTGGGTTACGGTATATATGCACTTGATATCACATCAGAAACAAAATGCAGTGGTGAAGAATTACTTATGGTGGTGGTTGAGGGTAAGGGAGCCCAGTGGTCAAGCTGTCATATGAAACTTGTTTGCCTGAAACCAGAAATAGAAAGTGAAGGTGGTCCAGATCATACTCAAAATAGCAATTGATTAGATCCTAATCATCTACACTATCTCCAGTGCATCTACTACACACTGAGACTCACCTTTGCCGATGCTTTCAACTGTCACAGAGGTGCTAGCAATTTTTAATATGTGCACTCAATCCGCCCGAGCTTGCGTGACAACCTGCGCTCCAGCTCAAAGCTTTCACAGTATGCAAAGATTGAGTGAGAATGGATACTGAGGTTTGATATCATACCTGCTGATGGTTACCCAAATTTTCCAAATGGAAGTTAGGTATACCCTGGAGCATGCCCCTGGCAACCACCTATATAATATGATGGTTTTGTTCATTCTGCTCCATTCCATCTCACCCCTTTTCAATATTTCTGCACACCTACAGCTTAACCTGCCTGCCAGCCATTCGAATCATCACAGCTCCACCTGGACTGCAGCCCCCAATGTATCTACCATTTGGTGAATGCTTTCCCCAACCGTATCATGTTCACAGGTGAATTGACTGTATCTGGATGGACATGATACACACTATACATAATACTATATGCATTCAGTTTGAGATCGCATATAGCTGCAGGGCAGCACAGCATACATTCGTTCACTGCGGGTTCCCAATTTTGAGCAATGGACACTGCCCAAGGGGTGCATCATGGTTTCTGATGCTGTCCAACGACACGGAATGCAACTTTGCCCATCACGAGGATGCTGGTTGCGGGATCGTGATTCAGCACTTCCTGCCAATTGACAGTCAGGACTATTGACCACTATCCAAAATGATTCATTCCAGTTCACCTATTGGAGCTCTGGGTACTTGAACCGACACTGCCAACTTTGTACTGCATGTGCCAAAACATGCCATACTACTGATAACTGAACATGGTCCCCCACAACCCAGTGCTTAACGTGCAACGAAAACGAATACACAAGCATCAACTGTTCTAGTGCAGCTACTCTTCCAGCTGGATATTAGACACATTCAAAAACCTTTGAAGGCAAGGGATTTGGTGGGGCAATGTTGATAAGATAACCGAACGTGAAGTACCGGTATCCCAACGGTAAGAACAGCAGTTACTCTTGCGTATCCAGATCAATTCTCATGGTTAGTCGCCTATGATAATAGGCGACATAGCAGATATCAGCAGCCAATGTACTCCCGAAAACTATGAAGCAGAGCATGGGCTTGCAACTAGTTCTACCATGTCTGAGTCTGAATCAAGCCACCGGCAAATGTAAAGCAGTCCTGAAGCCCAAATACCAGATCATCCGATGAACAGATTCCTGAACTCAGTGTACGGATGAGCAGCTCATGTGTTCCTCGATTTGAGTGGGGGTGAAGAAGTTGTCCTCTTTCATGCGAACTACTGTGTTACCTTCAGTTTTCTATTTGAAAAATCAGATTCTTCAGGTGCACCTGAACATTATGCTGACCTCTTCTTCACAAATCTCATGTCAATATATTCTCATCACCTACTGCCTCACAATGTCCTCACCTTTCCACTTCTCATCAGCGAGATTTTGAGTGCTCAGCAAGGACTGCCAGTCAAAAAGATTCTGTATGTATTTCCTGGCATGATAGGCCAAATGAATCCATAATTTGGATCAAGCTGAACTTCAGAGCCACCAGAATGATCTGGATGTTGTCGAAGAAGACAATGGTGAACACCGAGAGCATGACCATTGTTCTACCACCTGTTTGCACTGTGATGATGATGAGCTACTGTCGTCTCATGAAGAGAATTGGCGCAGTCACAACAGATGATCAAAAGGCCCAAAAAAGGATCACTCAGATACCATCCAGGCAACTGATTGACTCCAAAGAAAGAAATCTAAATCAATCCTTGGCAGTACCAATGGAGACCGTGGATAGTTGTGAATGCACTCACAATCACCTGAAGGTACTGCGCTTTACCCTCCTAGGCAAGGTATGTGGTCACCTGTGCTGATGAACCATCTCAGATGGCAGTCTACAAGGAGTTGGGATTCCTCAGCTGCCCTTGAACCTATTGAAGGGGTATCGGGGATGAAGAGCAACAAGGACAGCAAGGTGCCACTCCATAACAAAGTAGCTTCTGATTTAGCAAAGAACTTCTTGATATCTGTTCTCCATACTGACAATCTCTGCCTGTCCTTTCAAGAGGACAAATTTTTCATTTGCGATAAGGTATGGAATGAAGTTGTTGATGCCATGACCATCCAGCAGAGAGCTGTCGGTGCATTGAACAGCAAACAACACTTGTGGGAGCGCCCCTGTGGACCCAGTGAGCACAATGATACTCTGAAACATGGAATTGTGAGTTTCCGAAGTACTCTCTGGGTTTCAAAGTTAGATTATACTGCTCATCAATGCAATACAGTTGTGGGGGATGATCAGTGGTATGTGGGGTTGATAAGTCACTACAGCACAGCTTATGGTGACTTTAATGTATTCATTGAAGATAGAAGAGAAGCTTCAATGACTACAGCAGGTTGCCGCATAACTGAATGAAGACTCTTGGATTAGGAAATGGGATGATCTTCAAAACAGTACGAAGGATGTCTGGTGGTTTGTGTGATGCAAGTTTGCCGTGCTGATCTCTGCTCACTTCTTTGCTTCCAATACCTACTTTGGCTGCAAAGAGCATTGCAATAAATTTCAGGACAAGCAAGTGACTTCTGAATTGATTTGCTCAGCTACAACTACACTCAACTGTGCCTTGAGGGAATATGTGAAAGCCACAAAGTGCGAACCCTCTCAGGACTTCTGCAGGGAGATATTCAGCTCTCAGTGTACCCCCTCAATCCCATAATCAACGGCAACTGAAATTTGTTATGGACGTGAATCGCAGATGCCAGAAACATTGGAATTTCAATGGTCTGTGTTGCCAGGCCGCCATCATTGAGCATATGGGCAGCTATATAGACACAAGAATTGCAAGCTCTGCTGAGCACATGATCCCTTATGTTTGACCAGATGCAGCAGGGAAGGAAACGGAGTATCTGGCAGCTGTGTTCAAGTGAGAGTCTGTTTCTTGGGGGGTTGTGTTTCTGAGGGGTTGTGTTTCTTTTGTTAAGGTCATATCCAGGTGCTGCTGGGGCACAGCATGGATATATGATGTTTTAGTTGATAGCAGCAGGCTGAAGTAGATGAATGCCAAGGTTGTATGCGATGCTACTGGTGCATCTGAAAATAGATGACACACTATAATTCCATCTGGAAATGAAGCAATAGATCCAGGTGCTCCTGAGTTGTCCTAGAATGTATCAGAGCTCCACAGAGAGCTCAGATGCAGCCACAGAGGTCTTTGCTCCACTTAGGGATATCCCGAATGACTCTTGGAAACATCAGGTATAGCTACTGTATACACAATTCTGATACAGAACAATTCCGGGGCATCCCTCGAGGGTTCAGAAGTGGCTCAGGAGTATACTATTGCAAGACAGAATTCTCCCGGAGAACTCTCAGAGGCATCAGAAGTCACTCCAGAGTACACCATTGAGATACCAGAATCTCCTGGAGTAGCCTCAAGGCTTCCAGGCAAACAAGGCAGTGCGCTGAGGCTGCATTCTCCAGCCATACAAGACTCCCACGTGGTCTGCAGCGCGTGTCATTCAATATCCACATCTGCAATCTGCGCAGGTTTCTGTGGCTACCGGGACCGGATGATTGACTTTGCTGCTGTGGTACAGAGTCGGAAGCCGTTCACCAATTCCAATGGTAAACGACTGGGATGATGGATACAACAATGGCTGCTGCATTGCTGATTGTTGGGTGGGTTCCTCTACAGTTGTGGTGTGGATAAATACACCCTTTCATATGTATAGAAGTGAATATTATTGGTGATGAAGCTGAAGTGTTGCTAAAGCAAACTACGTGAACGTCCTGCAGAGCTGCACCAATATAGCAGAGCCGCTCCCCAACATAACCACCTGTATCACAACCTTCTCCAATCATTTCTGAAAAACCTTTCAAAGAAACAATTCCTCTGATCAAAAACAAACATGCCTCCGCGAAGATTCTTTGACCGTCCGAAGCAAAGAACAAATAAATCGAGGTTTTCCCTCTCGCTGCCACGACTGAGAAACAAACAAATACACCCAATATTTTTTTTTCCAAAAGAAATGAAACTTGCTTGTCATGCCATCTTGAATCTCGCTTTCCTCTTCACCGTTGGCTGGCTGTGTATTTCCTTCCAATACTGCTTTACCGTCTTTTGTGCTTTTGCCATATTCTTCTCTGGCTCACATATGATATTCTTTTCATTCCATCCTGCCCATTTCATTTTTTATTCTCAACTAGTGTTAGCATCAGGTCCGGGTTACCCGGCCGCGGTCCAGTTCGGAACCGCCAACGGACCGAACTGCCGAATCCCAAGCGGTTCCAACCCAGAACCGAACCAAAACTAGCCGGGTTTTTGCCAGTTTTATCTGCAGCAGAGCCTCATTTTTCATCGGCCCTAATAATCACAGCTTTTCTGCTCCAATTAGGTATTTCAGTTCTGATTGGATCGCGACATGTTATATACGTAGATTATGCAGTTTTTGACGCTCTTTTATCTCCCAGTCTCCGATTTGCGATACAATCAGTATTTGTTGAGTCGCTGTGAAATAATGCCGAAAATGCGGACAAAATCGACTGTGTTTAACAGTGACTCAACAAATACTAATTGTATCGCAAATCAAAGACCGGGAGGTGAAAGAGCGTCGAAAACTGCATTATCTACGTATATAACATGTCACGATCCAATCGGAACTCAAATACTTAATTGAAGCGATAGTTTTAGAGAAGAAACCCGCCAAATCCTGGCGGGTCCAGGTCGGTTCCGGATCGGAACCGCTTCAGATTGGGCAGTTCGGTTCCATGGGCGGTTTGGAACCGGAACCGACCCAGACCCATAATTTGGAACCGTTGCTACCAATATTCTCAACACGTTCATCAGAGCTTGCCTGGTGATTTGCAATTGATTCGATGACATGACCTGTACCAGTGTGGCTGGTGCGTACCAGTCGAGGTGGCAGATGCCATGCAACTCCTGGATTGTCTGAATGCTTAACCGACTGCCTGCTGACGTGAAGGTGTCATAAATTGTCATATCAATGAGTAGATCCAGTTCCACAGTGTTCCTGCCTATTCCGAAGATTTCATCTCGCCAGATGTGTCGATGTACCAATTTGTGGTGTGTTGGGTTGACATTGGTATATATGATTGGCAAATACTATGTATCTTGAAACACCTTCGCACGGGCAATAATGGTGGAGTCCATTGGGTGAGACAATTCATTTGCTTTGGATATCTGTTCATCTTGGGCATCATTGAGTGCATCCCTAGTGATTCCGAAAATTTGTTGTAATCTTGTGACATATTCTTGGCCTTGTAAGGTTTTTGCCAATTAATTGGTTTGTGGCCGTTGGAGGTCTGCAATTAAATCAAGTGGTAAAGAAAGCTCTTAACCAAGATGAAGTTGGTGTGGTGTGTACTTTATTGAATGGTGTACAGAATAATTATTAGCATAATCTGCGAGTGGAAGGTAGTTGACTCAATTGGTTAGATCTTGAGTTGTGAAGCCTCGAAAATTACATACAACCATATCATTTGAGTTCCCAGAGAAACCTGTGATTTCTGGATGGACCGCTGTGGACATGAGCAGCTTCATCTGCAGGATCCATGCAATCTCTCTCCAGTAGTCTGCTGGGAAGTATGTATCACAGTCAAATATAACTGCCAGTGGCACTCTGTACAGGGGGACAATGTGGTCGATGAATATGTGCACAACAGCTGGCATTTCATTTGTTTTCTTACAGGCTCTACAATGTGCTCTCTTTGTCATGTGGTCGACAAATGTTACAATGCATCCATGGCGATCTGCTGATATTGACAGGTCAGTTATAAAGTTGATGCCAATTTTTTGCCAATCGCTTTGAGTTATAGGATGTGGTTGCAGGAGGCCCACAGGTTTCCCACTGTGGTGGTTGGTTCAATGGTATGAGTTCCAGCCTGCAATGTATTGCTTTTTATCTCCCCACTTTTTCTGCCACAACTATCTGTCTTTCATGTGCAACAATGTTCGATCTGCAGTAAAGCGTCCCCCTGCTGGCGTATTGTGGGTCTCATGGAGTATTTGTCACCTCATCATTGTTGGAATACATTACCGTCCCCATTTAGCATTCCTCCCTGCCTCTCCTTCTTCCGCCTTCTCATTTGCCATTGTTTCATCTACTCTGCCCTTCTTCCTTGCCCATATTTCTTCCTCTCCATTCTTCTGCCTTGCTTTTGTATTTTTTCCTGCCTCTCCTTCTTCTTCCTTTTCTTTTGTCGTTGTTTCTTCTTCCTTTTCTTTTATCCTAGGTTTTATTTCTTTTTCTCTATTCTTCTTCCTTGCCCTTGCATATTTTTCCACCTCTTTCTTTTCTAAGTCATCAGGTAACCACAGTAGGCCATTTTCTTCCAAATAGAACCATTATACTGACACTCACAATGTGTGCTCCTCGATTGGTATGGTGTGCAGTGGGGGGTGCTCATTTGGGTTGGCCAAAAAATGTATGATAGACCTGAATCATTGGTCTTCCATTATGCCCACCTTGATATCATCAATTTATTCTCGGGCTGTGGGAACTTTGTGTGCTATTAGATCACAATGTTGCTGTCGGAAATCCACAAGCGAGATAATGCATCCGCAACCTGATTCTGGATACCTTGGATGTGCTTTAATTCCCAGCCAAAATTTTGGACAACCGTTGGAATCTCAATTGGACAAACAGTGAGCTGTGGTTATGTGAGAATCCAACGCCAGTTTGTGTGGTCTGTGTGAACCAAAAATGGCCGCTCGGCTCCGTGTGGGTAGAACGTGCACTACGATATTGCCTGCTGGATGCCCAGATGTTCTGATTCATATGAAGTATATCAAATCTCTGCAACGTGTCATTTACGGCTGACATAACCCAATACCCTCTCCATTTTGCCTTGCACCAGGGAGAGCACCATGCCCAGTACATAATGGCCAGCATCAAAGTACAGGCAATATTTTGCTTTGGGATCTGATAGAGCAAGGACTGGGGCATTGCAGAGTTCCTTCTTGAGGGTGTCAAAAGCATCCTGGCAATTCTTGTCCCAGGCAAATGGAGAGCACATGATGCTCCTTGGCTCTCCACAGTGCTGCCCAATGTTATCTTAACCTGTCTGTGGGGATGCAATGGCATACAACTGTATAGCGATGTATGTGTAGAGTTCGATGGATTTTCTATAGTAACTGGTGAGGCCCAGTAAGTTTCTGACATCTATACTGTTTTCAGGCAGAGGCCAATCCATGACCACACAGGTTGAATGTTCCGCGGTGTGGATGCCGTCCTTGTCAATATCAATGCCACAGAAGTCAACATTCTGATGCGCCCAGGCATATTTTGCATGTTTGGCCTTGAGAAGATGTTCTGCCAACAAAGTCAGCACTTTTTGGACATGTACGCCATGTTTCACATCGGGAAAAAACCCCTGCACCCTGGCGCATTCGCGTTGCCCAGACATGGGTTGTGCACCTGGAACGCCTGGAATGTCGGTAGGCAGGGTAATATGTAAATCTGCGACGATACGATATCAAGCACTGTAAAAGCAACTCTGGGCACTCTATAATCATACTGTCGCATATCACTCTGCGAAGTGCACTGTGACACATAATATACTGTGTTCTTCGTCAGGCCTTTCCAATTGCATGGTGCCTGGTGCTCGGTGGCAACACTGCCAGCCAGACGAGATCTTCGATCATCTCCAACCTGCCGAGAGCCAGACTAGCTCGACTGCGTCCAGCCAGCCGAGTGCCAGCCCAGCCCGATCATCTCCAGCCAGCTGAGAGCCGGCCAAACTTGATCGCATCCAGCCAGCCGATAGCCATTTCGGCTCGAGAGCCTGTCCAGCTCGATCGCGTCCAGCCAGCCAAAAGCCAACCTAGCTCGATCATCTCCAGCCGGCCGAGAGCCAGCCAAGAGCCAGCCGAGAGCCACAAATCCTCGATTATCCAGCCCAGTTTGATCATCTCCAGCCAGCCACGAGCCAGCCCTACTCAACTGCATCCTGCCAGCCGAGAGGCAGACCAGCTCGATCGTGTCCAGCCAGCCGAAAGCCAGCCCAGCTCGATCAAGTCCAGCCAGCCGAGAGCCAGCCCTACTTAATTGCGTCGAGCCAGCTGATAGCCATTTCGGCTTGATTGTATCCGTTTCAAGTTACCCGGCTATTGGCTCCACCAGTCAGGCACTCTCTTTTCCACTGCTTTTCCGCCCCCTTACTTTCAACCGTATTTGCACTGTAAGTTCTAAGTTCTAACTAAGTTCAACTCTATAATACTTCTGTCTCTCTCTCTCACAGTCACTCACTTTATTTGCAATGCTAATAGATGTAGTTACAGATAAATTTAATTGATGTAACGAGCCAGCCAAGAACCAGCTCATATCGATTGCGTGGGAGATACCATGTCAAGCACTCCTTTTCCACTCCCTTGTCCACCCCCTTACATTCAACCATATTTATACTTTAAGTTCTAAGTTCAACTCTATGATGCTTCTCTCTCTCTCTCTCTCTCAGTCACTTTCTTAATTTGCATTGCCAATAGATGTACAGACAATTTCAATCTATGTAACCAGCTAGCCGAGCTCGATCATGTCCAGCCAGCCGAGAGCCAGCTTTGTTCGATCACGTCCAGCCAGCCGAGAACCAGCCCAGCTCGATCATCTACAGCCAGCCGAGAGCCAGCCCTACTCGATCGCGTCCAGCCAGCCAAGAACCAGCCCAGCTCGATCATCTACGTCCAGCCAAGAGCCAGCCCTACTCGATCACGTCCAGCCAGCCGAGAACCAGCCAGCTCGATTGTCTACAACCAGCCGAGGGCCAGCCCTATTTGATCGTGTCCAGCCAGCCGAGAGCCATTTCGGCTCGATCGCATCCAGCCAGCCGAGAACCAGCCCAGCTCGATCATCTACAGCCAGCCGAGAGCCAGCCCCACTCGATTGCGTCCAGCCAGCCGAGAGCCATTTTGACTCGATTGTGTCCAGCCAGCCAAGATCCAGCCCAGCTCGACTGCCTCCAGCCAGCCTGCATCCAACGCACCACCCCCGCTCAATGTGCTGTTCGAAGTGCAAAAAGTGAACCTCCAAGTACACCTGATCGAAATGCTAATGCTTCTGTTCAGGTCCGCTCTGGTTCAAGTGCACCTGCAAGTGCACCTGCAAGTGCTGCTCCAAAGATCTACCAATATTTTTTGTATATAGTTAGTAATAAATTTGTGAATCAAGGCTGTGACCGTATATCAAGGCTGCGACTGTGAATGACGGCTGAGACTGTACAGTGTACTGCGTTTGGAAGCAAATGCTGCATCTGAAGGCCAATGCCACGTCTGGAGCTGTATCCGGAGACAAATACTGCGTCCGGAGGCAAATGTGCAGTCTGGAATTCCAGGGTATGTTGAGGCTAAAAAGGTTAAGATTTATGCGCCTGATGCGCATCAGCCCTACGTACGTCCTAGGTGCCACTTGGTTTGTTTCCCGATGCACTAGAGTATGACTGTGAATTATATTACTATCAAGGTATAAAACAATGATCTGTCTTTTCATCAGCTCGAGAATAGCATCCACCATGTGTGTGAACTGACTTGCTGTACTCGCCAGTTCAAACAGAAGGACTTGCCACTGGCAAAAGCCATGCATAGAGTTGAATACATCTTTGATATGTGGGAGAAAATATCTGTTCTTGATGGTTATGGTATTTACTGTGGAATGATCGATGCACATGTGCAATTAACTATCAGACGTTAGCACGAATAATACTTGTGAGCCGAAATCGCTTTGAGTGGGCTCAATTCAACTGAAGCAAATTGTGTTGTCAATCTGTCTCGGCAGCACCTTCTCTCCAGGCGAAGAGATGCGATAAGGTGAGCGGAAATGAATTCTGCCATTTGGGTGCATTTAAATTTGGAAATCCGCCTGCCTTCATTTCTGCGAATTCGTATAATTTAGCTCGCCCCAGAGGCCCTGGAATTTGGTGATTATTTTATCAAACTCTACTGGTGGCTCATCTATGGAATGTGTGTTACCAACGCCGCGATGGTGCACTTTGATCAAAAATACCAATTGCAATAGGTGGGCCAATATGTGTTTCAGTTCCGCCTTCCATATAATATGAATGCCCTTCAAGTGGGCCTGCTCCACTATACTTTCAACAATGTCCAATGGGCCCAAGCCCGGTGAGTAGTGAACTTGGCCATCCTCTCGTTCTTCACAGAGGTTATTGGCTATCTATATTGAGTTGCTGTCATAGTCAATTTGACAACGGCGATGTATGTCACGCATCCAACCTTTGCCGAGTACAATATCAAACCCCTTGATGACATAGAATAAAAATTCTGCCTGATAAATATATAACGAAGCAAGTCATAGTCTAAATTTCACTCATTGGCATTTCTCTATGCCATTCTCTGTATTGACATTGGCAGTCTCCACTATTTTCCATCCTGCCTCTTTTGTATATTAGGTGGCCCCTTGACAGCTCAGCTCATCAAGAAAGTTCTGACTGATATAGTTCTCCAACGCACCATTATCCTTCACAACTGTTGCATTTTTGCTGCTCCACCATCTCCATTCTGTTTGGTATCATATTTTGCTATAAAACCTCAGCAAATCACACAGTGAATGGTGTTGTGTACTATCTTTTAAGTGGTGATAACAGGTGAATAACTTGAATTAACTATCTGGCACATGCTTGCCACCCTGTTTTGAAGCTACCATACATGATGGTGATTTTATTGGAGGTTTGGCTGCAGCTGATGACTTCCTTTGACTTTTTCTGTCTCAGAGACAGAATTTGAAAGACATTCAAACTTGCTTTCCACCTTGCAATCTATCTGCTGCGTAACCTATTTCGTAGTTGCAAGCTGTCCACTCTCTTTCCGACCGGTCAGTACACCTCCTTGTTTTTCGTTCTTCCACAGGCAGCCATACTGAGCTTTTGTGACATCTTTGCTGACCAAAGCTTGTTTGAATAACTTCTGTATCAAGCCACAGTTCAGGCGATAGCGAGCAATATAACTAGCTTGACCACCGTTATAGCAAGTTTGAACGTCATCTTAGGCTGTGCCTGTTGTGCCTGGTGTACCACCTTTGTCCGGGATTCAGGGCTGGGTGTCGAGGGTTCAGGGCTTGGGGTTCTAGCGGTTATAAAATCCAAGAGCAGGAAGCTCAGAGTCGAGAATAGCCTGTAGCTAAAGAAACAAAGACTGCACGCAAGAGACTCGATCCAGAATCACTGAATGTGAAAGAAGTGAAAGCCGAAACTAAATGATTGTTTTATAGACGAGAGAACGAGTGAAGAAAGAAACTTATCGTCTGCCGAATGCCTGGTTCATATACAGTGATTCACTCGTTCCATAATACATCTGAACTCCTGCTTTCTTTGTACACTTCATTTTTGCACGAATCCTACTTCTCCCATGAGACCTGATTCGAAACATGATTTCATTCTCGTCGTGCTTTAGCTTTCGTTCGAAACCTGATTTCATTCTCATCATGCTGAAGCCTTCGCTCGAAACCTGATTTCATTCTCGCTTTGCTTTAGCTGTCGCTCAAAACATGAATTCATTCTCGTCGTGCTTTAACCTTCGTTCAAAACCTTAATTCATTCTCATCATGCTTTAGCCTTGGCACGAAACCTGATTTCATTCTTGTCATGCATTATCCTTTGAAGTTTTCACCAATCGTCACTCCGCCGTCGATCGTCACTTAACACAACCGTGACAGTAGCTCCCACTCTCCAATCCTGAGTACCTACGAGAATTATGATCTGGGCTTGCCAGGTTGTTCGGTGTGAAAATCATTGATAGCCTTGAGTCCATCTATGTTGGTCGCGGGCTCCCCGCGGCATTTGTCGTAGCCCCTCCATTTTACCAAATACTGCAGCTGCCTTTGGAACAGACTGGAATCGTCTATCCGCTCCACTCTGTACTCCTCTTCTCCGTCCACTATTACTGGTGGTGGTGGTTCCTGTTTTTGATTTGGGAGAGGATCCTGGGCTGCTGTCTCTAATTTGGATATTGGTTGAACGTCGTGAATACGTAGTTGATATGGTAGCTGAACTCTATAGGTGCATGGACTAACCATCTCGGTGATTTTGTACGGCCCAATGAGTTTCCAGTCAAGTTTCTTCCTTGGTCGGATTGTTGATATGTTTCGTGTGTCCAGCCAAACTTTGTTGCCGACTTCCAATAATGTGCCGAACCTTCGGGACTTATTGGCCTGTTCGGACTGTACAGCCTGGGCCCTTTGCATTTCCGCTGTGAGTTGACTGAAAAGTTGCTCCATTCGTTGGGCCATCTGCTGGGCATTTACCTCGCAAGTATCATTGTGATCCTTAATTGGGTGTTGGCCGAAAGTCATTTGTGGATGAAATCTGTAGTTACCAATGAAAGCGGAGCAATTGGTCGTCTCTGAGGTATGATTGTGGACTGCAAACTCTGCCATGGGTAGCCATTGGGCCCAGTCATTTTGCTGAAAATTAACGAAATATCCAAGGTACTGTTCCATTACTGCATTGACTCTCTCAGTTTGGCGGTCAGTCTGAGAGTGGAATGCGGTTGACAGTCTTCGTTCGATTCCCAATCTTTCATAGACGTATTTCCAGAAGTCCGAAGCATATTGCGGCCCTCAATATGATACTATTGTTTCGGGTAGTCTGTGCAGTCTGAACACTTCCTCAATATGCATTTCGTCCAGTTTCTTTCCGTCCACGCTGTCTGTGCAAGATACCAGATGACGCATTTTTATTAGGTGATCGACCACTACCCGTATTGCATTGAATCCTTCGCTTTCCGGCAGCCCAACAACGAAGACCATGCTCATGTCCTTCCACGGTTGCTCCGGTATCTCTAGTGGTCGTAGTAATCAATGGGTTTTTCTGTGGGTTGCCTCGCTCTGCTGGCAGGTGTGGCAGTTTCGTACATAGCGGTCCACGTCCTTTCTCATTTGGATCCAGGAATAGCTTCAACTTAGCAGGTTGTAGGTTTTTGCTCATCCTGGGTGCCCCGCAACCGGAGAATCATAACATTCCTGGATCCATCTGAGTTTATCTGCGTCTGTTGATTGGATTTGTATTTCGGAAATTTCCAACGGTTGTTCCAGGTGGGTGCATAGTCCTTTGCTGCTGTCATATGAGCATTGTTGACCCACCCTTTTTACCCAGTTCCAGAATTCTTCGGCGCTTGTTGAATCGTTGTCCACATTGACCGTCTCTGCAAATGCCACTACCAAGGTTTTGCCTAGCTCCTTGTTGAGGTTTTCTGTTTTTAGTATGATTTGCTGGGTTTTTTCTGCCCCCCCTTTCGGAGGAATGTCTGCTGGCATTCTTTAAGGGCATCGGGTACTTGACCTTGCTTTCCTGGCAGGTGAACAATCTTGAATTCAAACCTCCACAGAAATTCGGACCATCTGGTCTGCCTTCGATTTAATAGTTTCGATGTTATGAAGTACTCCAGGATCTTGTGATCGGTAAGAATCTTAATCGGATGCGCTGAACCTTCGCATTCGGGACTCCATTGTTCCAGGCTTTCGACTATCGTGCCTAATTCTTGGTCATAGATTTCGTAATCTCCTTTGGCAGGTGAATGTTTCTTGGAGCAGAAGGCTACTGGGTGTAGCACTCCTTGATTGTCGTACTGAGAGAGGACTCCCACGGATACATAACTTCAGGCGTCGGTTTTGAGGACTATCTCTTTTTCATAATAGAAATGGGCTAGCACTGGTGCCATCGTAAAGGCTCTTTTGAGTTCTGCAAATGCCCTTTTTTGATTTGGTCACCAGCAGAAGGGTACTAGCTTTTTCGTGAGTTTTGTTAGTGGTTGCACTACCTTGCTATAATTTCGTATGAACTGTTGATAAATATTTGGAAAGCCTAAAAAGGCTTTGACTTCCTTGAGTTTCCCTGGTGCTTCCCAGTTTTCGACTGCTTAGACTTTCTCTGGATCCATTCTGATTCCGTTTACTCCAACAATTAATCCTAGATATTTGACTTCTTCCTTATGAAACTCGTACTTCTCTTCTTCAGGAAGAGGCCGGCTTCCTTGAGTCAGGTCATGACTGCCCTGACATGGTCCTTATGTTCCTTCAGGTTATCACTGTAGATGAGGATGTCATCCAAAAAGGCTATGCAGAATATGTCCAGGAATGGTCGTAGAGTATCGTTGATGAACTCTTGGAAGGATGCTGGTGTGTTGGTACATCCGAAAGTCATAACCAGGGATTCGAAAAGCCCATAGCATCCTAAACGCCGTTATCTATTCAGCCCCTTCTGCGCTTCTAATGATGTTGTACGTGTGGCAGACGTCCAGCTGTGAGTAATTGCGAGCCTCCGAGAGTCTTAGCAGGGTTTCTTGGATCAATGGTAGGGGGTATCGGTTTTTTATTGTTTCTTCATTTAGGCCTCGGTAATTGACACAGAGTCCTAAGCCTCCTCCCGGCTTGGCAGCAAAAAGTACTGGGGCTCTGCAAGGTGATGAAGACGACCAGTGAAATCCTTTGGACAAGTTCTTCTCTATCTGGTCCTGTGAAACTTGTAGTTCTTCTCGAGATAAGCTGTATATTGGCGCAAACAACAGTGTAAAGCCCTTCTGAGACATAATCTTGTGATCATAGGGTCGGTGCGGTGGTAGTGTTTCAGCAATTACTTTGGTGAACCGGGGTAGAAACTCGTGGTATTCCTTGGGGATGACTTCTTCGAGGTACTTTTCTTGTAGATCCTTTATTCCCAAGGCCTTGTTGATTTTGTATAATGTGACGGCATAAACCTTGAGCATTTCCTTCATCATTCTTCCAATAAAAGATGAAGCGGCTACTGCGCTGATGTCTAGTCTGAGTTTCTCTGGATCTGTTGTTTCCATATGATTACCCCACACCCATACGCTCGAGTGGTGTTGGCAGTGTTGTTGGGAGTAGCTGCTTTCGAAACCAATCCTGCGACTTCCGAATTTGACTGTTACGTCGTGACGTTGTCACCATGGTAGCCCTAACACTAATGGATAACGTCCAAACTTTGTTTCAAACACTGGTAATTGCTCCTGATGTGATCGTATTCCAATGTTTACCTTGGCAATGGTTGTAATAGTTCCTGATTCGATGGGCCTTGCATCGATTACCTCTAACTCTCTTGACTCTCGTCATTCCTTCTCTTCTAATTGATGATTGCGAACGAAATCTTTGTCCACAAATGTTATTCCCGTGGCT
This sequence comes from Trichophaea hybrida, assembly GCA_015178995.1. Classification (NCBI taxonomy): domain Eukaryota; kingdom Fungi; phylum Ascomycota; class Pezizomycetes; order Pezizales; family Pyronemataceae; genus Trichophaea; species Trichophaea hybrida. The sequence continues at coordinate 304,207 of WHVE01000009.1, read as the reverse complement.
CCGCAGTTAATCAAAGTGTGCATATTGATTAACCTGTCTCCAATTTTTGGCAAACATTTCACAACAAGAGGCTTGCATTCCATTAAAGACTCCTTAATTTCTGCGCTACTAATCGAGAACTGCGAAATTCCAAAACGAGATTGAACAACTGTAGACAAAGTAGATTCGTGCCCAGTGCAATGGCCATCCTTATTGCACTGGCCTAGACTTGTCCCGACTCGATTTCCTTTCCTTCCCTTGTTCCCGAATCTGTGTCCATTTCATTTCCTGCTTTCTTAAAATCTGTTATTTCAACCTGTCCTGATGCTGCTTTCAATATTCTCGGGCATGATGCCGTGGAATGCCTGCTATCCCCGCAGTCCATACAGAGTCCTCCTTCCCTTCGCCGCTTGCATTCATCCAGAGTAATCTTCCTCCCTTTGACTGCTGAATGGTCCATCGGAGCAGGGCCATGGTAACTTGTCACAGTGCCTGCTAGTGCTGTTTCTGGTGCAGGTGTGGTGTTGCTCGTGGTGTTCTGTTCCTTTGACCTTGCTGTCCATCTTCCTGACTTACTCTCTGCGGCTCGGGCGTGGATTTGAGAGTCTCGTATCAAACGCATTTTGACAAACTCCATGAGGTCCGACGGGATGTCGCAGTGCTTTGGAGAGTCCTTCAGCTCCTCAGATAGGCCTTGTTGCAATACTTCCAACTGGGCTGCTTCGTTCCAATCGACGTCAGGTACCAACCGTTGGACTTCTGCGTAGTATTGGCCAAATTCTCGATCCTTTATCTTAAGTTTGAGCAGTTCCCAATTTGCTGTGGCCCGAATGTCCTCGTCTCCGAAAGCCAATTGCCACCGGTCCAACAATTTTTCTAGTGACTCTAACTTCAGATCTCTGGTTTACCTGTCGATGTATGGTTGAATTTGATTCAGGGCCACGCCCTGTAGTCAATTTGGCAGGTACGTCATTTTGGATTGTTCGTTGAAGAATCATCCCGGTTCATCGGCAATGTTCATGGCTAATTGTGCCATCCATCCTCGAAGAGCCCTTCGGTCTGTTCCTGACAATCGTATAATTTCGCTGCCCTTATGTCCTCTGTTACTGCCCCCATTACCACTATTCCCCGCGAGTGCAAGCACTCTTTTGACCTGATCCTGATATTTGTTTCTCTCTTCTCCAATTAATTTAAATTGCTCCTGTGTATCCACGAGATCCTGCTTTAATACCTTCGTATCTGTCAGCATTCTGTTTGCCAGTCGTTGTTCTAATTCGGTGACTTTGGTCCATAAGTTCCCGTGTGTACAGGTGGGCACTCTTGCTTCCAAGTCCTTCACGTTGTGTTGATGCCAGTTCTTGGTCAGTGTTCACTTTTTTTGTTAGGACGTCTTTTCCTTCTTTCATGAGGGCAGAGTTCCTGTCTCTGGTTTCTGCAATGGTTGTTGCTCGGGTGGCGATTTGTTCATTTAATCACTCTATTTGATTTTCGATTTGAAGCACTGGTGCCCCTGATATTCCTGCTATATAGTCCTTCATTTCGTTCGCTGTTGTCAGGGCATCTTGTTGATTCAGCTTCGTAAAATCCACCAATATCATTCGTGCCATTATATTTCCATCCACTCTTGCAATCTCAATATATCGAGATCCTTCCCTCATACTGCTGCTGGACATGGCAACTTGCGTCTTTGAAGGGTGATTGATGAATGTAGTTGTTGATATCGAAACCTGGTAAGCGTTCTTCCTATGACACTGATCACAGATGTGTTCCCACATGTTATTTGGCCAGTAAATCCAACAATCTTTGGAACAGGGGATATCGCAGCAACCACAGCGGTTCGGATGCCAGCACATTAACGCCTGGTTTCATACCAAGGCCAAAGGGTTTCGAGGCCGCGGTTCTACATTGAACATAGAATACAATGGCGTTCCTTGATGCAATCAAAAAAGGTATCGAATTCCTCTATGCTGCAGTTGCACATCGGTATTTCAGTCCAATCCTGAATAGCTCGGCAGTTGCAGTGGATAGATGGATTTGGATAATCGTGGTCTAGGTCTCCTTCTTCCTCTGAACAGTAGCAGAAATACATACAGTCATAGGTCTTTTCGTCCTCACTCATGTATTGAGAAGTGGTACTGGTTGCCGAAAATATCTGGATTCGTAGATCTTTGAAAAGTCCACGAGCAAGATAAATAGATGTGTCTCCAGTACGATTGGATGACCAATGTATTTTCGAAATTGATTGCTGATTTAAAAACTTTGCATGACGTGTTGCAAATGCGATGACAATAATACCAACCTAACAGGTGAGGATAACAGCATATAAAACCAGAATATTACCAGTAGAATAAATGTAGACTCTTTCTTCTGTCAGGGATTCAGGGCTGGATGTCGAGGGTTCAGGGCTCGGGGTTCTAGGGGTTATAAAATCCAAGAGCAGGAAGCTCAGAGTCGAGAATAGCCTGTAGCTAAACAAACAAAGACTGTAAGCAAGGGACTCGATCCAGGATCACCGAATGTGAAAGAAGTGAAAGCCAAAGCTAATTGATTGTTTTATAGACGAGAAAAAGAGTGAAGAAAGAAACTTATTCTCCACCGAATGCCTGGTATATCTACAGTGATTCACTCGTTCCATAATACATCTGAACTCCTGCTGTCTTTGTACACTTCTTTTTTGCACGAATCCTACATCTCCCGTGTAACCTAATTCGAAATCTCATTTGATTCTCGTCGTGCTTTAGCTATCGTTTGAAACCTGATTTCATTCTCGTCGTGCTTTAGCAATCGCACGAAACCTGATTTCACGCTTGTCATACTTTGGCCTTCGCTTGAAACCTGATGTCATTCTTGTCGTGCTTTAATCTTCGTTCGAAACCTGAATTCAGTCTCATCGTACTGTACCCTTGGCTCGAAACCTGATTTCATTCTCGTCGTGCATTATCCATTGTATTTTTCACCAATCATCAGTCTGCCATCGATCGTCACTCAACACAACCGTGACAATCTTTCTTAGATTCCATTTTTCTAGCAGAAGCTTTTGAATTCATGTTTGGATTGGAGGCACTTGTATGTTGGGATATGTCGGGAGACATGTCCAAAGTGGCAATGTGCTCCAGGCTGCTCCTGGTGCACCAGTGAACCTTCCACAATCGCACAGGAGCATCTCAAAGCATTTCTACCACTTTCAGCGGGGTCTTCAAACTTACTTCTTTGCGTACTTTGTTCCGCGTGCCTCTCTCACGTTCCACAGCCCTTCTGCCAATTGCCATCATATGTGACACCATTTGTAGATGATGCAGTCTATTCATCACTGCTACTTTAAGTATTGTGACAAGAGATTTGAATACATAGACATCTCTAGATCTCATTAATCTAACATATCATCTATATTTACCCGCTGAATTTTGAGCGCACCCATGCGTGAGACTCCTCTCATTCATTTGGATAAATGGCAGAGGTGGCTCCAAACCTTTTGTCCATATGTGTTTTGTCTTGATATACATCCCAGTACATTTTCAAATCCACTTGAATATATACAATCCATACTGAACAGTTACCTGTCGCTGCCTGGATCTCTGGGACCAAGTGGCATGGCCCTTCAATTTTCTCCACAGCAATAACATGTGGTGTTGACTCCTTTACCACTCTGACGAACCAATTCACTGCTTGAGGGTGCCCTGAATGATGCTCAAAATGTGTACTGACAACAATGGCCAACTCCAGCGGTCATGGTCTATCAACCCAGGCTTGATGGGATAAAAGGAAATAAGCATGCTGCTGCAACAGCTGGCAGCCAGTCCTTGCAATCATCCCACTTGACAGAGAGGTCCTGGTCAGCAGTGAATATGTGAAGTATAGAATGGAAAATGACGGGTGGTGCCTGTGGAGTCTATCATCCGTATTTCGGCCCACGTACACCCACATCACTTGCGGTGGCTGCCTGTGTGTAACATCATCTAGCAAACCCTCAATGCTGCAGTTGCGCTGGATCCGGTGTATCTGCTGAGGGTTATGAATTTTCATTGTATAGAAAGTGATCTTATTGTGAGGTTGTAAGGTTACGACTTCCTTGAACTGATTTCGGCAGCTCCAGATCACACTGACTGTATCACGGCCACAGATCTCATTCATATGCTGCCTGATAAGTGTTGGCAATGTCGGGATGTGGAAGGTTTCAGCTGCTTCAGCTAGTAATATCCGGTTGATAGACCGTGAACATGCACAAATAGTCGAAAGTTTCAACTGCTGCAAACATTGTGTGCTGGGTGGAATCAAAGGTTTAGATTCCTTGGCAAAGATCATTTGGGCTGGGTGCAGCTGGTAATTTGCCATTTCTATCGACCCATCATCATGTTCTGGACTACTGTATTTCTTCCACCTACCATCCGTACAAAGCAAGCCACTGAAACGTGTGTTCCATGCTGTCCCTCACGGTGTAGCTATCATTGTGCTGAAGAATCTGGAGCACAAAGTGAATACCATTGATGGCATGGTATGCTGCATTGTGATTCGAAATGTGGCAGAGTCCTGGGATCTCAATTGTAATAATATCAGGAGCACCGAGCCTAGTGATGAACTCGCAGTAATCACACAGGAGGTGCCTTTTTAGCTTTCCAAAGTGATAGAATTGCAGCATTAGCTGCTGCTGTATTTTCAAACATTTTCTTGAATTCGATTGCTAAGCATACTTCAGGCATTTCTCCATCATGGCGTGATGAAATGCAGCTTGAGCTGCCTAGCTTGCCCCATAAACCTCTATCTACAGACACCGGACAACCTCTTGTTGGCACTCTACTGACCAATGTATTTCAACTTTCTCATCTGGAAACAGGTTCCACTCGAAATTCTGCTTTGCTGTGACAGTGACCTTCGATGCACCACATACGGCAGTGATAATCATGTGACATTCTCGTTCAAGTTCTCGAGCTAACTTTCTTTTTGGTTCATAGCTAGCTTTGGGATGTACCTTGAGTTCCAGCTGGTCCTGAGCTTCTTTGAAAAACTGGCCAAACTGGGCAAGCTGGCCTGTAGACACTGTGTAGAGCTCTGCTTCAAGTCATATCATTGTTGTCACCTGCTCTTCTGTATTCCAGGTAGTGGCGTGCAGCTGCTCTGCTTTCAGGTGTGCCTCGAAAGTTTTCTGCTGCCTAGTTGAAATACTACTAGTCTCCCTATAAACCTCTCTTTCTATCTTCTCCATCGCCACCACTTGAAGTTTTGCAGCCTACACTTATTAGTCGCTTTCTAAATGCCTTCTCCAAGCCTCAGTAGAATGTTGAACAGTGAGGATATGTTTGCACTTGTGAAAGCTTTTGAGAGCTTGGTCGAGGTATTTCAATGAGATATTCCAATGCGTTCACTGGCTGGCCGCCAAAAAAATTCAATCACTTCCTGAATAGTTTTCATAATCTCGGTATCCGATGCACTTTTTGAGATTGTTTTCTGTGCAATGTCGCTGGAAAGCAGGGGAGCACATACTTCAGACAGACTTCTGAGCATTTCTTGAATTTCCATACCATGCCAGCATCCATTCTTGAGAGCATCAAAGGGTTGAAATAAATGCAACATTTTCGGTTAGTGTGGAACTGAGGTGAACCGGGCATCAAATTCAGCTTTCAAGCCTCAATTGGTGAGGTACTCCAAAAGCCAGTTGCGTTTATCTTTCACAATCCCCAAATAGAGTTGGTGAAGCGCATCTGGTCGCCAAAGGCGATAGATATTGCACAGAGGTTAATCCCAAAACATATTCAAAATCAGTTGCAGATGCATCTCTTTGAATTCGTGAAGTCGATTCTCCTTCAGGTGCTCCTGAGAGTGTGATGTACATTGAGGCTCCCATTTGCGAAAACCTTTGCCTTGGCCCATACCAGGTCCCTTCCTTACTTCACTCACAGGATATGCTCCTCCAAATATCTTTGTGATGATTGCGATCTCCGGGCTGTCCCCAATCGATACTGCTAGACATGTGTAGAAGATACGTTCAACACTGTTGGCACTATCGCGCTGGTCACCAGTACCGCAGATATCAATGTGTCATAGTGGTTTCAGGATGGGATGGATTGAATAGTGCGATGAAGAGTGTATATCAGTTGTGTCTTTCGGTGGAACTGGAATGAATCCCACCAGAATCCAGGTGTGCCTTGGCGCTGCACCACAAAAATCTTTCCGAATGTTGCTGATACATACATATCGCAGCCAGGCACTCATGTCATCAGAGTGTTTTTTCCAAACGGTTTTCCCCAAGATGAAGATTACTGGTAGAATTGTCGCACCGTCGTGTCATTGCTCCTGAGCTTCACAATACCACACTCCTGAGTTCATTGCACTGTAGATTCAATGATCGGCCAAATCATCCAGCTGCACCAGAGCGAAATCCAGGTGCTCCACAAATGGTAAATGCCCCAAAAGAAACTGGATGCACTTGAAAATGTCCCTGCAGTATATGTTGCCAAATGACCCAGGCACCGGAAGCCAACTCCCTGTTTCCAGTCCGAAGTCGAGGCACCTCAGCAGCTTCCAAAACTCAGATGCTGTCTGCAACATGGTTGTATGGAATTTGTCGAGGCCACGCCTCAGATAGTCATGTACCCAAGTGTTGCTTTGTGTACTCAGAGCACAGGCTTGTTGATAATTGAACGCATTTGCAAGTGGGTGCTATGGGTTCCAATTCGATTTCCTGAGTTTTATGTAGAGGTTCGTAGCTACTCCAACCACTTGCCCACTTGTGGCCCCTCCATACACATCTGCGTGGGTGACTTTCCATGTGGTTACAAATGTAACGTTGTGTTTCTCTTGTAGTTCAGATATTGGTGCACTCTTGGTGATGTGTGTGGCTGGAATGAACTCTTGGGCACTGTCAGGTTCTCCTGCATTCGTTTCCTTCCTGCTTTGCTCATCTCGCTACTTACTAGATCTCAAATGTGCTTCTGTTCTAGGCTGTCCAATTACCTCTCCCATGTCGTCAAATGCCTCTGGGTGATCGTTTCAATAATGTTGAGCAAGACCAGTGGAGTTGTGGTTCCACTGTTTTCATAGTGTGCATCACAATCTTACGAACTGGTTTGCCTGACAACTTATAATAGAAACTGTTGTTACAGTATCTGCAGTAGACAGGGCACAACAATTGTATGATGAATGGTAGATCAGGTGTGATGAGTGTATGGTGAATAGTAGATGGTGCGCAACGAGTGTAGGGTGAATGGTAGAAGGGGTGCAATAACCGTATGGTGAATGGTAGATGGGGTGCATCGAGTGTATGGTGAATAGTAGGTGGGGTGCAATGAGTGTATCGCAAATGATGGATAGTGCGACAAGTATATGGCAAATGGTTGACGAAGTGCAACCAGTGTATGGTTAATGGTAGATGGGGTGCAACGAGTGTATGGCGAATGGCAGATGGGGTGCAACAAGTTGGTGGTGTATGGTAGATGGTGTGACAAATATATCGTGAATGGTAGATGGGGTGCAACAAGTGTATGATGAATTGTAGATGGGGTGCAATGAGTGTATGGTGAATAGTAAGGAGTACTGATTAAAGGGTAAAGAAAGCTACTGAAAGTTCAAGTTGCACACCCCTCCAGCGAGATCAGGCTCCATGACATATGACACGCGGGCTTCATATGTCCAATCTTGAAACAGACAAACAACTTACACCCAACTAATTGTTTGTACACCATCTAGTGATTGAGTTCCAGACCATAACACCTGCTAAGCCTACAATTTTCATCGTAAGCACTCCATCATGACCTGTAGGTGGCAGTGGGGTTCAGATCGCATCTAATTGTGCAGCTTCCTTCGAATAGCATGGCACCTAAGTCTAATAGGTGTTGGATAATCGGAATTTCCCATCTCTCAATAGTGTTGTCGTTCAGATGTGTGGTAAATTGTCGGTATATTGACAGATTCTGAAACCTCTATCGGAGGTGTCATGGAGGTCGGCTGCATTGTTATACGAGAGATGTACACCTGTAATAGCGACCACCACTCCTGAAAGGCAGTTCGCGGATTTCAAGTATCAAACTTCAATATGCAATGTAATTGCGGGTGTTTATATGTTTTGTTTGTTGTTGCATCACATTGGCAACATAAGTTGTGTGGGCTTTGAGACACTGCAACCAAGTGGCAGGGGTGATACACCACCTTTCATCTAGAGATCAACATGAATGTTCCTAGCAGACAATGGGTGATGAAGACATGTATCAGAAGTTTGCCGAACAATGTGGTATGGTATGAGATGTGTGAGTGAGGTTGGTGTACATCTGGTATTCTCGAGAAAATTGTAAGTGTAAATAAATGCACCTTGCCTCTAACAACAGCAACCCATCACACTACCTCATTCTCAGCAACTACTGTAGGTGATATGGAGCTTTGGACAAAATCCTATGAACCTCCTCTTTGAAACTACTTCTATATATCATGTCACAGAACGACCTCCACAACCACCATACTCCAACCAATTCATGACACCTGTATCAATATTATGGCGGCACACCTCCACAACGACTGAATCCAAACTACCAGCTCAGCAGTGATTGGTCCCAGATGTAGGATGGGTGTGCCTGGTATCCTATTCCCGAATATCAACGCCCCGGCTACCAACTGAGGAACCACAATATGAACCGGAACTACTGAACAAGAATTCTCCGTATACTTCACCACTGATAATCAGCCCTGAGAGACGGCATAGGTGGACGCAGTACTGACAAACCTGGATTCCATACGAACAGGTTTCACCCTGACCACGTATATAACCACCACCACCACCATCACCAGCACCACTACCGCAACCACTTTCAGCGAACCCAAACGCACCAATGTCTTGGCTGCCGGACACAGACCGAGACACGGTTCTGCCTCCCACTCTGCAGCCAGGTCCACCTGGAGTGGCAGGATCACGGTTCACCACACAGCCCCATCCTGCTCCACCTGCAGCGGAAGGGCACCGGTATACCCCACATCTCCCTCCCCCCTCCACCAAGACCACCAGTTACTCCAGGCTCATGGTCCACAAACTCTCCCCCTCCTCTGATGCAATACACCTTTGCTCAACCCCTCCCAGCACTGCCGGGAGCACCAGGAGCACCGACACCTGGACTGGAAACTGCCACTTCTGATAAGACCTGCGAGACTGAAGGGAGGGTGGCCCCTGGGCAACGGAGTTGGTTCAAAGTGCTACCTGAACTGTCACCATAGACCCCAACATCCAACATCCCCTTTAGTCAACACTGGCAGCAGATCACTCTCGGTGAATACCAGGGTCAGACAGCCCCAGTCGACATTGTTCCACCCAATGCAACTGGACATGGCAAAAAGCCACCCACTGTCACTGGGGCTATAATCACCACAGGGCAACTCATGGTTAAGATGGGCTAGGTTCAAAAGGGGTCCAAGGAAAGCGATACACCTGGGAGAGGCAACATCTCCAATTTTGACAATCATGCCAAGCTCAAATGACTGATTTCTTTGCACCCACAATGCATGATGGGACCACTCCGCGTGAGGTCAAGGCAGATGAAGGGGTGCACGGAGTTCAAACAGTCGGAAACAGCCATCCCAGATTTCATCCAGTGTTATGAAAAGTTCCTACCCCTTGACTGGTTTGATGATTCTGGGAGTATCAGGCACAACTTCATTATCCATTTCATCCGAAATCACTGCAACCACCTGGGAGGCACAGCCACCAGGACCATTATAGGTGACAAAAAGCCAGGAAAGGGAAGTGGTGGAAACCGCAAGGCAGAGGATAGCAGTGATGAAAGCGCCTCCCAAACAGCCAAACATCGATGTGGCTAATATCCAAAATATGTTGTTTGTGGTCCAAGTACCCAGAGATGCCACTTCTGGGTCTCTGTTCAGGATATTTCAAGGACTTCGAGAATATTCACAACTTCTGCAGTTGATTGTTAAGGCAGAGCCGAAGGGCACATATACTCTCCAGACCGTATATCGTTGCCAGTTGAGTAAAGAAGTAGCTCAAGACGCCAGAGTTACAGTTGGGGAAGAGTTTCATGGCGGAATTTAGAACCAGGAAACCCAGAATAGGGAGGTTTAGAACATCAGTGCAGTTGCGCCTCACGTAGCAACTCTGATCCTTGAGGTTAACCAGTGGATTGGAGATAGGGAGGACCTGCCTGAAAATATCCAATTGGTGGAGGAGCCCAAGAAAAGCAATGATGGAGAGAAAGTAAGTTTGGAGCAACTGAAGTTATCAATGAAGTTCTGGGCTAACTGGAATTCCTTGTTGAGAGCACCCCCACAAAAACCAAAAAGGATGTCTCCAGGAACCCCCGCTGCCCCAGCTGATATACCCCAAAGGATGTCTCCCAGAACCATCAGTGCACCATCAGTTATACACAGCAAGAGGAAGGCCACAACGGAGCAAGATAACTAAGCCGATTTGCCTGTGCAACTGACCCCAAGTGCACTTGTCACCATGGTGGAGGAAGTCAAGTGTACCAAAGTTCTAGTCACAGATTCACAATTTGCCAAAGAGCTGATCGAGCCACAAGGTATTGAGCCAGGGCAAGTTTTAAATGATGCTCATGGCCATTATCAACAACACCTTTGAGCATGAGTATTTTGAAGGAGGAGTTGTATTGCTCGGCGCTGTGCCATGCGGAGATTCTCATACAGATGCCATCTTAGGGCCCAAGCACACATTGAAACAATTTCCAGAAGTGAGATTTCTTGCACATCAGATCTGGGTGATTTGGTTCATTGTGCAGAGATACATCTTCAATGTGGACCATCCTGGGGTGCTCCTAGTGTTAGCAACGTTTCCGGGTGACCTGGCATCGGTCCGGGTTCGGAACCGGACCGGAGCCGCGGTCCGTGTCTGGATCCGGACTAAACCCGAACCGGTCATAATTTCCGGTTCCAAACACGGAACTGAACCGGCCAATACTGCAGGTTTTACCGGGTTTGGTTAGACCCGCTGGGTCAAACCTCCGGATTCTAAAAACAGGTTCTTGTGTCTTTGGTGAATAGAAAGCATTGCACATACGTCTATAAAGAGATGAATCAAATGGTTGAATAACATTTCACGCTGTCTGCCCGATTTTTCATTGTATATGATAAGATAAAATATTGTGAAATGTTCATTACATAGGGAACTGTGCTCGTACTCAAAAATGAATTACTGGTGATCTCGACAAGTAATTAGTTGCTGTTTTGTCTTTAAACACTGCCAAATGATCATTAAAAAATATGATATTGAAATATAACATAAGTTCTGCACTGTTTCTCAGCGATCTGTTGAGGCTCCATTGATGCTGACTCTCAGTCCTGTAGCCTACATGTATGATCGCGTGCAGGTTGTATATTGAATTATAGAGTATGACAATGAACTATATTTAATTAGGACCTATTTTGCAATACTGATAAATCACGATTTAATGATTGCTGATACTCACTTTCCCAGATAGTATGAATACATCATTACACACAATTTCATCAAGAAAAGCAGTCGAAACATCGAAAATATGAACTAAATATATATAATCCCTCGTGCTAAAGGTGTTGTGCAACCAAAAATCGTTGACGCTCCATTGACGCTCACTTTTAGTCCTGCAGTCTACATTTCTTATTCTGCAAAAACAATAGATATGATTGTAATGGCAGGCTTTCATGCTTATTCAATACGAATATGCCGTGCAATACAGATTAATCGTGATTTAATTCCTCCAAGCTTGGTTGCTCGAGTACATCAGAACAAATTAATTTGATATTAAAGGCAGTAAAAACTGCAATTATATTCATGGAGCTCATGCAATCTAACGTGCTAGAGATATTGTGCCACCAAAAATTGTTGAAGCTCAATTGACACTCACTTTTAGTCGTACAGTCTACGTGTCTAATTATGCAAAATTAATAAATATGATTATAACGGCGGGCTTTCATACATATTCAATATGAATATACCGTGTGATACGGATGAATTGTGATTTAATTCCTCCAAGCTTGGTTGCTCCATACCGTGCGATACGGATTAATCGAGATTTAATTCCTCCAAGCTTGGTTGCTCGAGTGCATCAGTAAAAATTGATTTGCCGATAAAGGCAGTCAAAAATGCAATTACACTGATGGTGCTCACACAATCGGACACACTAGAGATGTTGTGCGACCAAAAATTGTTGACGCTCCGTTGATGCTAACTTGTACTGCTGCAGTCTACTGGTTTTGTTGTGCAAAAAACAATAGATATGATTGTAACAGCGGGCTGTCATGTATATTCAATAGGAATATGCTGTGTGATACGGATTAATCGTGATTTAATTCCTCCAAGCTTGGTTGCTCGAGTGCATCAGTAACAATCGATTTGTCGATAAAGGCAGTCAAAACTGCAATTATACTCCCAGAGCTCACAAAATCTGACGCCCTAGAGATGTTGTACCAACAATAATCGATGACGCTCCGTTGACGCTCACTTTCAGACTTGTAGCTAGATGTATGGTCACACATTTACAGCATCTTCATGCGTGAAGGCAAGCATTCATTCTTATTTAAGTTGGAAATATTGTGCGATACTGATATATTGTGATTCCATAATTGCTGATACTCACTCTCAGAGATAGCATGGAAGCATTATTAAAACTCACTTCACAGATTCAATTCCATTTTATTCACCATTTTATTACTCATTTTGACAGCCGAAACTAAAGAATAGATTGAATATGGAAATTATTTAGGTATGCACAATAAACCCACTCGCCTATTCCCCTTGATTGGTAATATCTTCATCATCACTGTCGTGTTCTTTGAAATAATAATTAGTAATTATTCATGTGAGAGGGGGAGTGGAGTGCATACCTGACATATCCTCGATACTGTCATCAGTACTGGAGCCATCATAATTAGAATCGTCTTCGTCTTCTGTATCTTCACGTGGGGTAAATTCATTCAAAAGGCTGAGATGAAGCACTCTTTTGGGACTAAGTAGTGCTGCTCGGGCTGTACATAGTCCAGGGGTTGCGGATACTACTGGTGCTGCCGAGACTGTTGGTACTGTAGTTGTCCAAGGCTTCATGCCTTTGTGCCTCCAGCGAGTATCAGGATTTCGAGCAATCTTGTTTTGGCAATGAAGGCAGCCATTCAAGTGATTTTCATAGATCATGGATGGATGCGTTTCAATGACTACCTTCACACTGTTATGGCCTGGCAACTCAACACCCCTTCTCTTTTCTTCTCGAATCTCTGCTCGAGGCTTTTCAATCAAATTCTTCGTTCCTTAGATTGCAGCGTGCAATATGCCATGTTTGGCCATATTAACCATGTTGTGCGCGATGCGCATGTCCGCCTGCTCAAGCTGTACACGCCCACTTTGCCTAGCCATTGTTGCGAACATGTTAAAAACCTTTTAAAATTCAGTTGCGGTAATTAAAATTGAACATTAGAAAAATCAGTTACTTCAATCATATACTCTTCTGTGGCCTCCTCTAATGCTCTTAAGGATGATCGTATCCACTCCCGAGGTCGTTTGTAAGCAAATTCGTCTGCAAACACTCCGTAGTTGACAACATCATGGTGCTCAATTTCACGGACTGTTCGGACCGATGCCTTGGTAGACCACGGAGAGTTGCCTTTTCGGCTCTGGTTGAACTGTGTATGTAGTTTTGAACGGATTGCAGCTATTTATATCTGATTAGTTGACTGATGTTCTTGCAGATTAGGTATTATATATCCTATTGCATGGTTTTCCCTGTGTTGCCTCGCACCAGTTTTGCGTACGATTTTCAACTTTTTGTCCTCATGCATATTTCTTGTTACAATATCAGGTGCAGTTCGGTGAGGATTCTGGGTGCGACGTTGGAGAAAATGTTTTGAAGGCATGTATTCGATGTAGTGGCGGGCGTTGGCGTGGATACATTCTCTAAGTGACAGCTAGAATCAGTTGCTTGTGGTTGAGCCATTGCTTGGGAATATGATAAGTGAAGAGAGAAGAATTCGAGTTTGGAGAAGAGGAAGAACCTCAAGAATATTTAAGAATTGATGCGAATATCAAGTTGAATCTTAGTTTTCAACTGTCAATATATACATTATCGCATTGTAGTATTTCACGATGGACCCTGCTGTTGATGGCAGCTGAATCGCAAGGATGTTAGCCTATTTCAAACCCTGCTAATTGTTGGCTTTAATAATACATATTGCAGAACGGCTGTCAATATGAAACCTTTGAGACAGCAACCGGTGGTTGTATGTTCAGGGTAATAGCCGTTAAAACTGAATCCATGTCATGTGCAACAGTTTCTGCAGCCAAGTTGAATGGATGTTGGATAAAGGTTCAGCATTTTTCCAAGCTGTTGCAGTCATAGCGCCGGCCTGTAGGATCATTTTGGAAGTATAACGATAACCATAAAGACCCACCTTTCCACCTCCGTCCAACTTCCAACATCTCGTCCACAAACAGAGTTCACACAAAGCGCACCACAGTGCAACAGATATAGTTCCGACTCCTGAACAAAACTTTTCAGCACTTCCGGTGGGCAAATACGGCAAATCCACTATGCGCGCAACAACACGACGTCATAAAGCAAACCAGGGCAAGACTGGTGTCGAAGCAGAACGGGTCCGAGCTCTTGGTGCTCTGCGCGGTCCCCGTTCCAAAAAGAGGTGTGCAGCTGAGCTGCGACATGAATTATACTTTGTGACCAAGGAAGCAAAGGAGAAGTGGATTGAGAAATTTGTGCAGAGCGAAACAGCAGCAGCAAGACAGAGGGTTGCAGAAGCAGAAGCGGCAGTGGAGAGAGAGCAGGACTCTGTATTGAGATGAGCAGCGGCTGGTACAACTAAAATGACATTTGAAGAGATGCAGGAATCAATTGGAGATAGTGTTGATGATGTTGCAACTTTGGATGAGGAAGATGATGAAGATGAGGAAGAGGATGGAGAGGACAATGACGAAGCAGAGCTCAGTGATCAAGATGAATCTGGTTGGGTAGTTGGCACAATCGACAAATCGGTACAGGAACGACTCGATACCTTTTGGACGAAGCGGATGAAGCTTGAGGAATTGACTACACCAGGTTGGGCAGATGCAGAAAATTACTGTCGTGAGTGCAATACGAAGTACGGCACTGCTGAATTGAAGTATCCAGTGGTGGTTACTCCAAATACCATTACGAATCCAGCCAATGCAGTTGCATTTGGTTATTTTATAGATACGACAACATTACCTATGCCCCAACCACCCTCTCCACTTGGAAGTAGTTATTTGCGACTAGGGGTTGGCAAACCAAATGTGACTATTAATACATTTACGTCAGTCAAAACGGTTGAATCGGTGCGGAATCAGCCCTTGCAAGTCATTTCCTCTACTAACTATTATCCAGTTGTCCGATTTAGCTGAAGATATGGGTACGGAGCATGGTGGCCTGTCGATACAGATTGTTGTATAGTTATAGATTGTCATATTGGTGTTTTCAACAGTGTCTCATATGCACATGCTTTTTTTGCTGAATTTTTATATTTGTTAGTTTTCTATAATTTTAGTGACAAGGTTGTGAAAGACAAAAAAAATCGTCTATGCATGTTCAAGGATTGTGCCAAATGTATGAACTTCAAGTGGACCAAATATAGAAGATACACCGTCTATCAGCATGATTGAGTTAAGTAAATTTATTTTCAGAATAAAAGTAAAAACTTAATTGACAGGTAAGCTGCCACCGGAATTTTACATCAGTGTTGTCGTATTTGCCTGACACATTGCGGTCTGATCGCATACCCAATCTGTTTGAAAAACCGTTGTTATACGTAATTCAAATGAAACTTCAGCTGCCTAACATGCCGCACAGGCCCTGTACCCATGATGACAATCTCACAAAGTCCTTAGGGAAACCATGAATATTTGGCACAACCGGCTGGGTGACGAAAGTGTGCTATATATAATACAAACTTATGTCATTCACCTTAAACCGCATAAAGCCGGTCGTAGGCGGTATAATACTAAAAAACGATGTTTCAATCGCTACGCGAACTGTCCCTCAAATGTCAAATAGTAGTGCCGTTATGCATAGTATATTGTCATATTGAAACAGGTAGTACAACAGCTTATAAATGATCGAAAACGTATATTCTTATTGAATACGCATGAAAACCTGTTGATACAATCAAATATACTGCATTTGCACGACAAGACACATAGACTGCAGGACTCAATGTGAGCGTCAACGGTGCGTCAACGATTTTTGGTCGCACAACAACTCTAGCACGTCAGATTCAGTGGGCTCCATGAGTGTAATTGCAGTTTTGACTGCCTTTATCGACAAATCAATTGTTACTAATGCACTCGGGCAACCAAGCTTAGAGAAATTAAATCACGATTAATCCGAATCACATGGCATATTCTGATTGAATAAATACAAAAGCCTGCCGTTATAATCATATTGATGAATTATGCATAATTAGACACGTAGACTGTAGGACTAAAAGTGAGCGTGAACGGAGCGTCAACAATTTTTGGTCACACAACATCTCTAGTACGTCAGATTGTGTAAGCTACATGTGTGTAATTGCAATTTTGACTGCCTTTATGGACAAATCAATTTTACTGATGCACTGGGCAACCAAGCTGGAGAAATTAAATCACAATTAATCCGTATCGCATGGCATATTCTGATTAAATAACACAAAAGCCCACGTTATAATCATATTTATCAATTATGCATAATTAGACACGTAGACTGTAGGACTAAAAGTGAGGTCAACGAGCGCACGATTTTTGGTCGCACAATATCTCTAGTACGTCAGATTGTATAAGCTACATGTGTGTAATTGCGATTTTGACTGCCTTTATCGACAAATCAATTTTTATTGACCACTCAGCAACCAAGCTTGGAGGAATGAAATCACAATTGATTGGTATCGCACGGCATATTCCATTGTATACACATGAAGCCCGCTGTTGTGATCATATTATTTATTATGCATAATAGACACGTAGACTGTAGGACTAAAGTGAGCGTCAACGGAGCGTCCACGATTTTGGTCGCACACATCTCTAGCGCGTCAGATTGTGTGAGCATATGTGTGTAATTGCGATTTGACTGCCTTCATCGAAAGTTAATTTTTACTGACCACTTGAGCAACAGGTTTGGAGTATTAAATCTCGCTAAATCCGAATCGCATGGCATATTCTCATTGAATATGCATGAACGCCCACGTTATAATCATAAGTATCAATTATGCATAATTAGACACGTAGACTGTAGGACTGAAAGTGAGCATCAACGGAGCATCACGATTTTGGTCGCACACATCTCTAGCGGTCAGATTGTAGAGCTCATGTGTGTGATTGCAGTTTTGATGGCCTTTATCGACAATCAATTTTTACTGACGCATGAGCAACCAAGCTTGGAGTAATTAAATCACGATCAATCCATATCGCATGGCATATTCTGATTGAATGAGCATGAAAGCCCGCCTTATAATCATATTAATTAATTATGCATAATTAGACACGTAGACTGTAGGACTAAAAGTGAGCATCAACAGTGTCAACTTTTTGGTCGCACAACATCTCCAGCGCGTTAGATTGTGTGAGCTCCATGTGTGTAATTGCAGTTTTGACTGCCTTTATCGACAAATCAATTTTTACTGATGCACTGGAGCAACCAAGCTTGGAGGAATTAAATCACAATTAATCCATATCGCATGTCATATTCTGATTGAATGAGAATGAAGCCTGCTGTTATAATTATATTGATTAATTATGCATAATTAGACACGTAGACTGTACAACTAAAAGTGAGTGTCAATGGAGCGTCAACAATTTTTGGTCACACAACATCTCTAGCGTCAGATTGTGTGAGCGCCATATGTGTAATTGCAGTTTTGACTGCCTTTATCGACAAATTAATTTTAATGATGCACTGAGCAACCAAGCTTGGAGGAATTATATCCGATTAATCCGTATCGCACAGCATATTCTTATTGAATAAGCATGAAAGCCGCGTTATAATCATATTTTTAATTTTGCAGATTAGACACATAGACTGTACGACTAAAAGTGAGCGTCAACGGAGTGTCACAATTATTGGTCGCACAACATCTCTAGCACGTCAGATTGTGTGAGCACCATCAGTGTAATTGCATTTTTGACTGCCTTTATGACAAATCAAATTTTACTGATGCACTCGGCAACCAAGCTTGGAGGAATTAAATCCCATAAATCTGTATCGCACGGCATATTCTCATTGAATATGCATGAACGCCTGTCGTTAGGATCATATTTATTAATTTTTCATAATTAGACACTAGACTATAGGAATAAGGTGAGGTCAACGTGGTCAAGATTGTTGTCGCACAAAATCTCTAGCGCGTCAGATTGTGTGAGCTCCATGAGTGCAATTGCAATTTTGACTGCCTTTATCAACAAATCAATTTTTACTGAACACTCGAGCAACCTAGCTTGGGTAATTAAATCACAATTAAACGTATCGCTAAGGCATATGCTTATTGAATACAGCTGATAGCCTGTGTAAATGACACATATTCTTTGTGCACAGGATACACGTAGATTGCAGGACTAAAAGTCAGTGTGACGATGTGTCAACGATTTTTAGTCATACGACATCTCCAACACGAGGATTGGGGTAAATTGCAACGTTATCGCAGTTTTGACTGTCGTAACTGCCCAATCAGTTCTAAATATGCGAATGATAGTGAGTATCAACTTTTTGAGCTAGAGCGTACATATGGACTTAAAAACTAATTCTAAGTGCTAATGGAGTATCAACACATTGTCATAGTGCAGATAATGCTACTGCAGTTTGATGCAGCGATATGGAACAGAACAGCTGATAGACTAATTATATCCCTGAATATACTTCGCTCATACTCAAAATTTATTTACCTACCATTTCTCATGTTTATCATGTATTCCTACAAATGGTCTGTGGAAGTGGTATTTAAGCCATAAGATATCCATACTTTAATCGATTCTTTTGATGGTGTTCAACCAAAAATCATTTCAACTCTGCTTTCATATTCCCTTTAAACTGTTGTTTGATGGCTGCTGCAAAGTGCATTGATAGATCCTCACTCGAAGTGATGTACTCTTCTAAGGCCGAACGTTTCTGTATTTGAGATTTGACTGATGAATATTGCAAATGATATTTGATAAATGGTGGACCTCCATGAATGTTCTAACAAAAACTATGATTGTATGGAGCGGCTCCTGGCATGCACCAGCTTGGCGATTCTACAAACTTTGTGCAAATGCATCAAATGGCAGCCCTGGTATCATTTGCATTGTCTGTTATCAGTTTCTTGTACATCCATCTGAGAATGGAACAGTACTATGGGGAACACCTTGCATCAAGGGACACAAAGCACAGCTGGAAAGTTAACGGAGTCTGACATTACTTTATTGACTGGTACGGCTGGTGAAGAGCAAGCTCTAGCGGTACTCAAGAAGAAAGGCAGTCATGGTGTCATGGTGGCAGTTATTCCCATCAAACACAAATTGATTAACAATCCAAGATTATACTGATGATTTTGACAGACAGAACATCCAAAATTGGCGGATAGTGACTTTACAACTCATGAATTCAGCCAAGAAACCTGGAACCGCTATTTGATGGTAGGATTTGTTTCTGCATATATCGCATGGAATGCTATTACCAACCTCGAGTTAAGACGAACGTTCAATGCTGTACGACATGATTTGGTTCTGCCCTCGGCCAGTACTCTCAGTATTATTTGCCGAAGAGAATACTTCCTAACAATTGATGCAATCAAAAAGCAGTTGCCAACAAAAATAAAGTCAGTGTAGCATTAGGTAGTTGGACATCAACAAATAAATTGGCCATTTGTCGGTCATCGGGTATTATATGGATCGCAACTGGTGCTTATGTGAAGTACAGCTTGTATTTGAGGAGGTTAGTGGCTGCTTGGTTTTAATATTTTGTACTGCTGACCCAAAGTCCAGGTTAAAGGCAAACACACAAGCGCACAATTGGCTGAGCATTTGAAGGAGGTACTGGAATGTTTTGATCTTACAGATGGTCGATTACTGGGAATAACTACTGATAATGCCTCATCCAACTATTCAATGACTCAGAGCTACAATCTACACTTGAAATCTTGGGAATTGACTGGTCAGCATTACGAAACCATATAGCATGCATGGCGCATGTTGTTCAGCTTTGTGTAGGGGCATTCATGAGTAATCTGGGAGTGAAAGGTCGAACCAAATCATGGGAGGCCAATGAGCGTAATGAGCAATTTGGAGAGAATGAGAGTGTGGCATTGACCAAAAGCCAAAAGCTGCAGAAGGCAGGAAATGCAAGAGTCTCTAAGGTGGCAGCCATAAAGCCCGGATTAGCTAATATTATAGAAAAGGCAGTTACTGCATGCTATCTACACTGACATTCTGAATACTGACTCTTGATATAGCAAAGAATGCTCGCTGTGTTGATCACTCTGACTCCTGGAAGACTCAATGAGTTTCTCAACTGCCAGAAATCCAATGTTCGAATTGCAGTACTGCCTACCATGGATGTAAAAACTCGGTGGAATTCAACTATGGAATTACTGGAGCGCGCATCCAGATTGCGAGAGCTCACACGCGAGTGGCTCAAAAACCCGAATTACAGTGATTACTGGCCTGTATATACCACAGAGGACGAATGGATCATCGTTAAATACGTAATGGAGGTGCTGAGGCCATTTCGTTACTGCATATTTTGGGTGTCGAAACGGCGTACAGTGACCTTGCACCTTGTCATTACAATCTATAATGACATATTTGATCATCCGGACGGCGTCATGAGTGCTTTGGCGATGCAAAAAACTCTGTGGAAAGAGGATCTGTACTTTGCTTTGAAGTTTGCACGCCAAAAGCTGTCCAAATATTACTCCGAAGTAACACCAGAACTGGGCATGCTGCTCATTGCAGCACAAGTCCTCGATCCATTTCGGAAGTTGCGATCATTTACGAAGTGGGACCAGGCTATGGATGTTAATCCGAGGACGAGGGTTCCTTCACTGCTCAGTACAAGGATACATTCATAAACTATGTCGAGTGCGAATACTGCACCAAAAATTCAGTTATGACTGAAAGAAAATCTAATATAGTACTGAATCACGATCCATTCTCCTCTATACCAGTGTCCGGGCCAGGTCAATCGACTTGTGATCCATATGATTTGTCCAGTGATGATGAGCACTATACACCTGCAAACACGATGGAATGTACTCCTCGGTGCACTGATCGCGCAGCACGTGTATTGACGGCCACCGCACTTTATTTGAATTCACCACCCGAGGTATCCAAAAATTGGGGACAAATTAATCCCAATCTTAATGATTATCATTCCGACCCCACAGAGATTAGCAGGGCATTCTGGAGGCCTGACGTAACCGATTGGTGGCGACAACAGGAAAAGATGAATCCAAAGTACACCGATCTAGCCAATATAGCACAGGACATCTTCTCGATCATGCCACACGGGGTTGGAGTGGAAGCCAGTTTTTCACTTGGCCGAGATGTCATGGGGTGGAGGCAGTCAAAAACTACGGGTGAAACACTTCGAGAAAAAGTGGTAGTTTGACAGTTTGCCAGAAGCAATCTTGGTCTTTCGGTCGGCGATACTGTTTGAATAGATTCGTCAGTATCTGATAACGATTTTGAAATCAAGAAATAAGCGGAGGAAAGACAGCTGCACAGGATGGCCAAGGTTTATGACTTGTTGGAGATGTGGCAACGCAGTGAAAACCTACGGGCAACTCCGAAGGCATCATGTGCTCAGAACGAGCGATTGACTGCCATGGGCTACATTTCGGATACTCAAGAGACAGTTAAAGCATCCTGGTCAGCCTTTAAACATGATGGTGTTGCAGCTTTCAAATTGACTGAGAAATCACCACTCCCACCGTCCTTATCTCAGATCGACCTCCCTGGTGGCAAAACCCAGGTCCTGAATATCCAACGAATACGTAGGATCAACCGCCATTCTGGTGAAAGTGATGATGAAAGTTCAGCCGAAACTAATTCTGATACTGACGATTGGCTGCATTGGAACGGTGACTTGAACGATCCGCATGATGATGAAAATGATGTCGAGGCTGACGATGAGGATCATATGAACCTCTATAATGATTCTAATATCATCGATGACGCAGAACAGCCAGATGTACATGCCACCCCTATCATTGCAGGCTTTATTAGGCCAGTACGAAAGTCCAAATGTATTGCAATGCTAGTCGTTAACCAATCTGGGCCTGTCATCACGCACGACACACAAAAAACAAATGGGAATAAACGACGGTAGAGCGTTGATCTGTATTTCATATTTCTTTTGGTTTTCTGTTTCTTATAATGGTGCATATTATTTATTTTGTAATTTTCTTGGTCATCATTGGGGAATGTTTCATATTTAAGCATATATAATGAGAAGACTGTTAATATAGTATATTAGTGGAACACAAATGCTGGGCTCATTGGGATGTTATTAGTACAATTTTCAAGTTCAGTCTGAAGGTCAGATATGTTTAAGATGAATAAAAGGTAGGCAATAATGAGACAATAGATATGGTCGAAACTAAAATATTTGTGGTGATTGATACATACCACAACATGCTGGAATTTACCACTGCATAAGATTAAATACAATTTTGGCCGTCTTCCTTCTACTTACAAAGTCAAACTGCCATGTTTCGATAGAAAATTAACAAATTGTACTTGTGATATTGAATTTAATTACAACGAGACTAGTAACAGTCAAAATCCTAAATATGTATAGCTCAGTTGAATAAATTCAAGATTGCAAAAGTCGCATATGGAGTATTTTGCACCCGTTTTTGGACCCGTCTATTAACCCGGCAATTTGGGTGGTTCCAAAATGTCGAGTCAACCCGGACCGTTCTTTCTGGTTCTGTTCCATTGGCAACCCGAACAGTTGATTTTGAAATGTTTTGGCTCCAATCCGAACCCGGACCGGAGGGTCCGGGTTGGGACCGTTGCTAACACTAGGTGCTCCTGGCTGATCAAACAGGACTTGGGAAGATGTTTACTGTCTTGGCTGCGGCTCTTGATGCGAAGTCAATGACAGAGAATGTAACATATTAATATGAGATACAACTCCCAGTGCCCTTGAACCTTTCACATGGCAGATGGTGTCAGGCAGTGCATACGGGCTTCTCAACCCTCAGCACTGTCCAGACACACTGGCACCTTTGCACTGAGCCGAACCCTGATCCTTGTCATCTTCTCCAGTTGCTTGATGATAAGCTGATAACTGACCTCCCATCACCAAATGCAGTACTCTGAATAGTACTCCGAAGTGTCCGAACGACTTTCATCGGTGCTATCAATACCATCATAGAATGGACTCTGTTTTTGTGCGCAATCTCTGAGCAGATGATGCTGGCAACCTGACTGTTTCACACCTCAACTTCTTTGTGGAATATCCTGAGAGACAGTGGGACATCCACCTAAGTACATACAATACATTCACAAGCCGGGTACAACAAAATGATCATGACAGTGTTCACCATCTTACGAAATGCCAGTGGTTGTGCTTAATCTTCGATGAGGCACACTGTTTCAAAGGTCTGAAGTCTAATCATTGGTCCATTGCATCTGAAGCCCAAATGGGTTTCCAAGTGCATGTTTTGGCAACGCCGGCCTATCACTCACTGAAGGTCAGGGGAAACACAACTCGGTGGCTGTTCACAATTCCCTATGCACATGAGAATGCGTTAGTGCTGGAATAACATGGTCCTGAGGAATTGTTTTCAGCAATCCCCACACTTCAAACCGCTGTCACCAAGGGCTGTCCCTCTGCAGCTCAGCAGCAAGCTGCCTCTGTGATGACTGAAATCACTCACCCATGGACAATCTGCCAATAGACAGAGTCGCGGCTGGCTTCAGGTGCACCCCTCGTTGAAATGCCATCAGTGGATTTCCATCCAGTTGCACTGGAGTGGTCCCAGGAAGCACAGAACCAACTGAATGATGTTGTTATCCGACTCAAGAGGCAGAAGCTCGAGGGTAAGCATGGGGTTGCCTGGAGCATTCATCCCAGGCCACTTGCTTACTTTGCACCACCATTGGAGCAACAAGGTGATTGTTTTGCCAATGGCAGTTGGTAGAAAAAGTGGAATGCCTGCCATTTTGTGGAGGGACTGTTTTTCAGATGGCTCCAGGAATGTTTCCTCCCAGAGTTGATCAGCTGTTTGTTGACTGTTTCTGAGATGGATGACCAGCCTAGTACAGGCTCGTCTGTCCTTTCACCGCTTCATCAGAATGCTGTACTGTTTTGTACTTTGCCAGGCTAGGATGGCCATCTGGCATGGTGGATTCATTGCCATGTAAACCATGACATGCAGGTCATTCGCATGGTTTCTGATAATTTTGCAGACAGGCGCTGTGATGGTAGGAGTGATTTCCAGAATTCCTCCTGGTGCTATGTGTTTATTACCACCACCACCATGATTGGGGGTACTGGGCTTAACCTAGTGGCTGCCAATCATGTGGTGATTCTTCAGAAACCTTGGGTTCTCAATGAACAGTGGCAAGCTTTTGGATGGATTGTGGGTCAGGGTCAGATGGGTGAGCCTCAAACCTGGCTAGTCAATACTGGTTCGAACGGCTTCAATGATTCAACGACTGCACTCCATATGGTCAATAGTACAACTCAGGTATGGGTTTTGAACGGACTGATTAATCATCTGATGATAAGCAAAGAGGACTTCTACAACATTCTCAAAACACACATTGAGGAGACTGCCACTCAGGCGGGAATGTTGTTGCAATTGGAATCGCTGCTCAGGTGTGACTAGGTGGGCTTGGGCTTGGGTTTGGGATTTCATTGATGGGTGATTCAGAATATATTTTTGATTTACTGGGGGGTATCAGGGAATATTCTTTGTGGTAGTACAGAGTTCGGGTGGGGGTATTTTTTCAGCTGTAACTTGGTTTCTTCTTCATAATGGGCTAGATTTTCTGTATCTCTATTATCCATCATGTGTCACTAGGTCCAGATGTTAGAGATTCAGTGGCTTGGGATTATGGTATATATCCACTTGATATCACATCCGGAACAGAATGCAGTTGTGAAGAATTCCTTCTGGTGGTGGTTGAGGGTGACAGAGTCAAGTGGTCGAACTGTCAGGTGAACTTGCTTGCCCAAGATCAGAAATTGAAAGTGATGGCAGTTTGGATTGTACTCGAAATGGCAATTCATTCAATCTGAATTTCCCACGCTATCTCCAGTGCATCTACTTCACACCAGGACTGAGCTCTGCAGATGCATTGAGCTCCCAAAGTGGTACTAGCACTGTTCCATTTGTTCGCTAAGCCCATTCAAGCTTTTTCAACAGACTGAGCTGCAGCTCAAAGCTTCCACAGTATGCATGGATTGAGTGAGAATAGATTCTTGGTTTTGACTTCATACCAGCTGATAGTCACTTCATTATTACAAATGGAAGTTAGGTGCACCCTGGAGCATCCCACCGGTAACCGCCAACATAACATGATATTTTTGTCCCTTGGGCTCCATTCAATCTCGCCCCTTTTTCGTTATCTCTGCACACCTACAGCATCACCTGCCTGCATGCAATTCGAATCATCACCGCTCTACTGGGACTAAAGCCATTATTCCATCTACCATTCACTGAATGCTTTTCCCCTCCGGATCTTGTCTGCAGGTGAACTGATGGTATCTGGATAGACATGATTCACACTACAGAAGATACTATGTGCATTCAGCTTGAAATTGCATATTGCTGCAGCGCAGTACTGCATAAGTTTGATTGCTGCGGCTTACCAATTTATGCTATGGAAACTGCCCAAGGGGTGCATCTCGTATTGCGAAGCTGTCCCACAACACAGAATGGGACTTAGACCAACACCATCACAGCGGCAGCGGGATCGTGAAGCAGCACTTGCTGCAGATTGATAGAGAGGACAATCAACTGCGAGCTAAAATAATTTGTTCTGGTTCGTCTATAAGAGCTCATGTGATGAACCGAGCTTGCCAACTTTTTGCTGCTCGTGCTCAAACATGTCAAGATACTGTGTATGGCACCATAAAACCGATTGCTCAAGGTGCAATCAAAACGAAAACAAATGCGTCAATTGTTCAAGCATAGGTACTCCTATGGTGGGGTATCGGACACATTCGAGGACCATGAAAAGCAGAGAATTCCTGGGGCAATGTTGAAACCATAATGGAATGTAAAGTACCAGTATCTCAACAGTAACAACACTCGTAGCTCTCATTCATTCAGACCAATCAGTAAGATTGGTCAGCTATGATATCTGGTGACATAGCAGATATCACCAGCTCAGGAACTCACGAATACCCTGATGCAGAGAATGAGCTTGCATATAGCACAACCATGTCTGAGTCTGCATCTTGCTCAACCATATCTGAGTCTGAATCTAGCCACATCATAATGGTAAGCAGTTCTGAAGCCCAAATACCCATTTGTCATACTAACAGATCCCTGAACTCAGTATGCAGATTTGCAGCACATTTGTTCGTCAACTTCAGTGGGAATGCACAGGATGTACTCTTTATTGTGAACCACTGTGTCACCTTTCATTTTCTATAAGAAAACAGAGGTTCTCCAGGTGAACTGGAGCTTTATTTGGACCTCTTCTTCTCTACTTAAATTTAGATATATTCTCATCACCTATAGCCTGGCAACGTCTCAACCTTACCACTTCTCAAGAGCGAGATTTTGAGTCCTCAGCAAGGATCGCCAGTCGAAATGGTTCTCTATGCATCCTCAGACATCTAAGGCCATATGAATCACTAATGTGTATCAAGCTAATGTTCAGGGCCATGGAAATGAACTGCACAATGTCCAAGAAGACAATAATGAACACCAAGAGCATGATGACCATCCAACCACCAGTACGAACTATGATGATGACAAGCTACTGTCAACCCATGAATGGAATTCATGCCATGGCAATACAGACTCAAAAGGCACAAAATGGGCTTGCTCAGATACTGTCCAGGTGACTGACCGACTCGAAAGACAGACATCCAAATCAAACCTAGGGAAAACCGATGGAGACTGTTCTCTGTTGTCAATGCACTTACAATCACCTAATGGCACACTACCACTATTTCCTAGCCAAGATATGATATTTCTCGTTCCTGTGAACAATGCCAGACAGCAGCCTGGAATGAGTCAGAATTTCTCAGCTCTCCCTGCATCTATTGAAGGTACTTCGGAGACAAATAGCAACAAGGATTGCAAGGTGATACTCCATAACAAAGCAGCTATTGATATAGCACAGGACCTCTTGAAATGTGTTATGTATACTGACGACCCCTAGTCAGCCCCTCAAGAGAATGCATTGCACATATGTGATAAGGCATGGGATGAAGCCCATGATGACATGAATGTCCAACAGACAGCTGTTGCCACACTCTACAGCATGTAACACATGTGGGAGCGTTTTGGTGGAGCCAGTGAGCACATCGAGGCACTGACATGTTGAATTGTGAGTTTTCAATGTATTCTCCTGGTTTCAAAGGTTGATAATACCAATTATCAATGCAATACAGTTGCAGGGGAAAATCTGTGGTATACAGAGTCGACTGGTTGCTACAGCAAGGCTTATGGTGACATCACTGTACTCGTTGAAGATAGAAGAGAAGCTTCTATGTCTACAGCAGGTTGCTGCTTTGCTGAATAATGAATCTTGGATTGGGAAATGGGAAGATCTCCTGAATGGTACGAAGGAAGTCCGGTGGTTTGCGAGAAGCAAGCCCGCCATGCTGACCATTGCTCACATCTTCCATCTTTGCTTCCAACACATACTGTTTCAGACAAGAGCATTGCAACGATTTTTGGAACAAGCAAATGACCCACAATTGATTTGCTTGGCTATGACCGCCCTCAACTGCACATTGAGGGACAATGAGAAACAAACGAAGAGCAAACTCTCTCAGGACTTACACAGGACAATATTCAGCCGTCAGTGTGCCCCCTCGAATGTATGATTCATGGCTACTAACATGTGATATAGCCTTGTACAAGAGATACTGGAGACACTTGAATTCCATGAGTCCTGGTCACCAGGCGGCCATCATTGAGCATATAGGCAGCTATATAGATACATGAATTGCAAGCTCTGCCAAGCACTCGACCCAGTATATAGCACCAGATGCAGCATGGGTGGAAACAGAGGACCTGGCAATGGTGTTCATGTGAGAGTCTGTTGCTTTGGGGTTGTGTTTCTTGGGGGTTTGTGTTCCTCGGGGGTTGTGTTCCTCCAGGTTTATATTTCCTGGGTATTCTGTTTCTCGGGGATTGTATTCCTTTGGGGTTGTGTTTCTCAGGGGTTGTGTTTCTTTTATCAAGGTCGTGTCGAGGTGCTGCTGGGTCACAGTGTGGATATATGTCTTTTGGTTGATAGTGGTAGGCCACAGTAGATGAATGCCAAAGATGTTTGTGATGGTACAGGTATATCTGAAAATGAGTGACACACCATGATTCTATCCGGGAATGAAGAAATAGATCAGGGTGCTCCTAAGTGATCCTAGAACTTACTGGAACTTCACAGCATGTTCCAATACAGCCACAGAGAACATTGCAGCACTTTGGGAATCTTCCGGAGCGCCCTAACAGGTATCAGAAGTGTCAACAGAGTACACTATTGCAATATAGAAATCTTTTGGAGCACCCTTGGATGCATCAGAAGTGGCTATGGAGTACACTATTGCCATACAAGAATTTCCTCAAGCAGCTTCAAGGCTTCTGTGGAGCAATAGAGTGCGCTGAGGCTGCATTTGCCTGTCCTGGAGGACTCCAGGTGGGTCTGCAGAGTGTGTCATTCAAAATCAACCTCCACCACCTCTGGAGCGTCCTGGGGCTTGCAGGACAAGATGATTGACTTTTCTCATGTGCTGTGCGAAGTTCTGCCAATTCAAAGCCCACTATGGCCAATGTTGTGAACTTGCTGCTAAACCTAATTGACTCAGCCTGGTTGATTCTGTCTTTAAAACTGACATCCTGTGTATCATGTGCATTATGCATAGCAGGATTGGTCACACTGTTGGAGAACACATACTATGTCACCATGCCACCAGCATTCCACCGGTTCAAGGATAAACGAGGTAAATCAACTATCATTCAATGTTTTTTCGATCGCTTCTGATGCTTATGGGGCCATCAGTAGTTGATTATTGCTACCAGTATGAAAAACTTGACCATTTCATACAGGTAGAAGTGAACTTCATTGGTGATGCTGTCAATGTCTCGTGAAAACTTACCATGGGATCAACCTGCAAAACCATACCCTAACATGACCACCTGAAGTTACTTGCAATAATATACTTACAGATATTCGCAATCGATGTGCAATCTTTTGATTCTGGTCCAATGTTTCACAAAGATGGGATTGTTGTTACTTAGACTGTCTCCATATATAGCTGTGTCTATCCAATAGAGGGTGTATGCATACAAAGTAGCAGGCATGTTCGAGAAGTAACGTTCGAGAGGTTCTTTTGAGTCAATACCGAGTGTGTCGGTACTATGGTAGAAGTTGTGTGGGTCTGGTGCGGCAAGGTGCGATGCGATTCCAACTAAATCGAAGAAGTTTACCCCACATTGGCAGTTGAAGTTGTATAGTATCAAGGTCACTTGGGGTATGTTGGTAGAAAAAATACCTTCCTCGGAAGAGTTTGTTTGCTAACATTATAATTTCACACATGGAGCATGACTCCAGGTGTACTGAGTTAAAGTAGTATCTGTACTTAATTCGGAACTGCATCAAAGCTAGATCAGGAGCTTCGCTCGGGATGTGAAAATTACTATATGTGTTTGAACAAAAACAATAGCATTTCAATCCGTCTATTGTTATGGCTTGTTCTACTTGCTGAGATGGTTGATGCCTTGCTACCCTTGAAGAACTAAAGGTCTTTGTACCTTTGTCTTCACTCTAACAAATACTTGCATTTATATGTTTCTTCAGAGATCCAGCGCCTTTGAATTGATGTCCATCTCCTTTGCAACTAGCGTGGTCCTCCATCTGTTGATCCTCTATTGTCTTTATTATCATTTGATTGTAATCAAACCATCAGGATTCTTTATGACATCAAGCTCACCGGCTTGTTCCTCAGGACCAATAGTATTCTTACAATTTGATGAGCTCCAGATAAATAAGTCTCATTCAATAGAGAGCAGTGTTGCTATTCAGAGTTGCCAGTTATTTTTTGACCTCTGACAGTTGTCGGCTTCCTGGCTGTTGACATTTAGATGTTTGCCAGCTGACCATCTGTTATTGGCAAGTGTCAACTTCCTGGCCGATGCCATTCAGCGGTTTGTTGGCTGTCCATTTGTAATCAGCCATTTGAAGCAGAAATGGCCACAGCTAATAACTAGCTGGTGTTGCTTATTGAGTGTGTGGTTGTTCATTTGCTAGCCATCCAAAAAGATTGGCACTGGCATTCCAGTCGAGTCATAGCTGAGGACATCTGATGAGGAAAATTGCAGGTGATCATATATGACCCATCTGCAAACTAGCTAGGTGTAACACCCTGAAACCTTTTAGCACAACAGTCACTACCAATATATTCCCAACACATGCATCACTGCCGATTTTCTTCCTCTCCTATACACCGATACCACTCATATGCCCCTGGCAGTCTTGGTGTACTCCATTTCCACTTCAGTTCTGCTGCCATGGATGCCCAGTATAACCAGTATGAGTTGATAGAACGAAATAAACACCACTGCCATCACTGCTGTCACCATGACACCAAGTATATAATCAACTGTAATCAAAAAGCTAGAGGGGGCAATCAACACAAATATGGACAATATGTTAAAGGATTTTGATGCATGGACCCTTCAACTAACCAAGGCAACAAATCCAATGCCTTAATATACCAGCTATCAAATGGCTAGGGCCCAGGCAATTGAAGCTGCCAATGCACCAGGGCACCCCCAGTAATCACATGAACTGCAAATGAATGCCTGTTCTGGGCCAGAATATTATTGACTTGCAATGCCATACTATCAGCAGGGCCCTTGGTAGGGGTTAGGACCTTGTATTTACTGTAATGAACTATGGTATATCAAGACATTCTGGCCTGACATCTGAACAAACCATGAAAAAGGTATCATGCATCTTGAATAATGCAGGTGATGAACCCTAGAGCCATGTGGAGGGAGAGGTGCAAAAATTTCTGGGTTCCAGCCACAACAAAGATTCCTGTCAATAAGGGACTTTGCTAGAGAAGCAGCTTGGCAGGAGCAACCAGTTGCATCCACTCCATCTGGAGTGACACAGCCAGCTGTGGCCAGACCACCACAATATCTTGCAAGGTCACAACGACTTCCAAAAGTAAGTACTCAAGTAATGGATTTTCTATTGAGAAATGTTCAACAACTGTTGAAAATGGATGGACACTACTCCAAGGAAAAGATACTGAGCCCCTGATAGGTAAGGTAGGTTGAGTGGTAGATCTCAATAAAGATAAGAAAGAAGAGTGTGCATCAGCAAAAACAAATTTGCTTTCCAAGAAAGTACGGTACAGTCCATACCATTTTGAACAGTGTAAGCGTTACTGAAAGTTGTCCCGTGCTACCACTGTCACCATACCAAATTCGTACTCCAAGCATTTCAAATAGTCGTCGCCAAGTTGGCAACTCACATAACAACACTCATTGTCAATTCTTATGGTTCTCGCTCAAGATCTAGTTCTCACTTATCCTGATTTCATGATAATATCAACTTATGTTATCTTTATCACACATTATTGTACGCAATGCCATATTTCATTGTCAGGGCTGCACATTTCGTGCTGCTATGTCTAATATTTATTAATATACAAATTTCTTCTACAAATAAAAGTAATCGACTTATACAATATATGCAACAACGATTTTAAGTGTCCTATCTACTCATACAATAAATTGAACGCATCTAAGTCAATAGTATTATTTAAAAACCGTCAACTATTATCTGGATCAGAAGAAAATGGAAGCATATGGGCTGCACACTGAATCATGTGTAAAGGGATGACATACGTCGATCCAATGCCAAAAAGGGGATTTCAACGTTAACTACTATCCTCGAAAGATAATGTAGGTGTCTGATCTCGCTGCTCAACAATCACCATCCCCGGAACCTCGCGTATTGGGCCCGCAACCATTGTGGGCACAAGGGACAAATGTGATCGTTGATTTGACTCAGTATCCACAATGATGAAAAGACATCGTAATCTCGCTGGAAAGTCCTCTAGTGGACTTGAACTGTCCCTGCGTTCCATCCCAGAGTAAAACTGTATTGTTTTGGGGAGGCTTATGGTTCCTGCATCGGTTGGTTCCAGTGTATCGTACAATGTGAATCATCTGCTTCTTGCCTTGAAATGATGTCACTGCAATGGCTGCGCAATCATAACAACTCTATATTGCGTTTTGTGGACGACGAAATTCTTCGTCATTATCAACATATTCGGTGTAGTTACCATATCTTTTGAAACACCACGCAATGTGATTATGAAGTTCCCCTTTTGGTATTCCACACTAAAATGAGAGGTCTGCTAGAGACTTGATTCCTGGCCGGTGATTTTTCATCATTCAA
The DNA here is from genome assembly GCA_015178995.1 of Trichophaea hybrida. Lineage (NCBI taxonomy): Eukaryota > Fungi > Ascomycota > Pezizomycetes > Pezizales > Pyronemataceae > Trichophaea > Trichophaea hybrida. Next base: position 271,677 of record WHVE01000009.1, on the reverse strand, counting down.
ATTGCTCAAGACGTGGAAGATAGATTTCGGTTTTTATGACGACGATTTTCGGTGTGGAGATTGAGATCATTATATTGGAACACCTTGTTCCGGGCTTTCGTGCGCAAAATCTGGACAGATGGCTCTTGATGGTGTGATTGTTGGTACACATCTTTCAAGTCCATCATTGACCTTTCCGGTAGTTCAGAACTTACATTTGATAATAGCCCTATTTGACGTATGTGATCTGAAAAGTTATTCAACAGAGGCATCTTGACGAAGTTGAAGTCAGACCCATCACCCAAGTGCGATGCAATTTCTCAATCGATTTGAATTTTGTTCTCGTCGATGCAATGACCTTGTGCCGCTGCGGCAAGATGTGACAATGCAGGATCATTCTTGCGCTCATGTTGCATATCGATGGCAAGCTACTTTTGCAGAGCTTCTGCAACCTTCTTGGTTGACTTTTTGGCATGAAAACGACTAAAGACGTCTTTGTGACAATGAAATTCACTGAGATATTCTTCCATATATTTGATTGTCACATGGGTATGGTTGTGATACTGAGTCATGAGGTGAAAGTGGATGTGGTTTTTGAAACAAAGCATGGCAGATTTGAATGGACCGTGCTGCTCCGAAGAAGGATCGAAATGTATCATCGCGGCAATGGGAACAATAACACGGCCCAATGCTTTCATCTCTTGGCCACACCATTGTATCATGGCTGTGTAGGGCTTATTGAATTGTGCAAATCCTGAATAATGAGGCATTATTGCCCAAAGATCATTGAATCGGTCAATTCAATTATGAAACTTCAAAATGGCACTATCCACTCCATCAAATGCTTCAGAATACCAATATAGACAGTGTGAAAAACATCAGGAACGATCAATGTATGCAAAGAAACGCATTTCATATTCCAAAAGACGCCTTCCATCGTCGCTACATATCTTTTGATAAGATAATCATGTGCATGGTTTTTGTCTTGATTATGGAATCGTGTGGCTCCAATCATCTTTTGGAAATATAGTCGATAATCACGGCATGGCCAGGTAGATTGATTACCCTCTCCAAACGACGATTTCAGGGCTGCACACACTGGGCAACCTGGCTATTTAATTGCATGGAGGTGAATATTGTCAAAGTAATCGGCCATCCAAGCACAGATGATTGGAACGCATTGTCGCATTTTTCCGTCAGCACAGAGCATGGGTTATCCTCTCCCGATCACAGCATCGAGAGGATGAAAAATAATCTCAAAAATGCATCTAAGAACTTCCCGATTTTATTGTTGTTGTTCTGTGATGGTGGGTGATTTTCCACAACCACAGTGATAATGCTTCAGAGGTACTGGAAGCTTGGTGACAACGACACTGGCAAAACTCGAGTGCTTTGATCGAATCGTCGAATCAATGTTTCCAAGACTGAGGTAGATCGGCCATTCCTTTGTATCGCCACAATAGTTGGTCAATTGGGTTTGATCAGAGCTGCCAAAGATCAAAACAATAGTGGAGCTGACAGGCATTTTCAACTTTTGAAGAACATTTAATTATGACGATGCGTCGAGGAAATAAAAACTCATACCTTCTCATTTGACCACCAATCGCATGTGTATAATTCAGCGTATACTCTTTCCCCCAATTCATTATATTCCTCAATCGGTGCCTATACCATATGCTCTTTAAATTCAGATCGTTGGAGTAGAAATTTGATGCAGTCAATGGGGTCTCGATAATAAAAACGCGTCTTTCTGTCGTCGCATAGCGCTTCAGAATTGACAAGACCTGCATATCTGACTTTACCAGATTTCCATGAGTCAATTCCAAGTGCATAGGTCTTTTCATCGATTTTAGTGAACAGAGTATATGCAGATGTGAAGTTTGTATTTACCCCCGGAAGCTTCATCAGCTCATTGATGGCAGCCCTACTCAGTTTGTGCTTGACACATCAGTGTGCCAAACGATATTCTTGCTCACAAGATAACGGTGTCCATTGGTCGATCTTGTCGTCCAAAATGTGGAAATCACCATCTATTGCCTTTCCGGCTTCACGCGAGTCCAATGTCATTGATTGTAGTTCATTCGACTTGAAAGTCGGCTCTAGTGGATCCATGTAGCCATCGCCATTGTTATCGTCCTCACTGGTAGAATCGTCGTCAGAAAATTGAAAAGGATCATTTGGACATAGAGAGAAATAGTCTGGAAGTAGGATATCATTATCAGTAGTAATTGTATATCCTTCATCTGGAATGTGCTCCAGAGGCACGGTATTTACCCTCTCTGATTGGTGATGTCGGAGGTGATTGATGTATGCACCAGTGTAATGGTAAACTTTATTGCAATAATTGCAAAGTGTACAATTATTCGAACTCATTGGATATATATGTTCGTCGTTGCACAGATGAGATATGTATTAGAGAAAATAAGTACTTATTTTGAGCGGAGATATCTGGTAAAACCCCTAACCTTGTGTTTCCTTTTTCGGTGAAAGGGGTCCTATCGCACTTTGGCGTCATCCTCACCAGCCGAGTACGATCATCAATTGTCCTACAGTTATCGCAACTTGGGAGTCAGTAGAAATGCCTTGCATATGATAGACGTCAATTCTGCGCATCGCAACAATCTCCTCAATACTAAACTCAGCGTTTCCACTGTAGGTAACTGTCCCCTGGATACTGCATTTCGTACCTGACCTGAACTCATGTGATATGGGTTTCAACTTGACCGAGTAGGTTCTACGTCATCGCGGGGCAGAATCATAGCAGGGTGTATATAGTGTTAGCAACGGTTCCAAATTAAGGGTCCAGGTCGGTTCTGGTTCCAAACCGCCCATGGAACCGAACTGGCCAATCACAAGCGGTTCCGACCGGGAACCAACCTGGACCCGCCGGGTTTTGGCGGGTTTTTTTTGTTTAACTATCGCTCCAATTAAGTATTTGAGTTCTGATTTGATTGCAACATGTTGTATACGTAGATTATGCAGTTTTTAATGCTCTTTCACCTCCCGGTCTCCGATTTGTGATATGATTAGTATTCGTTGGGTCGCTGAGAAAAACAGTCGATTTTGGCCGCATTGTCGGCTTTATTTCACAGCGACTCAATGAATACTAATTGTATCGCAAACCGGAGACCGGGAGGTAAAACATCGTCAAAAACTGCATAATCTACGTATATAACATGTGGCGATCAAATTAGAACTCAAATACTTAATTGGAGCAGAAAAGCTGTTGTTATTGGGGCCGATGAAAAATGAGGCTCTGCTGCAGGTAAAACCTGCCAAAACCTGGCGGGTTTCGGTTTGGTTCCGGGTTGGAACCGCTTGTGATTGGGCGGTTTGTTTCCTTGGCGAGTCCAGAACCGACCCAGGGCCATGGGTCCGGTTCCGAACCGGACCGCGGCTGGGTAACCCGGACCCGTTGCTAACACTATGTGTATGGGGGGGAGGTAGACATCTAACAACTAGATATTCATCGACTAAACGCAGATTTGAATGTTTGACAAATCGAAATTGGCATTAGAACATAGAAATTGCCTCAATTCTTTGCTTCCACAGACCAGGATTCCGGAAGTCAACTTGAGCTAGTCAGCATGATCACTATGGGACGAGCAAGAAGAACTTTATAATACTTCCATCTTCCGCCCACCCTCCATTCTGCTTCTCATCTCCTTTTCCTCCTCATTCCTCCATATCATCATTATCTTAATCTTATTTCAAGTTGATATCGCTGATGTTCAATTCCATCTTTGCAACCCTCGAAACCCATCTCTATTGTTTGGTATAAGATCAGTACCCATTCTCAATGTAAATTCTTTTACCCTGTTCAAACCATGAATTTCTTCGTTAGACATACTAACTTTGTCTAGATGCCGATTCAATAACTCAAAGTATGGGCCGCGGAAAAGATATTGGGGAATCCAATTGGATATTGGAAGAATTGAGGATTTATGAAGAGAAGGGAACAACAGGCAAGAAGGCCAATCGTGTCAGAGAGTCGATTTTTAGCATCACTTGGAGCCTTGGTATCCATGGCAAAAAGGAAGCAAGCAAAGCCACATAGGACGGCATGATCAAACAATGCATCAATTGAATCCCCGATTTAGCTGGTCAGAGAGCGCGATTTCATCAATGGGCAGCAGATTCTGGTGCCAATGATGTCAATGGAAGACATTTCAAAATCGCCATTGACGACCTTGCGGAAATGGCCATCAGGTGGAGGAAGGGCAGATCGCCCGTGGAGAATACACCCAAGAGAAAGCCAAACGTCGAATCAGGTACATTCTCTGTCGTCGTGATCACTTTTTCAATGCTGACAAAATTCAATTGTGATGAGGACAAATCACCAATCAAGTGTCGACGTCCAGCGACCACTTCCAATATGGAAGTATTCAATTATACCATTGTATACATCGATCCCGTCACGGCATTGAAACGCGATGGAGAAAAGAACTTCCAATGGCAATGGCCCCATAAGGATGACCTTTCGTTGTTCACAGTGCTTACAAGCGTCATCAAGGCTATGATATTGGCCGTTGTAAAGATGGTGAATGAAGGGATGCCTGATCCCTGACGCAGAATCCGGGAATTGTGGGCCATCAGATGTTTGCAAGGCGACGATGAAGGACTGCGAGTGTGAGATGTGGCTCCTATATTTAACTATAATACAACACTTCCTTGACTTTGATTGACGACCAATTTGGAAGTTGGAAAACTTTATTGCATTCAACTGCAAAACAACGAGGTTCCGAATACTCGAATGCCTGCGGAAAGGTCATTCCCACCACTTGACGAAATCCTTCCTCAGGAGGACAAGATGATCAATAACATAGGTGAAGCATCCGACGACCTATTGGCATGTTCCAGACCCAGAACTCGCAGCCTTCCATCGCCCCAAGCGAAACATGTGGCCAGGGATAAACTTACCCAGAGGAGGTTTATTCGTCAAAAACGATATTTGACGATTATTCAGACCAAGGGCTGCGGCATTTGGCGTGATGACTATCCACCCCCGGATCCGGAGGAGGAAAGCATCAATGGGCTGCGCTACCATAAGTAGTTGGTCAACCCTCCCTCTCCAAGTTCAGAAGCCCATTTGAAGCCTAATGAAAAGCTAAAGAAAAACTGAAACGATGGAAATCGTCGTTGGCAATTTGCTTCGGGATTTGACTGGGAATGGGTTTTTGTTTGGATTATAGTTTGCTTGGTTTTTGCTTGGGATTTGTTTACTTTTTGTTTGATTTTTGCTTGGGTTAATTTGGGGTGATTGGGTAGCAATGGAATAGGTTTTCTTATGCAGTGTTTGTGTAGTTTGAATTAAGATATTCGTTGTCGCCTCGACGTTTTCAATTGTAAGCTTAAATGCTCCAACATATAACAATTATTGGTGTCCGCGATTTAGTGTCTGCACTACACCCAATGGGATTTTAGATGCTAATTGAGGTTCATACGATGATTGCCATTTCAAGCTACCTTGCCGATGTGCTCAAATACTGATTCACTTTTCAAATCTGATTTTCGTTGCCGGAACGACAAATTCCGTGGTCTATACCATGAATGAACACTTCGCTCCATTGCCTATACTGTAAACATACACCACACTGCGGTGCTCTCGGTGTTTCAACCCTAATCTGGTCAGTAGTGTGCAGCCCAATGTTCCTGATGACAATTTTCGTTATTTGGACGAATGAAAATTCAGTAGACTAGCCCCTTTTCAAGCAATCGTACGTGTTCTGATGGGAGTTGCCAAAATCAGGGAGTTAGTTGAATGGGTAGTTTTGTCACCATGTTGGTTGAACTACGATGAAGAACGTCCATTCGACAACTATTATCGTCCTATCTTTCACAGTTGTCATACACTCTCTATCTTGTTTATTATACGCTCATTATATTTCATTTGTTCTTTCATGATTACACACTCCTTTCTAATCGAATGACTTGTAGGCACAAGCATTCTCCACCTCCATCCAATTCAGGTCACGGACCATTCAGACAACACTATGATGCCGATGATGAGCTCTCAGAAATTCCAGATTCGTATGATTATCGCCGCCTTAATGACGCCAATGCACAATACTCCTCTCAGAGACGTACAAGAAAGTGCTCTGCTCTTCACCAACTCACTCCTCCTGGCGCCCAACTGCACACCCCAAGTTGATGAGGGGTCAATATTGAAATGGATGACAATAATGAGGAAGAGCAAAGGACCTCCGGGATTTCTCGCAAGAAGTTATGGACTCTGATAATGAGACGACGATTAACATAATCCAATCATCATTATAGCGCTTGACACGTAAAGACAGGGGTGAGCACCATGCAGTCTTGAAAGAGCTTTGGGAGGAGTTCACTTCCTTGGAACCTATTGACAAGATGACAGGACACATAGTTGGAGCAGAATACGGTATCCAACAGACGCTTTCGGGTGTCGAAGCATTGGTTTTTGCTGAAGTGAAGTCCCATTGCCGGCTGATATGCCATGTTCTGTAACCCTTTCACCACCAATGCTGTCAAGACCGCCCAGATCCACGCATGGGGGTATCATTATGTCACAAAAGTCGATCCGGCAATGAGAAACACCGACCCTTCTCGTGCATACATTGTGGTGGTATTTATTGCATCCTCTCTACGACGATTTTAGTCTGACAAGATATAGGCCCTCAGCAAAATTACCTCCTCACGCTCGGCAATGGTCTAGAAGCGCAAGGAGAAGGTGGATTCTTTGTATGGCTTCAGAACAATGGACCAGGATGGAATCAAACAACATGTCACACACCTCCTCGATCAAGACGGATTTACATGCCCTGAGCGGACGAGAACGGTATGTCTTTGAACAATGTTGCAATGTGTCGTCTAATGTATCTTTTCAGGATGGCAAGTATCGTTGCGCGGCGACCAAAATCGTGGACCTTCTTTACAAGACATACTTTGCAGGAGTAAGACAATTAGGAATGAAAGACTGTGGAATGATTGATATGATCAATTCAACATTTATTGTACTTGCTGCGACCGCCATTCACCATTCCCTTGGAGCACGGAAAACTGGGGCATTCAAGGCACCAGCTGAGTTTTGCCCTGGTGGAGGTGCACATCAGGAGATCACATTCAATCATATTTGATAATGAATACTAACTGTTAATGCATAGTTGTATTTTGTCGTCTCGAAGCCGAGTTCCTCTCTACCTCCCCTGAGGTCCAAACCAACACAATTGAAGACGCCAAAATGATGATTCATCGAAGGCAGAGATGGACAAGAGTCATTATGGTAAATGCATCAATGCCATACAATGACCATGGAGAACATGCGGAGGAGAATATGTCATACGTCCCTGATGAGCTTGCTGATGTTTCTGACAACACATTTTGTCGTATGACTGCCAAAGTTGAAGCTGTGCAATCTGCACTCCTACCAAGTCCCGTGGGACATGATATAATCTCCAGTACTGTTGACATCAGTGGCACAAGGAACACCAACACCAACAATATCAACGACAATTGCAATGACAATTTCAATGTTGCGGACACCAAAAAAGTTTGTTCTGAGAATTATGGGAGCTTTGACTTCAACATATCTGGCCTCAATGACTGTTCAGAGAGAGCGAGTGGTATCTGATGGAGGGAATATACATAATGGAGAGGCAACACTTATTTTGGTCTTTGCAATATGGTTTTTCGATTCTTAAGATCGTTGTATTTCTTTTTCACAATCATTGCACAGACACTTTTGATCTTTAGTATTGTAATTGTTATCGGTCAGTAAGCACTATATAAAATCAAAGGTTTCCTGAAGAAATATTTGCGACGACCATTTGTGATGTCAACTCGTGAGAATTATGAGAGGACATCTTCTGCGTACAAAAATTATTATCATGAAAATAGATACTAACTTAGATCAAATGAACAGCCTGATCAATTCGAGTAAGTTGAAGAAGACGACGATCGTGAGTTTGGAAAATTAAGAGAGCATAAGGGATGGCCATACAAATTAAAAGGGGTTTGAATAAAGCCAATAAAAGCGTATTTCAGACATCTCAACGACGAAGACAAGACGAAGGTTTCTCGCCTCACATGGGATCCCGACCCCATTTGAGCCCATGGTATTTGACTTCACCAAAGTGTTGACCAAAGTAGCATGGAGAGTTCGTGGAAATAAAAGCACAACCGGAGCTCGTGTATTAAAGAATAACAAAAGCTTCAGAACGTCGTCGCTCTGATGCAACTTGAAGGCCCAGTTTCGCCAACGCCCACATTGTGTTTCGGCCTTCATGGGCGCAGCACTTTCAATGACCTTAATGAGCAAAAATCTATTTTTGCTGATGTGATGGAATTGAAGATAGTGGTCAAAAAGAAAGTACAGAAGAAAGTGAGACACAAAATAAAAGAAAGGCTTGCCTAGATAAGGTAGAAAGGTATCAACATCTGGCAGTGGTTTGAAGTCAAGCTGCCCATGCCATTGTTGATGGGAGGAAAAAGAGGACAGGATAAGTGATGGAAAGAGAGAACAAGCATGCTGAGGTGGAGAATGAGGTTCCAGATGTAGTGACAAGAGTCAGCACTCCAGAGAAGCTCAATATCGAGCATATGGTGACTGTTGGCAAAATACCAGCAAAAACCACCAGTAGTGTTAGCAACAGGTCTGGGTTACCCACCCCCGGTCCGGTTCCGAACAGGAACCGTTCTCCGGTGATGGTTCTGGAACCATACTATACCCGACCCACACCCGATTTCCAGTTCCAAACCCGGAACCGAAGTGGCCGACCGGTGGGTAATACCAGATTTAGTTAGACCGGCTGGGTCTTACTTGGGGGGTCTAAAATCGGGTTCATCTGAATTTGGTGAATGGAAAGCATCGTACATGCATCACATGACATTTCACTCTTTCTGCCTAGATTTTCATTGTATAATATCAATTTCAATATGGTGATCTTTTCATTACTTATGCTTTCAGAGATTGCATTGGTGCATTATTGAGAACTTTTCAATAGACAAAAGTAGTCAGAAGATGGAAGATATGAACGCAGCACATATAATTACTCGTACTAGATGTGTTGTGCGACCAAATATTGTCGACGCTCCGTTGACTCTCACTTTCAGTCATGTAGCCTATATATATGGTCGTGTGCAAATAGCATAATCACCTGTAGAAATGGCATTCGTACTTATGTGATTGAAATACGTCCTGCGATATCGAAAAATTGTGATTTAACAATTACTAATAAACACTTTGAGAAAGAGCATCGGTGTATCATAGAGAATTGTATAGTCGATAAAGGCAGTCAGTTGTTCAAAAATATGAATGTAGCACATGTAATCCCTCACACTAGAGGTGTTGTACGACCAAAAATCATTGACGCTCACTGTCAGTCCCATAGCCTATGTGTAGGGTCATGTGCAAATATCAGAATCAACTGTAATGAATAACGTTCATCCATATTTGATTATGATGCAGTCAACAAATTGAAAATATGAGCGTAGCACATATAATCCTTTGCGCTAGAGGTGTTGTGCGTCCAAAAATCGTCAACGCTCTGTTCAAGCTCACTTTCAGTCCCATAGCCTATGCGTATGGTCAAGCGATAATATCAGAATCAACTGTAATGAATGGTGTTTATCCATATTTGATTATGATGTGTCCTGCGATACCGATAAATTGTGATTTAATAATTGCATATACACATTTCCAGAGACAGCATCAGTGCATAATTGAGAACTTTTGAGTCAATACAGGCAGTCAGAAAACATAAAATATGAATGTAGCACATTTAATCCCTCAGGCTAGAGGTGTTGTGCGACCACAAAATCATTGATGTTCCGCTGATGCTCACTTTCGGTCCAGTAGCTTAAATGTATGTGCACCTACAAATAGGTTATGCATTTTTAAAGATGGCTTTCATTCAAATTTGAAAAGATGGTGACTTGCGATATAAGCTTGGTCAGTTAAAATTAAATTTTCGATACATATGGACAAAACTCCAATAATACTAACGTTGCACACTTCACAGATTACATTGCATTTCATTCACTATTATATTGCGAGTTTTGACCGCTGAAACTGTTTAAATAGATAGGATATCGAAAATAAAAGTCCCCATAATAATGATGCACATAATATCCAAAAAAGTCGCTGCAAATTGAAGCTTTGAGTATACCCAATGAACCCACTGGTCTATTCACTAAGATTTTCAATTGCTTCATCAATGCTGCCATTCTCTGTGAAATAGTTATTAGTAATTGTTCATGTGAAAGGTGGGAGTGCATTCATGATTCATTGGTGCCATCAGTACTGGCGTCACGAAAATGGAAAATATCATCATCTTCTTCTTTGTCTTCTGAATCTTTGAGCGGCGTAAATTCGTTCAAAAGGCTGGGATTAACCAATCTTTCAGAACAACGTTGTGCTGCAGTGGGTACTGTAGTAGTGGAAGAGTTTGTGCCTGTGCGCCTCTAGCGAGTGTTAGGATTTCGAGCAACCTTATTTAGGCAGAGAATGCAGCCAGGCAAGTGATTATCATAGATCATGGATGGATGCTTTTCAATGACTGCCTTCACACTCTTATGGCCTGGCAACTCGACACCCTGTCTCTTTTGGTCTCGAATTTCTGCGCGCAGCTTTTGAATCAAATTCTTCGTTTCCTCGATTCCAGCATGCGATATGCCATGTTTGGCCATATTGAACATGTTGAGCGCGATGCGCATGTCTGCCTGCTCGAGCTGTACACACCCACCTTGCCTGGCCATTGTTGCAGACATGTCAAAATCCTATTATCATTCAGTTGCTGCTGTGAAAATTTAATGGTGAGCAATAGCACTTACTTCAATCATATTGTTTTCTGTGGCTTCCTCCAAAGCTGTGACGTAATCTCTTGCCCATTCCCGAGGTCGTTTGTTAGAAAATTCGTCTGCCAAAACTCCGGAGTTGACAGCATCATGGTGTTCAATTTCACGGACTGTTCTGACGAATGCCTTGGTAGACCATGGAGGGTTGCCTTTGCGGCTCTGGTTGAACTGCTCATGTAATACTGAACGAATTGCAGCTAATTGAATTTGATTAATTGGCTGTTGTTCTTATAGATTATATAACTCACATCCGATTGCATGGTTGTTGCGGTTGTTCTTGGTGCCAGTTTTGAGACCAATTTTGAACTTTTCGTCCTTATGCATATTTCTCGTTGCAATATCGGCAGCTATTCAGTGCGGATTCTGTGCACGTTGTTGGAGCAAAGTTTGATTAATTGAGGTATTCACAGGAGAGGCGGGCGTGCGTGTGGATTGAATCCCGGAATTACTGCTAGAAGTAGGTTGTTGTGGTTCAGCCATTACTTGAGAATATTGTATGTAAAGAGAGAAGAATTTGAGTGTGGAGAAGAGGAAGAACCTGAAGAATATATCAGAAATTTGACAAAATTCAAATCAAATAGACATGTTGAGCGGTCATTATATATATTCGAGTATTATAGAATTTTACGATGAACCCTGCTGTATGGTGGGAAATTTGCAAGGATGTTGGCCTTATACATACCCTGTCAACTGTTGGTAATAATAAATAAAAATTGACAGCTGGCAATATAATGTTTTTTTCACAGCTGCCAATTGTTGTATGATCAGTGTAATAGCTGTTAAAACTGAAAGTATGTCATGTGAAACAGTGTCAGCGGTCATATTGAACGGATGTTGCCTTCAGGTTGAACATTGTGTAAAGTTATTCCAGCTTTAATGCCTGATCATATGATCATTTTAGTTGTCAAACTAGATCGAACCTACAACCATAAAGACCCACCTTTCCACCACCGTCCTACTGCCATCATCTCCAAATACAAGTCCACACGAACCACATGAAAGAAAAACAAATATGGTTTACACACCAAAAAAGAATTTTTCAAAACTCCTGGCGTGCAAATATGGCAAATTGACAATTGCAATGAGAAATTAGAAAGCCTGTTAAAGAATTTATGCCAGTCAACACAGTTGAATCAGTACAAAATTTCCTCAGGTATGCCTTGTCCCCCACTGATTGTTATACAGATGTCTGAACATATGGGTACGGAGAATGGTGGCCCATAAGCATAGATCATCAAATAGTCACGGATTGTCATAATGCTGTTGTTGACAGTTTCTTGATCCTAAATGTGTTTTTAGTCCTATTTTTATATTTGTTAGTTTTCTATGATTTCTGTGACACCTGAAAAAATTGTGTGTGCATGTACAGGGATGGAACCAAAGGTATAAACATTGACCACGCCAGATATGCGAGATATACTGCCTATCAGCTTGCTTATATTGAGAATCATTATTTTAAGTATATTAAAGTAAAAACTTAATTGATACATAATATTCCACCTGAATTTTACATCATTGTTGTTCTATTCATCTCACTAGTTGTGGTCTGATCACAAGATGAAGCAATTTAAAAGGCAGCCGTCATCAATAATTTAAATGAAACTCCAACTGCATAAGCGGCCGCTCTGGCCCTGTACACATGATGGCGATCTGACAATGACCTCAAGGGTGACGATGAATATTTGGCACAACCAGCTGGATCACCAATGTGGGCTATTTGTAATACACACTCACGTCATGATGATTATGCCGCGCAAAGCCGGTCAAAAGCGAGATAATACTAACAAATATATTTCTACAGCTATGCAAACTGTCCATCAAATGTCAAATACTAGTACCATTATGCATAGAATAAAGTCATATTGAAACAGATAATACAACTGCTGATGAATGGATATCAATATCTTCAAGAACATATCAGTTGTAAGCAATTCATCTGAGTAGCCACTGAATTGAATTAATTAAATCACGATTTATCTGTATCGCGAGATACAATCTTGTCAAATAATCATATAAGTCAGCTTTTACAATCAAATAGAGTGCAATTGTGCGAATGACACGTAGGCTGCAGGAGTAAAAGTGAGCGTCAATAGAGCGTCAACAATTTTTGGTCACACAATATGGGGCACGGGAGGGAACAGATACAGTACATTAGTGTATCAGAGTGCTGACTGCCTTTATGGACAATTCAGTGGCATGCAATCCATCCGAGTAACGTCTGCATTGAAGGAATTCAATCACGAGTTACCTGTATCGGGTGTATTCTCGTCAAATATGTATGAAAGCCAACTTTTACAATGCAAGAGAGTGCAATGGTGTGACAAGACATATAGGCTGCAGGAGTAAAAGTGAGCATCAACGGAGCGTCAACAATTTTTGGTCACACATTATTGGGTACGGGAGGGAACAAATACAGTACTTTAGTATTATCAGTGTGCTGACTGCCTTTATCAACGAATTAGTGGCATGCAATGTATCCGAGTAACATCTGCATTGAACGAATTAAATAACGAGTTATCTGTATCGTGAGGTGTATACTTGTCAAATATGCATCAAAGTCAACTTTTACAATGCAAGAATGTGCAATAGTGTGACAAGACACGTAGGCTGCAGGAGTAAAAGCAAACATAAATGGAGCTTCAATGATTTTTGGTCACACAACATCTCTAGCGCGTCAGATTTTGTAAGCTCGATTAGTATAATTGCAGTTTTGACTGTCTATATAGGCAAATTGATTTTCACTGATGAACTCAAACAACCATGATAACCGAGCTTGGAGACATTAAATCACGATTAATCCCTATTGCATGGCATGTTCTTATTGAATATGAGTGAAAGCCTGCCATTATAATCATTTCTATTGTTTTCGCACAATATGGCAAATAGACTGCAGCAGTAAAAGTGAGCGTCAATGGCGCATCGACAATTTTTGGTTACACAATTTTGAGCACGGGAGGGAACAGATGCACTGTATTAGTTTTATCGGAGTATTGTTGGCCTCTATCTGCAAATCAGTTGTATGCGATTGATTCGAGTAGCCACTGAATTGAATCAATTAAATCACAATTTATTTATATCGCGAGGTATATTGTTGTCAAATTAGCATCACAGCCAGATTTCACAATCAAATAACGTGCAATTATGCAACAAGACAGGTAGGCTGCAGGAGTAAAAGTGAGTATCGATGAAGTGTCAACCATTTTCCTTCACAAAACATCTCTAGTCGTTGGGGTATTTCAAGCTGTACGAGTTTCATTATAGTTTTGACTGCCTTTATCAACAAATAATCATTACTGACACACTGTCCATCATTTCTTCTTACGACTGGTCTGTGGAAGCAGGTATATAAGACACCCAGATATCATTTCACAAATCAAAATTTTTGATGGCAGTTCAGTTCGAAGTCTTTATTCTGCATTAATATTCCCTTGAAACGTGTGTTCAATGGCTGTTTCGATGTGCATTGATACATCCTCACTCGAAATAATGTACTCCACTCAGGAAGCAAATGTGTGTATACCAGATTTGACTGATGAAATTTTGCAGATGGTGTTCGATAAATGGTGGACCTCCATTAATGTCGAAACAAAAACTCCAATTGTGTAGAGCGGCTCCTGGCATGCAGCTGCATGGTGATTCTACAAACATTGTGCAAAAACCGAAAATGGCAGCCCCAGCATCATTTGTATCGGTTGCCACACAGTTCTGGTACATCCATTGGAGAATGGAACAAGTACTATGGCAATACACCTCCAATCAAAGACACACACAGCAGAGCTGAATAAGATAACAGAATCAGACGTTTCCTCATTGACAGATACTGCTGGTGATGAGCAAGCTGCAGCTGTATCGAAGAAGAACAGCAGTCAGGGTGTTATGGTGGCCAGTAGTTCCCAACAAACACAGGCTGATTGAAATCACTGACCATACTGACAATTTTAACAGATAGAACATACAAACCTGGCAGATAATGACTTTACAACTCTTGAATTCAACAAAGAAACCAGGAACCACTATTTGATGCTAGGATGTGTTTCTGCTCATATTCCCTGGAATGCTATAACGAACCTGGAGTTACGACGAACATTCATTGTGTTATGATGTCATTTGATTCTTCACTCTGCCAGTACTCTCAGTAATATTTGCCGAAGAGAATACTCCCTCACAATTGATGCAATCAAAAAGCAGTTGCCAACAAAAAATAAAGGCAGTGTAGTGTTAGATGGATGGACATCAACCAATAAATTGGTGATTGTGTCGGTCATTGGCAATTATATAGATCTCAACTGGTGCCTTCGAGAAGTACAGCTTGCATTCGATGAGGTTTGTGGCCACTTGGTTTTAATATTTTGTACCACTGACAAACAACTATAGGTTAAAGGCAAACACACAGGTGAGCAACTGACCGAGCATTTGAAAGAGGTACTTGAACGTTTCGGCCCCACTGATGGTCGATTGCTCGGTATAACCACTGATAACGCCTCATCAAACAATTGAATAACTTGGGAGCTACAATCGACACTCTAAACCGCTGGAATTGAATTGTTGCAATTACAAAACCATATACCATTCATGGCGCATGTCATTCAGCTTTCTTTAAGGCCATTGATCAGCAGTGTGGGGGTAAAAGGGCGAATGAAATCATGGGAAGCAAATGAGCGTGACGAGCAATTTGGAGGAAATGAGAGTGCGGCATTAACTAAAAGCCAAAAGCTACAGAAGTCCGGAAATGCAAGAATCTCTAAGGTGGCAGCCATCACACCTGGATCAGCTCAGAAAATTGAAAAGGTAGTTACTGCATGTTATCTACACTTTGATTGTGAATACTGACTCTTGAAATAGCAGAAAATGATTGCGGTATAGATTACTTTGACTTCTGGAAGACGCAATGAGTTTCTCAACTGCCAGAAATCCAAAGTCAGAATTGCAGTACTGCCTACCATGGATGTAATAACACGGTGGAATTCAACACTGGAATCACTTGAGCTGGTATACTGATCGCGAGAGTGTACACGCAAGTGTCTTAAAAATCCTGATTACCGTGATTACCGGCCTTTATTCACAACTGAAAACGAATACATCATTGTCAAATACGTAATGGAGGTGCTGAGACCATGTTGTTACTGGACACTTTGGATGTCCAAACGGCGTACAGTCAGCTTATACCATGTTATCACGATATACAATGACATATTGGATCATCTTGATGGCGCAATGTGTGCTTTGGCAAAGAAGAAAACTCAGTGGAAGGAGGATCTCTACTTTGCTTTGAAGTTTGAATGCCAAAAGCTGTCCAAATATTACTCCGAAGTAACACCAGAGACGCGTCTGCTCCTCATTGCAGAATAAATCTTCGATTCTTTTCGGAAGTTGCGATCATTTCGGAAGTGGCACAAGGCAATGGATGTTAATCCCGAGGATGAGGGTTCCTTCTCTGCCAAGTACAAGGATGCATTCAGAAAATATGTGCAGCATGAATACTGCATCAAAAACCAATTCAAGACTGCCCGAAAACCTCAAACAGTACCAAAGCATAACGTATTTGCCTCCATAGCAGTGTCTGAGCCAGGTCAATTGACATGTCATCCATATGATTTGTCCAGTGATGATGAGAATTTTACACTTTCAAACACGGCGGAATGAACTCCCAGGCGTAGCGATCGCGCAGTATGTTTATTGACAGCCATTTCACTCTATTAGCATTCACCACCCTGGATTCCTAAAAATTGGGGACAAATTTATCCCAATCTTAATGATTATCATTCCGACCCCACCGAGTTTGGCAGGGCTTTCTGGATACCCGACATAACCGACTGGTGGCAATAGCAACAACAGATGAATACAAAGTATATCGATCTAACCAATATAGCACGGGACATCTTCTCAATCATGCCACATGGGGTCGGAGTGGAAGCCAGCTGTTCACTTGGTGGAGATGTCATACGGTGGAGGCAGTCAAAAACTGCAGGTGAAATACTTTGAGAAAGAGTGGTTGTTTGGCAGTTTGATAGAAGTATTCTCGGTCTTTGGCCAGTGATACATCACAAATCGATTCATCAATATCCGATAACGATTCAGAAATCGAAAAAGATGTGGAGCAAAGAAAGCCGCATCGGATGGCCAAGGTTCATGACTTTTTGGAGATGTGGCAGGGTAGTGAAAACCTACGCGCAACTCAGAAGGCATCATGCACCCAAAATATGCAACTGACTGCCATTGGTTATATTTCGGACACTGAAGAGACCCTTAAAGCATCATGGTCAACCTTTAAACATGATGGTGTTGCAGCTTTCAAAATGACGGAAAAATCTCCACTTCCACTGTCCTTATCACAGATCAACCTCCCTGGTGGCAACACAAAAGTTCTCAACATCCAGTGAATAGGAAGGATCTACCGCCATCCTAGTCAAAGTGATGATGATAGTTCTTCTGAAACGAATTCTGATACTGATGATCGGATCCATTGGAACAGTCACTTGGACAATCGAAACGACAATGAAAACAATAGCGAGGCTAATAATGAAGACGATATGGATATATGCAATGATTCTGATGTCATTGATAAAGCAGAACAGCCATATGTACATGCTTCCCCTAACATCGCAGGCTTGATCAGGCTAGTTCGAAAGACTAATGGCATAGCAACTCTGCATGTTATGCACCCTACGCCTATCAACACATAGCAAAAATTCAATGGGCAAGGGAATAAACGACAGTAGAGTGGTGATAATTCTTTTATATGTCTTTTGGTTTTCTGTTTCTTGTAATGAGGCATAGGTATCTTTTATTTTGCCCTTTGCTTGGTCACTATTGAGAAATGTTTTATATTTTCTTGGTCACTATTGAAAAATGTTTTATATTTCATGCATATATAATGAAAAGGCTGTTAAAACAATATAGTAGAGAAACGCAAATGCTGGGCCCATTGTAATTATATTTACGCATTTTTCAAGTTAATTTAAAATGTAAAATTAGAGTAGATATGAATATAATGTGCGAAAGGTAGGCAATAATATGATAATTGAAATTATTGATACTAAAATATTTGTGGTAATTGACACATACTACAACATACTGGAATTCACCACAGCTCAAGTTTAAACATAGTTTTGGCCGTCTTTCTTCATGTTACAAAGTTAATCCACCAGGTTATGATACATATTTAATAAATTGTAGTTATAATATTGAATTTGACGGAAGCAAGTTTAATGACAGACAACATTGTAAATATGAATCACTTATTTGATTCAATTGAGAATATCAAAAGTCGCATGTGCAATGGTATGAATCTGCTTTTGGACCTGTCTAACAACCCGGGAATTTGGACGGTTCCAAAATGTGGAGTCAACCCGGACCATTCTTTCTCGTTCGGTTCTACTGATGACCCATACCGTTGATTTAGAAACGGGTCGGTTCCAACACAAACCCAACCCGGAGGCTCTGGGATTGAACCGTTGCTATCACTAACCACCAGTAACCTCAGCAAAAAGAAATCCTCCAAACCTCATAAGAAGTACACCCAGGCTTTCAATTCTGGGGACGATAAGGTTCTGGGAAGTGGTTAATATGATCATATAGTGCTAGCAGGAGAGATGAGGGAAACAGGTGAATCAATCCTTTGACTACTGCCTAAAAGCCAATGTGGTAACAATCAAAACAGAGAGGCATGTTCCAGCCAAAACTCCCACAGTTTTCAAGTCAGTTGTTATTGCTCACATCATCACCTTCACTTCGAACCCCAGAGATACCTCTGCATATACTGAGTTTACTTATATCCAAGTCTCTGCCACAGTCCAAGGAAGGTTCAATGGACAAAAAATCCTGAGGCTTATCAATGGCAGATCTAAGATATGTTTCACGAGCAAGCATGTCACCAGAGAATCAATCATCGGATGGAAATGACTGACTGGAAGATGATCACTGCTGATGCGAATTGCTTGGATTTAACCAAGGTAATGGAAGCTGTTTCAATCGATATCCACAGAATGGTAATTCCTGTACCAGTGTGTCTGGCCACATTTGGATTTGAACAGGTGGTTCTTGGTTTCCCTTGGTGAACCTGCATCTGCAAATGAGAGAGAAACCTGGATGATGGAAGTTGCAAAATAACTACCAGTGCTATTGAACAATCAAAACCAGTCATGTTGGTAGCCATGTACTCAGGACACAAGAGAGATGGGTTTGTGAGCACCTCAAGAAACTACTACATCTTGTTTAAGTTGTGGCGACTAGGTAAAACTCCATAATGGAGTCGATGGAGGAGGAACAGGAAGAGTCGCAAATGAAAGAGATGTCTGTGGAGGCAAAAGACATTGAGGGAAAGAATGTAGTAGGGGAAACAACAATGAAAGCAAGAAGAGAAAAGATAAGGATGATAAATTCAAAGGAAAGGCAAAGAAGACCAAGAGAGAGAAAGTGGAGGGAATATCTGCAAGAGTATGACGGGTGAAGGGATACAGAAATACGAGGGAAGTTAATGGACGGAGAAGGAAGGGGTGATGTTATAAGAGTTGGACAAGAGATTAATATCGGAAGAATGGTCAATGAATGAAGATGCTCTACTTAAAATGAAAAACGTGACTGGAAATGAATCCACAAATTTGTATTAGATTTCAAATGATAGTACCAATTCAGAACTTTGTCAAATACAACTCTGTCTCTCTTACCATGATGTGAAAATGGCAAAGGACCAAGTACATGAAATCATGACAATTGCATGGGTGTAGACTCAATTCAAATCCATCACCAAGAGAGTATAACCAGGCTCCTTGTCGGATGGAAGTGTAGCAGATGAAGAACTCAACTGGACAGAGAGAGTCAGTGCAAAGAATAAAGATACCACTTCTTCTGCACCCTGAAATACTCGCTTCATCCCTGAGTTTTCCATTGGGAAACGAGGGGGAAGTCTGACAACTGAATGAATACCAGAACTGAGAGTTGAGGCAGCTATAAAGGCAACAGGGATGGCGGTGTTGTTAGAGATGTTGTCCAATGGAGAATTCATGCTTTTGTAGACTTGGGACTAAATAGAAACAATTAGTAACAAAGTGGAACTGCTGCACCAAATTAGGTTAGAGCCTGGACATCAAGTGTGGAAAGACCATATGTTCCACATTCCCAAAATGATCATGCAGGTAGAAATATAAATAGTGGAAGCATAAGTACGACAAAAGTTATTGGAACGGGTATGGAGACTGTACATGAAGACTCATGTCCGGGTAGCTTGCAACGATGGACAATATCAGTTCATCCTTTCAGCTGCCAGTATGAACCATCACACCTTAACAGATAGAGGATTAGCACCTAATATTGAGGAATTCTTGGAAGCATTGACTGGCATCCCTATATACTTCTTAATCACTATTTATCCTGGCCATGACCAGAATATTTTCTATAAAGACATCCAACATTATATGGCATTCCAAACAATACAAGGAATATATTGACCAACAATATTGGTTCAAGGTGCCACCAACTTCATGTCAGCCTTCATTCAATTATTTTGAAAAAATATTGCTCAATCACCTTGGGAAAATTGCAGCAGTATTTGTTGATGATTTTGGAGTGAATGAATACGAGACCTGATATGAAGATAAAGAACGACTGCACCTGCCTTGTAACACCTATCAAGTTTGAAGTAGAGTCATAGATGATGACTTGCAATTTCCCTGATTGGATGTCATCGACTAGCACTTGTCTCACATGCCAGATGCAATCTTTTCAGATGGCTAGCAGACAAACACCCACACCATCAATAAGTAACGATAGCTCCTGAAATGATGTAGACACTTCTGCTCTAAATCGCTGACGATGACAAACAGACAGCTGGCAATCAGTAGAATGGCATTGGCCAAGAAGCTGACAACATATGCACAGCTGGCAAACCGTTGGATGGCGCCAGCCATGATGCCAACAGCAATGGGAGACCTCAGAATAAGTGCCAAATCCCAACAGCAAAGCTACTCTCCATCGAAAGAGGTCGATTTGTCTGTAGGTCATCGGATCGAAATGAACTACTTGCCTGAAGGTTGAAGACTGCGAGCGTGTTCTAGTAAACCATACCGATGATCTGATTATAATCAAATGACAATCAGAAGAATAGGGGATCCTGAGATGGATGCTTTGGTAGTTGCGATGGACCAGGCATTGATTCAAAGAAGGTTTGAAGGTGGTTAGAGAATTGGAAATCAAGCGCAAAGTGTAGATGGAAGTATTTGTAACAATGCGAAGAAAGAGATATAAAGACCTCTGAGGTCTTTGACACTAGAAAGGGCATCAACCTTCTCAGCGAGGAGAAGAAGCCTTAACATTATAGACCTGGGAAAAACCCTATTCTTTTCGTTCAGAAGCTTTAAGTGATTTCCACATCCTGAGTGAAACTTGTAACCTATATTCGAAGCAGTCTTCAATTAAGTACAGACACTACTTTGCCCGGGTAAAACCCAGAATGTCATTCCAAGTATTACATACCTAGAATATAGAGGTAGATTCTGAAACTTTTCTAGAATTTCAATACAGTGCTGGTGGATATCGGAAGGGCTGGAGTAATGATATAGGGAGAAATATCTGACTGGTACAGGAACAGAATAAACATTGTGGGCTTCATCTGTACAGAAGCAGGTAGGTGGCCCAAAGCTTCCAAAAATAATACAGTGCAGAACTGGCCACTGTTTGGAAACTGTACAGAATGTAGGGTCTTTCTTGGAATTTGTACATTTGTTTATTTATTTATTCATCATACAGTATACAGCCTGCAGCCTATGGCTGGTCAGATACAAACACATAATTCTGAATATGAACAACAAATGAAACTGAACAAAGAAAAAATATAAAACTACTGGCTATGTAGCATCACTCCACAGTGTCCTGTCACCTTTGTTCTAGGTACAAATGAAATATTCGATAAATCATAGCGGTCTGTATCATGCTGCGTACAATAATAAAATATCTGTCCGTCTCATTTGGCTTGGTGCTGCGTATTTTGCTGATTCTACCCCTGGAGATTACCCTCTTCATTCCTTCTCCATCCATATTAACTCCTCATCATAAATAGTTGCTTCTCCTTCCTCATCATCATCATCCTCCCCATCATCCCATCCACTTCCATTCTGCTATTCCTCCACCATATGGTTGACAGCTTCCTGGCCAGCAATTCTGATATAACTTTGCCCGAGGTGTGTATCATTATGGAATCGGCAGAGGTGCCAGCTGCAAGTAGCTATGTATGTATCGTGCAGAAAATGTTTCAACGGTGGCATTGCTTTACCAGTATAAAGAATACCCTTTCAGAGATAATGAGAATGTACCACTCCGATATCTTTCCGCATAGTTTATTTCTTGCATAGGTATACCCAGTATCTTAGAAGCTGATGATCTGCTACCGGGGAACCTCTATGGTGACATCGGCAGTGAGGGGAGTGAACAGAGTTAGTTGGTATTTTGTATAGATAAATGTGGAAGTACCCATGTGCAGTTTGTAGTTGGATGACAGTAGATGCAAACCAATGGTTACCACGAGTAAAAATATTGTCTTGTTTAGTACGGAATGTTCCAATATAGTTCATTCCCTTCGCTGGATGCCTGATCCACCAATCCCCCCATTCCTGCATTTTTGCTGCTCAGGTTATCCTCTTGAGGTAGGATAAGGTGGTATTATAGTATATAGAAGGTTTTTCAAAAGTGTACTTTTTTGCCAACTGATTGGCAAGTTCATTTCCAGGTATATCTGGATGGCAAGAAATCCATTGTACCGTAATCGTAGTTTTGAATACATAGAGGTTATTGGAGATATTGGAGAGTGCCAGGGAAGTGGACTGTCCAGGGGTGGGTCTGAGGGTATTCAAACATCATATGACAGCTTGATTGTCTGTGAAAATCCATATATATCTTTTGGTGAGGTTATTATATTGATGAATCTGAAAGCATTTCTGTGCAACTTTAGGAATACACAGTAATTCGGCATCTTAAACTTCCTGTTGATGGTCCATTGGAATAATTGCTTCAATGACTTCTTCTCCAGACACTTCCACAACAGTTCCTGTGCCAATGTTTTCATTCAATATAGATCCATCTGTATAACAAACAATATTGCTGTCATGTTGTTTCAACATTGCATACTGTACTTCATGGGCTTTGGCTTCCTCTTCTTTTCAGGGGGAATTAATTTGTGTTTTGACTCCACATTCAATCCATGGTGGACAGGCTGTAGTCGAGTAGATTTTGGTCTCCGAGCTGTTAGAAATCCATGGACTGAATGTCAATAAGGGTTGGATAGGATGTGATTCAAATTTGCAATTCTTTTGTTGTATATGGTCCCATGAAATCCATGGGCAGGTTGTATTACTAGACTCTGGAGTTTCATGAAATGTAGGAAAAGTCAATTGACAACGTTGTCGAATTGGGTGCATTTCTGGAAGCATTAGTATTCAAATTGTATATTGTTTTCACATGTGATGCACCTGTACAGCTACTGGTGGCAGGGCTGATGCATCGTGTAGAGCTATTGTCGGTGATGTGCGGAAGGCTTGAAGGATACAACGAAGGGCCATATTTTGAACTGTTTCAAATTTCTGTCGATATGTTCCTTGCCGCATCCACCAAACTTCAGTTCCAAAGTTGCAAACAGATTCAACACATGCATAGTATAGTTGGCGGACTGCACTGGGTGTCAGTGCTGATTCTGTATTGGCTAGTAATTTGAGGGCTCCAAGGGCTCTTTTGCCACTTGCAGCCATCAGCATAACATGGTGTTTGAAGTTAATTTTTCTGTCAAACCAAATACCAATCCACCTTACCACATCTGGGATGTTGCATTTGTGTCAGGGGACATGGTAGCCCCATTGGAAGGGGTAATCTTTTTATCATTGGTGGTATTACCCTTTCTTTCATTGGGAAAGTGTATGATCTCTGACTTTGAGTCGTCGAATCGTACAGCATTGTTTTCTGCCCATTTGCAAGCCATCCATGCAGCTGCCTCAAGGTATCTCGCATTATAAGCTTTTGATATACTTCACACTACAATTATAGCATTTTCAATATAGTATGGAGTCCAGGCACTGGGGTGATAGGTTGGGAGTTCATTGAAGAGAAAACAGAAATAATGAAAGAACAGAATTGGAGATGCAGGCAATCCTGGAGGGATTTCTATCTGGACAGGGCTGAGGTATTCTTTTAGTTCATCAAATGCCAGTGCTGTTATATGGATAGATAAAAAGTGGTCCACCGTCAAACGAATTGCAATTGGGTAGCCCAGTTGTCGTAGAGTTTGAAGGAGACAGTCTTTGGAAACATTGTCAAAC
Source organism: Trichophaea hybrida (assembly GCA_015178995.1). Classification (NCBI taxonomy): domain Eukaryota; kingdom Fungi; phylum Ascomycota; class Pezizomycetes; order Pezizales; family Pyronemataceae; genus Trichophaea; species Trichophaea hybrida. The sequence continues at coordinate 247,573 of WHVE01000009.1, read as the reverse complement.
ACACCACTCACATCTATAAAGAGAACTGTGGTGATTTCTTTTGTATGTTTTCCTTATTCAATTTCATGTGTAAGTGCCATGGCAGCATCTATAGCAGAACATTGTCTTCATCCCCCCATTTGATCTGTGTGTAGTCAGTTGTATATTTCAGCCATATATGCAATTCGGTTTGCCATTGACTTTTCAAGAATCTTCTCAAGGCAGTTGAGAAGGGCGACAGGTTGGTAGACCTCAGGTATTGAATCATTCAATTTTCCAGGTTTGGGAATGATCACAGTTGTTGCTTGTGGCCAACAGCTGGGGTGTTGTCCTGGTGTTCCAAGTATAGCAAAGAGACTGTTAAATTGTTTGGTGGCTGCTAGGTATAATTGCTGCAGATGGTGAAAGGGTACTCCATCTGGTCCAGGGGCTTTTCATGGTGCAGAGGTAAAAATTGCTTGTTTGATTTCTGTATGTGTAAATATGACCCATGGCAGGATTGGTCAATTGGTGATATCAGTTGGGGAAGGTGTCACTGGTGGGGGTGGAAACATCGTGGAACGGAACAGTACTGCCGTTTCTTCAAAAGTAATTGCTGTTATGTTGGAGAATTACAGAGGTGGTCTCCTCTGGGGTTTTCTGTGTTTGGTATAATGGAGGGCAGTGAATATCTCAGTGCCTTGTGAATTTGCTAAAAATTCAATCCACATTATTGTCTTGGAGGTCTGGATATCCCAGAAATATTGGTTTTACAGGGCATTGAATTTCATGTGATTACTTCAAAGGCCGGTTTTCTTTCACTGCTTCTGGGCATGGTTCATCTGAGTTTGGGAGATGCTGAGTTGGGGTGTCCACCATCGTTTTGAATGTTTTATAACATGAAGGACTGGGGTAGATTGCTTGACTGCATTAACAATTATATCTCAGAGCAGTTTGACTGATTTGTCAAGCTTCGATTCAGTTGGTTATTCATGGAGGTATTGCCAGACCATTTGTAAGGTGTGGGAGAGTGTATTGAAAGTTATTGAGAATGAATCCCAATCTGTGTTATACCAGTTGTATCATATCATGTTGGAGTCTGTGGCAATAAGTTCAGATTCCGCCAAATTATTAAAACATTATTGCATGGTCTGAACCAGTTCATTCATTGTCATCTACTGCCCAATTGATAACTGGATCATCGATAGCTTGTGCTGAAAAGGCAAGGTCAATATTAGAGGTTCCCTTATCATTTTGGTAGTAGTATGATGTGGTGTCAGGTTCATTCAGAAGGGAAAAGTTATTGGTTTCCATAATCTGAACATTTTTGTTGGCACATTTGGGTGTTTGGATTTGAGAATTCCACCATGTATATTGGGCATTCATATCATCAGCAATGATGTATCATTTAGGCAATGGAATTTTGGTGAAGCTTCTTGGAATGGTAAACAGATTAGGTGACCCTGCATGTTCAATATGAATATTGAAGACTGTGCTTGGTGCAAGTGAGGGAGTTGATATTTCAAGAACTTGAATATCAAGATCCTGGCTGATATCAGTACGTGGGGAGAATTTGATATATGCATTGTTTTTGGCCACATAAGCAATTGTTTTATTGTGTTTTCTTAAGGTTTTAGGTGGTATCAGTAGCTCAAATCCTGGGTGTATTGTAATGAATGTGTTGTCTGGGTTGAATTCTGGTTCTTGGAGTAAAAGAAGGTCTGCCATTCCAACTGCAAAGTCAAATCGAGTATTGATAAGTAAGGAGGAACGGTTGCAGTTGTGTTGTATAATTCAAATTTTGGTAGGTGAATAGAAAAGTTGTTTAGGCATGAGCAATAGTCAGGTGGTCTTTTATACACTTGGCCTGTGTCTCAGCACAGATGGCAGTAATTGTAGGGTATTTGGAAATGTTGGTTAGGTGATTACCCTTGCAGTTGATGCATTGGATAATATCATGGACATACTGTTTGCCTATGCTGGGACCCAATCCGAATGAGTGGGAGGTAGTGGTGTGGGGCTCTGCACATAGGTTGCAGATAGCAGATTGTTTGCATCATAGATAAGAATAGCCAAATTGTTCGCAATTAGTACACCGGTCGGTTGGTCAAGATGTCGCATATTGGTTCTCCTTGCAGGTCTTGCTGTCTATCTCTACTCCATCGTCTTGGATAAGTATTGTTTCATGTTTGGTATGGATAGCAATTACAATTGTGGTCAACGTTTGTATAGTGATGTTTCTGGCTTGGTAAGAGATCGTGGTAGGGTGGTAAGCTCGATATGATTATTGTTCATCTTAATATCTTCTTTCAATAATTTCATTCCTGTTTCACATTCAGGAATCATAGTGATGTCAATGGAATGAACCATCATTTAGATCCTGGTTTCTTGCTTTTTGAGATTCTGTATGGTTATATCAACTCAATCAACTGTTTCTTCAATAGCAGACTTCTGCGCTAATACCAATTCCACAGGGCAGGTGGTTGCAGTCAGAAGGACAAGATTGTGCATATAGTTTGCAGAAACATGACCCATAATAGCCAATGGGTCTGCATGGCAGTGTTGCAGGGTGGGGTTCATCGCAAGCTTAGGTTGTATCAGATCAGCAGTAGTGTTGGCAATGAACCGTAGGGATTGGTGAGAATTGACGAACTGGTTTGATCCGTTCGAACCGAATCCTTGTGAAGGTTTTTGCTCAAACCCCACCAAATTTGACCCCAATTTTCGAACAAAAATAAGTATGCAAGTTCTTGTCCGATCCACACGATTTTCTTGTATCTGGTGGACAACTTCAAGCGCGAAAAAATAAAAATAAAAATTCAGGTGATCGGACAAGAACTCGTGTACGTCTTTTCTTTCGAAACTCATTGGTTCGCGAACTGTTTTGTGACGAACCGGCGGAAATTTGCCAATCTCGGATCAAATACCTGCTCAATTCGATCTGTCATGAACCGATTTGGTTTGTTGCCAACACTCATCAGCAGTGACTGGTTGATTACTGTATTGGGCAATCACTAATGTACGTTGCCTATTGAAGAAAGGATGGGAATTCAGAGTACGTCCATTGTTATCATTTGGTGGGTCTTTCTTTGTACATGCAGATACAATTGCTGACCAGAGTGTGGGTTTGGAGGAAGTTCCTTCTGGGACTACTGGAGATTGTAGGACTGGTAGTGCCGGTGGTGTATCATTTTTTGAAGCTGGAATTTGTACAATGTATTCGACGAGTTGTCCAAGGATAGAAATAGTATTGAGGGCAATTTCGAGTGTGGTCTCAATTGAAGCCAAGTGAGAAGCCCGTTTTCGGTTCTGGGTGGTGAGATGTTTGATGATTTGAAGTATATCTTTGTGAAGTGGTCCAAGGATTGCATTGAATATCTGATGAATTCTATATTCATCAGTATCATTTGGATTCAGTAGATTGGTTTAAGGGTCTTGAAAATCATCATCTTGAATTATCATCATTGTTGGAACATTCCTCATTGGCATTCTCATTCTCAGGGGCATCTCCAAGATGAAGGTCAGTGTCATCAGAGTTTCCAATATAGTCTGGGTTTGTTGGTTGTTGTGGTGGGGAAGATGGTTGTGGTTGTTCACAGGATATTTTGGGATAGACAGTACTGATAGCCATGCGGGTACCTGAACGTGTATGTGGGACATTGAGAGGCGGATATTGTGAGGTAGCGTGCAGTTGGTGAAAACTTCCCTGATTGCCATTCCTTCCTCATTTGTTTATGTAGTCCACCATGGTAGTGAATAATACAGCTGGGGCATCGATTGCAGAAACTGGGTCAAAACTGGGATTTGGATAATGGTGCTTTCCACAATTACTGAAAGTACCAGGTTGGGGTGGCGGTGGTATAAGGGAAGTCATTTATAACTTGTGATGGTTTACTAGGTACCAAATATGTTAAAGAAATGATTTTTCTTGGTATTTTGTATGGGTATAAATCTGATATTTGAATGTTGATATAAGTAGTGTTAGCAACGATTCCAACCGGGAGCCTGCAGGTTGGGTTCGGATTGGAACCGACCCGTTTCCAAATCAACGGTTTGGGTTGTCAGTAGAACCGAACCAGAAAGAATGGTCCGGGTTGACTCCACATTTCGGAACAGCCCAAATTCCCGGGTTGTTAGACGGGTCCAAAGCGGATTCATACTATTGCATATGTGACTTTTGATATTCTCAATTGAATCAAATAGGTGATTGATATTTACAATGTTGCCCGTCATTCAACTTGCTTCTGTCAAATTCAATATTATGACTACAATTTATTACATATGTATCATCTGGTAGATTAACATTGAAATATGAAGCAAGACGGCCAAAACTATGTATATACTTGAACTGTGGTGAATTCCAGTATATTATAGTATGTGTCAATTACCACAAATATTTTAGTATCAATAATTTCTATTATCATATTATTGCCTACCTTTCGCACATTTTATTCATATCTACTCAAATCTTACCTTTAAAATTAACTTGAAAAATGTGTAAATATAATTACCATGGGCCCAGAATTGGCGTTTCTCAAATATATTGTTTTAACAGCCTTTTCATTATATATGCATGAAATATAAAGCAGTTCTCAATAGTGACTTTCCCTCGAAGTGTTTCACCCGCAGTTATTGACTGCCTCCACCCTATGTCATTTCCGCCAAGTGAAATGCTGGCTGCCACTCCAACCCTGTGTGGCATGATTCAGAAGATGTCCTGTGCTATATTGGCTAGATCGGTATACGCTGTGTTCATTTTTTCTTGCTGTCGCCACCAGTTGGTTACGTCGGGTATCCAGAAAGCCCTGCTAATCTCGGTCGGGTCGGAATGAAAATCATTAAGATTGGGATACATTTGTCACCATTTTTCAGGTATTTCGGGTGGTGAATTCAAATAGAGTGTAGTGGTGGTCAATAAATGTGCTGCGCGATCGCTACACCCGGGAGTACATTCTGCCATGTTTGCAGGTGTGAATCATTCATTCTCACTGGACAAATCATATGGATCATAAGTCAATTGACCTGGCCTTGACACTGCTATTGAGGTGAATACGTTATGATTTGGTACTGTTTGACGTTTTCCGGCGGTCTTGATTTGGTTATTGATGCAGTATTCGTGCTCCACATAATTCATGAATGCATCCTCTACAGGGCAGTGAAGGAACCCACATTCTCAGGATTAACAACTATAGCCATGTTCCACTTCCGTAATGATCGCAACTTCCGAAATGGATCGAGAATTTGGGCTGCAATGAGGAGCATATCTGTCTCTGGTATTACTTCGGAGTAATATTTGGACACATTTTGCCGTGCAAACTTCAAAGCAAAGTACAGATCCTGTTTCCACTTAGGTGTCGTCTTTCCCAAAGCACGGATTACACCATCTAGATGATTGAATATGTCATTGTATATCGTGATGACATGCTGTAAGGTAACTGTACGCCGTTTCAACATCCAATGTGTCCAGTAACGAAATGCTCTCCGCACCTCCATTATGTATTTGACAATGATCCATTCGTCTTCATTTGTAAACGAAGGCTGGTAATCACAGTAATCAGGATTTTTAAGCCACTTGCGTGTAAACTGTCGCAATCTGTATGCCTGCTTTAGGAATTCCAGTATTGAATTCCACCTTGTTTTTACATCCATGGTAGCCAGTACTGCAAATCTGACATTGAATTTCTGGCAGTTGAGAAACTCATTACGTCTTCCAGGAGTCAGAGTAATCAATACTGCAAGCATTCTCTGCTATTTCAAGAGTCAGTATTCACAATCAAAGTGTAGATAACATGCAGTAACTACCTTTTCAATTATCTTAGCTAATCCAGGCATCATGGCTGCCACCATAGAGATTCTTGCATTTCCGGACTTTTGCAGCTTTTGGCTTTTAGTTAATGCCGCACTCTCATTTTCTCCAAATTGCTCATCACACTCTTTTGCATCCCATGACTTCATTCGCCCTTTTACCCCCAGACTGCTCATAAATGCCCCTCAAGAAAGCTGAATAACATGTGCCATGCATGGTATATGGTTTCGTAATGCCGACCATTCAATTGCAGAAGTGTCGAGTGTCAATTGTAGCGCCCGAGTCATTGAATTGCTCGATGAGGGGTCATCAGTGGTTATACCGATCAATCGACTGTCAGTGAGGCCGAAACGTTCAAGTACCTCCTTCAAATGCTCGGCCAGTCGCTCACCTGTGTGTTTGCTTTTAACCTATAGTTGTTTGTCAGTGTTACAAAATATTAAAACCAAGTGGCCACGAACCTCATCGAATGCAAGCTGTACTTCTCGAAGGCACCGGTTGAGATCTATATAATTGCCAATGACCGTCACAATCGCCAATTTATTGGTTGATGTCCATCCATCTAACACTACACTGCCTTTATTTTTTGTTGGCAACTGCTCTTTGATTGCATCAATTGTGAAGGAGTATTCTCTTCAGCAGATATTGCTGACAGTACTGGCAGAGTGAAGAATCAAATGACATCGTAACGCGTTGAATGTTCGTCGTAACTCCAGGTTTGTTGTAGTATTCCATGGAATGTGAGCAGAAACCAATCCTAGCATCAAATAGCGGTTCCAGGTTTCTTGGTTGAATTCAAGAGTTGTAAAGTCATTATTTGCCAGGTTTGTATGTTCTATCTGTTAAAATTGTCAGTATGGTCAGTGATTTCAATCAGCCTGTTTTTGATGGGAACTACTTGCCACCATATCACCCTGACTGCCTTTCATCTTCAATACTGCTAAAGCTTGCTCATCACCAGCTGTATCTGTCAAGAAGGAAACATCTGATTCTGTAAACTCATTCTGCTGTGCTATGTGTGTCTTTGATTGGAGGTGTTTCGCCATAGTACTTGTTCAATTTCCTGATGGATGTACCAGAACTGTGTGACAAACGATACAAATGACGCCAGGGCAGCCATTTGCGATTTTTGCGCAATGTTTGTAGAATCCCCATGCTGCTGCATGCCGGGAGCCGCTCCACACAATTGTAGTTTTTGTTTCCACAATCATGGAGGTCCACCATTTATTGAACACAATTTGCAATATTGCATTAGTCAAATCTGGTATAAACACACGATCTTCCTTAGTGGAGTACATTTTTTTGAATAAGCATGTATCAATGCACTTTGCAGCAGCCATTGAAGAAGCTGTCGAAGGGAATATTAAAGCAGAATCAGGACTTCGAACTGTACTGCTGTCAAAAATTTTGATTTGTGAAATGATTTCTGGATGTCTTATATACCAGCTTCCACAAACCATTCGTAGGAAGAAATGATGGACAGTGTGTCAGTAATGATCATTTGTTGATAAAGGCAGTCAAAACTACAATGAAACGAGTGCAGATGAAAAGACCCCATTGACTAGAGATGTTGTGTGAATGAAAATGGTTGACGCTCCGTTGACGCTCACTTTTAGTGCTGCAGCCTACCTGTCTTGTCGCATCATTGCATTCTCTTGCATTGTAAAAGTTAGCTTTGATGCATATTTGACGAGAATACACCTCGAGATATAGATAATTCGTGATCCAATTCCCTCATTACAGACGTTACTCAGATAAATTGCATGCCACTGATTTGTCCATAAAGGCGGTCAGCACTCTGATAACACTAATGCACTGTATCTGTTCCCTCCCGTGCCAAATATGGTGTCACCGAAAATTGTTGATGCTCCGTTGACGCTCACTTTCACTCCTGCTGCGTATGTATCTGGTCGCACTATTTCACTCTCTTGCATTGTAAAAGCTGGCATTCATGCATATCTGACAAGAATACACCTCGCGATAAAGATAACTTATGATTTAATTTCTTCAATGCAGACCTGACTCGGATGAATTGCATGCCACTGATTTGTCGATAAAGGCGGTCAGCACTCTGATACCATTAATGTACTGTATCTGTTCCCTCCTGTGCCCAATAATGTGTAACCGATAATTGTTGATGCTCCGTTGACTCTCACTTTTACTCCTGCAGCCTACATGGCTTGTCACACTATTGCACTCTCTTGCACTATAATCATTGGCTTTGATGCATATTGAACGAGAATACACCTTGCGACATAGATAAATCGTAAGTGAATTCCCTCAATACAGACGTTACTCTGATGAATTGCATGCCACTGATTTGTCGATATAGGTGGTCAGCACTCTGTTAACACTAATGCACTGTATCTGTCCCCTCCTGTACACATTATTGTGTGACCAAAAATTGTTGACGCTCCGTTGACGCTCAGTTTCACTCCTGCAGCCTATGTGTTTTGTCGCACCATTGCACTCTCTTTCATCGTAAAAGTTGGCTGTCCTGCATATTGGACCAGAATACACCCTGCGATACAGATAACTCGTGATTTAATTCATTCAATTCAGACGTTACTCGGATACATTGCCTACCACTGATTTGTCGATACAGGCGGTCAACACTCTGATAACATCGATGCATTGAATTTGTTCCCTCCCATGCCCGATAGTGTGGGACCGAAAATCGTTGATGCTCCATTGACACTCACTTTTACTTCTGCAGCCTACATGTCTTATCACACAATTGCACTGTATTTGATTGTAAAAGCTGACTTTCATACCTATTTGACACGATAGAGGTGGTCAACACTCTGATGATACTCACGCACTATATCTGTTTCCTCCCATGCCCAATATTGTATGACCAAAATCGTTGACGCTACGTTGACACTCACTTTTACTCCTGCTGCCTATGTATCATATCGCACAATTGCACTTGATTGGATTGATAAAGCTGCCTTTCATCCCAATTTGACAAGATTGCATCTTGTGATAAAGATGAATCATGATTGAATTCGTTCAATTCAGACGTTACTCAGATACATTGCATACCACTGATTTGCCAATAATGGCGGTCACGACTCTGATAACACTGATACACTATATCTGTTCCCTCCCGTGCCCCATATTGTGTGACCAAAAATCATTGACGCTCCGTTGATGCTCACATTTAGTCCTGCAGCCTGCGTGTCATTCACACAATTGCACTCTATTTGATTGTAAAAGCTGACTTTTATGCTGATTTGACAAGATTGTATCTCGCGAAACAGATAAATCGTGATTTAATTCATTCAATTCAGTGGCTACTCAGATGATCCAGTTACAACTGATATGTTCATGAAGATATTGATATCCATTCATTAGCAGTTGTATTAACTGTTTCAATATTACTATATTCTATGCATAATGGTACCTGTATTTGACATTTGATGGACATTTTGCCTAGCTGTTGAAATATATTTGTTAGTATTATCTCGCTTTCAACCGGCTTTGCACGGCATAATCATAATGACGTGAGTGTGTATCATAAATAGCCCACTTTGGTCATCCATCTGGTTGTGCCAAATATTCATGGTTACCCATGAGATCTTTGTGAGATCACCATCATGTGTACAGGGCCTGATCGGTTACTAATGCAGTTGGAGTTCCATTTAAATTATTCATAACGGCAGCCTTTTTAATTGCTTCATCTTGTGATCAGACCACAACTAGTCAGATAAATATAACAACAATGATGTAAAATTCAGGTGGCATATTATGTATCAATAAAGTTTTTACTTTCATACTTAAAATATTGATTCTCAATATAAGCAAGCTGATAGACGGTGTATCTCGCATATTTGGGGTAGTCAAAGTTTATACATTTGGTTTCATCCCTGCACATTCACAGACAATTTTTTTCAGGTGTCACAGGAATCATGGAAAACTAACAAATACAAAAATAGGACTAAAAATGCATTTAGGATCAAGAAACTGTCAAAAATAGCATTATGACAATCTGTGACTATATGATGATCTATGCTTATAGACCATCATGCTCCGTACCCATATGTTCAGACATCTGTATAACAATTATTGGGGGACAAGGCATACCAGGGAAAATTTCGTATTGATTCAACTGTTTTGACTGGCATAAATTCTTTATCAGGCTTTCCAATTCCTAATTGTAAATGACGAGTTCCCAGAGGAGAGATTGGTTGGGCCATAGATGATGTGGCAGGATGGGAAATTGTATTTGGAGTTAACACCACTGGAACCTTCTATTGAGCAGTGCCGTACCTTCTGTCGCGGTCATGAAAGTAATCTTCTGCATCAGCCTATCCAGGAGTTGTTGATTCCTCAATCTTCATTCGATTCGTGCAAAAGGTGTCCAGCCGTTCCGGCACTGATTTGCGGATTGTGCCAACCACCCAGTCAGGTTTATCATCATCACTCAGCTCTGCATACTCATTGTCATTTCCATCTTCTTCCTCATCTTCATCATTTTCCTCATATGAAGTTGCAACATCATCAATGCTATCGCCAATTGTTTTCAACATCTCTTGAAATGTCATTTTCGTTGTATCAGCCACCGCTCTTTTCAACATAGTATCTTGCTCTCTCTCTACTGCTGCTTCCGCTTCTGCAACCCTCTTTCATGCTGCTGTTTCAATCTCCACAAATACCTCAATCCACTTGTTCTTTGCTTCCTTGCTCACAAAGTTTGATTCATGTCTGTGCTCTGCTGCGCTTTCTTTTTCAGAACGGAGACTACGCAAAGCGCCAAGTGCTGTGACCCGTTCTGCCTTGCCACCAGTCTTGCCTTGGTTCGCTTGATTATGTTGTTTTGTAGCGTATATTTTCAATTTGCCGTATTTGCCGGCTGGGAGTCTTGAAAAGTGCTTTTTTGGTGTGTAAACCATATTTGTTGCTCCTTCGTGTGGTTCGTGTGGACTTTGCTTTTGGAGATGATGGCAGTTGGACAGTGGGGGAAAGGTGGGTCTTGATGGTTGTAGGTTTCATCTAGTTTAACAACTCAAATGATCATACGAGCAAGCACTGAAGCTGAAATGACTTTGCACAATGTTCAACCTGAAGGCATCATCCGTTCAACATGACCGCAGAAACTGTTTCACATGACATCACTGCAGTTTTTACAGCTATTAAACTGAACATACAACAATCGGCAGCTGTAACACAAACATTATATTGCTGGCCGTTCATTTTTATATATTATTACCACAATTTTCAGGATATGTATAAGGCCAACATCCTTGCAAATCTGCTGCCATACAGCAGGGTCCATCGTGAAATTCTATAATACTCGAATATATATAATGACCGCTCAACATGTCTATTCGATTTGAATTTTGTCAAATTTCAGATATATTCTTCAGGTTCTTCCTCTTCTCCACACTCAATATCTTCTCTCTTCACATACAATATCCTCAAGTAATGGCTGAACCACAACAACCTACTTCTAGCAGTAATTCCAGGAGTCAATCCACACGCATGCCCGCCTCTCCTGTGAATACCTCAATTAATCAAACTTTGCTCCAACAATGCGCACAGATTCCGCACTGAAGAGCTGCCGATATTGCAACGAGGAATATGCATAAGGACGAAAAGTTCAAAATTGGACGCAAAACTGGCACCAAGATCAACCGGAACAACCATGCAATCAGATGTGAGTAATATAATCTATAAGAACAACAGTCAATTAATCAAATTCTATTAGCTGCAATTCGTTCAGTATTACATGAGCAGTTCAACCAGAGCCGCAAAGGCAACCCTCCATGGTCTACCAAGGCATTCGTCCGAACAGTCCGTGAAATTGAACACCATGATGCTGTCAACTCCGGAGTTTTGGCAGACGAATTTTCTAACAAACGACCTCGGGAATGGCCAAGAGCTTACGTCACAGCTTTGCAGGAAGCCACAGAAAAGAATATGATTGAAGTAAGTGCTATTGCTCACCAATAAATTTTCACAGCAGCAACTGAATGATAATAGGATTTTGACATGTCTGCAACCATGGCCAGGCAAGGTGGGTGTGTACAGCTTGAGCAGGCAGACATGCGCATGGCGCTCAACATGTTCAATATGGCCAAACATGGCATATCGCATGCTGGAATCGAGGAAACGAAGAATTTGATTCAAAAGCTCCGCGGAGAAATTCGAGACCAAAAGAGACAGGGTGTCGAGTTGCCAGGCCATAAGAGTGTGAAGGCAGTCATTGAAATGCGTCCATCCATGATCTATGATAATCACTTGCCTGGCTGCATTCTCTGCCAAAATAAGGTTGCTCAAAATCCTTACACTCGCTGGAGGCGCACAGGCACAAAACCTTCCACTACTACCGTATCTGCGGCAGCACGACGTAGTCCTGAATGATTGACTCATATCAGCCTTCTGAACGAATTTACGCCACTCAAAGATTCAGAAGACAAAGCAGAAAATGCTGATATTTACTATTTTCGTGACTCCAGTACTGATGGCACCAATGAATCATGTATGCACTCCCACCTTTCACATAAACAATTACTAATAACTATTTCACAGAGAATGGCAGCATTGATGAAGCAATTGAAAATCTTAATGAATAGACCAGTGGGTTTATTGGGCATACCCAAAGCTTCAATTTGCAGTGACTTTTTTGGATATTATGTGCATTATTATTATGGGGACATTTAATTTTGATATCAAATCTATTCAAACAGTTTCAGCTGTCAAAACTCACAATATAATAGTGAATGAAATGCAATTTAATCTGTAAAGTGTGCAACGTTAGTATTATTGGAGTTTTGTCCATGTTTATCAAACATTTAATTTTAACTAACCAAGCTCTTATTGCACGGCACCATCTTCTCAAATTTGAATGAAAGCCATCTTTAACATTGAATAACGTATTTGTAGATACACATACATTAAAGCAATGGGACCGAAAGTGAGCGTCAATGGAGCGTCCATGATTTTTGGTCGCACAACACCTCTAGCACAAAGGATTATATGTGCTACATTTATATTTTCAATTTGCTGACTGCCTTTGTCGAGTAAAAAGTTCTCAATAATGCACTGATGCTATCTCTGAGAATGAGTATCTGCAATTAATAAATTACAATTTATCAGTCTTGCAGGACACATCATAATCGAATAAGGACAAATCCTATTCAGTACAGTCAATTTCGATATTTGTGCATGACCATACGAATAGGCAACAGGACTGACAGTGAACGTCAACGGAACGTCAATGATTTTTGGTCAAACAACACTTTTAGCCCTAAGGATTACATGTACTGCATATATATTTTCTATTTGTTGACTGGCTTCATCGACTAAAAAGTTCTCAATAATGCACTGGTGCTATCTCTGATCTTGAGTATCTGCAATTATTAAATCACAATATATTAGTATTGCAGGACACATTATAATCAAATAAGGACAAATGCCATTCATTACAGTTGATTCTGATATTTGCGCATGACCATACGCATAGGCTAGGGGACTGAAAGTGAGCATCAACGGAGCATCAACGGTTTTTGGTCGCACAACACCTTCAGTGTGAGGGATTACATGTGCTGCATGCATATTTTTGAACATCTGACTGCCTTTATCGACTAAAATGATCTCTATAATATACCGATGCTATTTCCAAATGTGTGTATTAGCAATTGTTAAATCACCATTTATCAGTATCACAGCACATATTATAATCAAATAAGTATGAAAACTATTTCTATAAGTGATTTTGCTATGTGCGCGCGACCATATACATAGGCTACATGACCAAAAGTGAGCATCAACAGAGCGTCAACCATTTTTGGTCGCACAACACCTCTTGTGCGAGGGATCTTATGTGCTGCGTTCATATTTTCCATCCTGTTACTGCTTTTGTCTATTGAAAAGTTCTCAATAATGCACCAATACTATCTCCTAAAGCATAAGTAATTACAAGATCACCATATTGAAATTAATTTTATACAATGAAAAACTAGGCAGAAAGCATGAAATGTCATTTGACGCATGCGTGATGCTTTCTATTCACCAAATTCAGAAGAACACGTTTTCAGAACCCACGGGTAAGACCCAGCGGGCCTATTTCAACTCTGTTATACCCGCAGGTCGGCCGGTTCGCTTTTGGGTTTGGGACCGGAAATTATGTCCGGGTCAGGTTTACTACGGTTCTGGTTCGGAACCGGACTGAGGGCGGGTAACCCTGACCTGTTGCTAACACTAGATATAAGTGGCTTTGATACCATCTATACCCTGAAGGGGTTAGAACTTCACCTGTTTTGTCCTAGCATGGTGTTGGAGCTTTGTACTAGAGCCTTTGCCACCTCACTGCAGATACAGAGACACCTGTAGTGACATGAAAACCTCCAAGAGGCCTGCTATGTGATAGGGATGTAAAACCACTGCCAGCAAGGAAGTGCAACATAACTTTGGATGATTGACACAAGAACTCTGGGGGTCAATGGTGGCAATGTAGCCGGACATTGTCGCCTACACCCTGGAAGGTCTGCTGGGCCTCGGTGGCCAATATGTTCCAATGGTGGGGAATAGAAAATGCGAAAATTGCAAAAAGTCAAAAATTGACTGTTGTAAAGTCAATTTTGGTCAAATTGAGATATATTTTTGGTCGTGTGGACCTCGGTATGTGTAAAGACAGTGAGTGCAGGGACATATGAAACAGATGAAAACTCATAGCGAAATGACAACATTCCAATTCGGGGTTTTTGCTTTCAGAAATTTTGGCCAATACTGTCTGGGGCTTGTAGGTAAGTATGGATGGATCATTCTAAGGGCTTCTGGGGCCACTGAATTGATTGCCGTTGTCTGTATCTCATTTTGAGTTGATTCCACTGAGATGGAGGGGAGGTAGAAGCGAAAAAGCAACTTTTTGAAGATTTTGTGTAATGATGCAAATGTTCAGCTTTTGGTCTGAAATTAAAACCAGAGCCCCATCTATATGTACTTTCGACGCTTCTAAAGTTTGAAGTTGATTGGATAAGAATTGTTTGTGTAGATAATGAGTGGGGGTCCTTTTACAGGGGATTGCAGGGGGGCAAAAGAGGGTTAACATGCCCAGTTTCCCATCCAGCAACAATAAAGGTTGTCACGGTTGTGCTGAGTGACGATCGATGGTGGAGTGATGATCAGTGATGAATATAAAAGAGTAAGTACGACGAGAATGAAATCCAGTTTTGAATGCAGGCTAAAGCACAACCAGAATGACATCAGGTTTTGCATGGAGGCTAAAGCACAACGAGAATAACATCAGGTTTTGAACGGAGATTGAAAGCACAACATGAATGAAATCAGGTTTTGAATGAAGACTGAAGCACAGTGAGAATAATATCAGGTTTCAAATGGAAAACGATGAAATCGTGCAAAAGCAATGTACAAAGATGGCAGGAGTTCGGAGGTATTATGGAACAAGTGAATTACTGTATGTAAACCAGGTGTTTGGCGGAGGATAAGTTTCTTGTTTCACTCGTTCTCTCGTCTATAAAACAATGAATTAGCTTTGGCCTTCACCTCTTTCACATTTGGTGATCCGGGATCGAGTCTCTTGCGTACAGTCTTTGTTTCTTTAGCTACCGACAATTCTTGACTCTAAGCTTCCTGCTCTTGGATTTAATAACCCTAAGAACCTCAAGCCCTGAGCCCTCGACACCCAGCCCTGAATCTTTGACCAAGGTCTTGGAGAAGAAATGTCCTAAATGCCCTGTGGTAGGGATGGTAATTGGGGGTTAGAAATCGATTGCAAGTATCCGTTTCATGATAGCAGTGCTGATTGATGACTGATTTTTGAAAAACAGTTTTGCTGCTGTGGTTGTTGCTTTTGAGATGGACTTTGTACATACTACTGTATATGCATTCCCAAGTATGCAATTGTCATCAGAACATTGTTCCAGATCTTACAAAAAGATGTCAAATTTGGATGGGAATCAGAACAACAAGCAGTCATAAAGTCTTGAAAGATGCCCTTTGCAATACCCCAGCACTAAAAATACTCAATTTCAACAAAGTTGGCCAAATATTGTTAGGAGTTGATGCCAGCCTGGAGGAATGGGAAGTCATAGTACAATGAGAAGACAAGAATATAACTTGTCACCCATAGTGGTATGAGAGTGGACTATGAAACACAGTGGAGAAGAAATATGATACTCGAAAGGGGGAATAAGGAGGCCATATGAGAAAATTGAAAAAGTGTAATATATATGTATATGGTATTCAATTCCTTGTTGAAACCTAAGCAAATATACTAGTACACAGGTCGAATCTACCTGCCAATGTCTTTCCTACAGCATTAGTCACTCATTGCATTGCATGCATTCAGCAATTGTTCTTGGACATGAATCATGTCCCTGGGCGAACCAAATGGGTTTTCCGGAAGACCCCACTCAACTGGGGAACTAGAAGCAGACAATCAAGAGGGGGACAACCTAGAAGAGACAATTGAAGCCAGCGGAGGAAATATGGGAGTTGAGTAAGGAAAAGAAAGAAAGAAATATTACAAACTATTTGTGGGCCTGCAACTATCACCACCTGATGAAAAACAGTGGAGGTTAATTAGAGAGTTTTTGGGAAGTCTAAAACAAACAGAAGGAAAAATCCCAAAGGAAATACAGCACTTTCGGGGAAAAGCTACAAAATATCTCAATTCATATTGAATCCTTGACCACAGGTTCCAAACCCATGAATCTCTGGTGAATGTACTAGTGAGGGGTAAACAGAGAAGAAAGATAATTGAAACAACAAATGAGCTGAGTAGTCATTGTGGAAGAAAAGGAACTTTGCAGAATGTAGCCAAACTTTATTGGTGGCCTGAGATATATGAAAATATCAAAGAATAAACAAAAACATGTGAACTCTATGAGAAATGAGTATACAATACGATTAGCCCTTAAAGGGTCTAACTATCAGTCATCTGTGGCAACGTGGAGCAATAGATATCTCCTACATGCCCAAGAAAGAAGAAATATTCTACCTCTTGGTCATTACTCATGATTACTTTAGCAGATGGGTATAGGCAAAGCTATTGATACACAAATCAGCAGAGAAAGTGGCAGACTTTCTTTACAACGAAGTGCTATGCCAATATGGTACCCCTGACAGTGTAGTTGTAGACAGTGAAGCAGTGAATGAGAAATAGATGAATCTTTTGCTTAACTGATATGGCATCAGAAAGATAACCACCACTCTATGCCATGAAGCTACCAATAGAGTTGTCACATATGGATACCAGCCAATAGCAGATCTTTTGTCCAAACTCACCGCATGTTTTGATGAACCAAAGAAGATATGGCTTGGCCACCTTCCTGTAGTCCTCAGGGTGGACTGAATAACAATTGGACAACTAACCAGATACTCCCCCTTTTGCTCCATGTATGTCCAAGATACAGTACTTTCTGCTGAACTCCACAATCTGATATGGAATACTGCACATTGAAAAGACATCAAAGATACAACATCACTACAAGCTGCAAGGGATTGACAATTGGAATGCCATCATGAAGAATCAGATGCATCCATACATCGACTGAATAGATATTGGAATGCAATCAAACACTGATTTGATCAAGCAGCACAATCAGAAGCTGAGGATATCCAAATCAATATCCTAATTCTTCTTGACAAAACTAAAACCCATCGATCACATGGATTCAAATTGGACATGATAGGGAGAAGGCAATATTGAGTTAAAGAGATTACATCAAGTTTGGGTAATTACCATCTTATTGAAATTGATAGTTCCAAGCTTGCAGGATGGATAGATGGGAGCCAGGTTAAAAAGATCTTTGCCAGAAGAGGAGAAAAATCTGACAAGGATACACTACTGCCAGCATAAAAGGAAGAAAAAGAAATAAAAACAGTGAAAGAAACAAAGAATGGGATGGTAAAACAATGGACAGTTGAAGTGGTAACAGGCTTCAAAGATGAAGATAGGAAATGTTTGTATTTTGTCAAGTGGATAGATTTTGAGAAACAGACTTGGGTGAAAGAGGATGACATGGAATGTAGCGGGAGGATGGTAAAGGAATGGAATGCGGCACACCCAGTGCTGATGAAAGAAAAATGAAACGAAATGAAAGTGTAGATGGAGGCAGGGAACAATAGGGAAGGGGAAAAATGTGGGAGAGGAGGAGACAATGCAAGTATGTATGGTTCAAAAGCAATGAAGATGATGAAGAAGAGAAAATGAAAAAGAGACAAGGTAGAAGAAATGGCAAAGAAGAGATGACAAGAAGATGCCAAGATTTATGAGTGTCTTGAATGTTTCAAAAAAGTAATAGCTGGAAAAGATCAATGGCTCGCATTGACTGACTCTTACCCCTGTTCACAAAAATCTCCTAGTACTCTCTAAACAATAACATCAACCAGTACCCCTAGATTGAACTTCCAAATTACCGCCTAACATGAGGATGACAAGTGCAATACACTGTTGTTAATATCACCTGCTGTGCAGACAATTGTGAGTCGAAAGAGAAATGAGGATGAGACAGCTGAGGAAGATACTTGCAATGAAGTAAAAAGAAAATTCAAACCAAGAAAAGCTCCAGGTATATACACAGCTTCCCCCCGCCCTGTCAGTAACCTCAAGAAGCTGCACTGCTACTGAATTTATTGACCTTATCAGCACCATTGTTTGCACTAATTTTAACAGTGAATACATTCGAAATCAAGCCCTCAACTACTGGCAAAGAAACAATGTTCACTGCAGTCGATGTTTACTCCAGCACTGCCACTGCTATAAACAAAACTGCACTCTGTAGTACCATCACTATCAAAAATGCTGGGAGATGCCACACTCTGAATATTCGAGCCTTATCTACTGATTCCACATACCAAAATGGTCATGACTTTGGCAATAGTGGCTCCTGATACTACCGATTGTACTGAGTCACATTCCATCCAGTTGCCCTCTGCCAAGTCATCTACTGCCAAACTGTTTCCCACTATGGACCTTATCCTGGCAACAAACAAAGCCACCATGGACCTTGCACCAGCAACTATTCCCTTCAGGCACTGGAAAGCCTGTGCAATTGCTTCTTTCCGGACTGGCCCTTTGACTTCCTTCAAGAAGTGGACATTCCCCTGATGGAGTTGAATCCACAAAATCAGTGAAAGTTCATGCCTGGAATAATCCAGCCGTTTGCAGATATCCATGCGGTTTTGAATGCACAAGTTGCATGGCGCTCAAAGTCCAAGGAAGTCAACGTGGGGTACTGAGAGCTAGGCTATAAGTGATACTATGATTATCTGAGAACAATTGACAGCTGAAGCCAGGTATAAGAGATGGTAAAGCAATACAATACTGTGTAGAAAAATAAGGGCCAAGTGACAAAAACAGCTGAGAGATTATTCAGAGGAAAGCCTGAAACTCTTGGAGGTCCTGAATAAAGGCTATGGCAGTGATAAATAGTTATCACTGACAGCTCTAGCCACCAGAAGTGCCAAAGACCCTGAGTAAGCCAAATAGTGGTTCAACTATGTATATGTCTTCTGAGTCATCAAACTGGGATGAAAATTGCCGGTGAATCAATGGTACATGTCTGTTGGCTTTAAAGAGGTCAAGATGTCAGTGGACAATGAATGCCCAGTAGTTAATGAAGAGATGAACTTGGAATGAATTGGTTTAAAGTTATATGAAGTACTAGTAATGCCGAATGTATTACTTATGTTCAAGGATGATCAAAGCTACCGTCATATGCTCTCAAGCTCAGCTCTGCCCCCCAACCATCACATTGCTTCTGTATTGCCAGTTCTGATATTTTCCACTCAATCTACTGAGGATGAGAAATTGAGCGATCCATAGATAACCAACAAACATTGATACGACTCCCAATGATGTTACCAAAGTCACCAATAACAATGACAAGGCCAGCTCAGGTGGCAAAGAATCAAGTAAAGGGGCTGTCACCCCTACACCGATCTGAGCTAAAGTATCACTCAAGGGACAGAAAGCGCAATAATCACCAACTCACAACGATACACAGGACAAGCCAATCAATGGATATAATGTGATTATCATTTATTCTGAATATATGAAGCACAATGGGTGTTATACCTACCCTGTGGGTGGGGAAAAATGAATGATATCTTCCCACTGTGGGTTCTATAAGAAGCACATGCTGCTCATCATCCAAAGTTTGATTCACTGGGAACCCTATATATTCCCGGCTGCCACAATTCCGATTGTGTTGGGAATTGTTGCAATGAGAGATACAGTGATTGTTGCTGCAAATGCACTTTGGAAAGCCTGGCACATTTGGAATGAGCGGAGGAAGAGAGAAGATCAATGGGGGAAGAAAACACACAAAGAGTAAATATTCCACAGATATCTCAGTCTTTTATTGAATTTTCTTTTGGGTTGTCTTTTGGGTTTCCTTTTGGGCTATCTTTTGGGCTGTATTTTGGGGTTACTTTTGGGTTTCCTTTGGAGTTTTCTTGAATGTAATGGGATATTGGTAAAGGAGATAAGTGTGCTTCACACAAAGGGCCAGGGAGGAGTTGTAGTAGCAAAGTCTATCCCCACTACAATCAGTACTAGTGAGTTTTAAGATGTCAGGGGTGTGGTAGTGCTACGAATTATATATATACAAATGTTCTGGTAGATAGGGAGAACCAAGCTTTTTCTACACTCCTAAGCTGAGCCCTTACCTTTTCCTAATATATGCTCAAATTCTGGAATCTATACATCTACTAACTTAGTAGATTTTGCTTTTTTCTCTATCAGGTAAACTTTGATAATTTCATTCCCTTCGTATCATACTTGAGCTGAAACCATCTTCATCTTCGAAAGATTCCACTGGATGACTGTTCAAACGCAATCAGCAGGATGTCTCTGTGGATCCCCCTGTCTGGGTTGTGACAAGTGCGGATCAGAGATGTAGTGATGATCAATACAGCATATACAAATAATACGAGACGCAAGGATGGGAACAGGGTTTGTTGAAAGGAAACAGGTTCTGAAGGAAGAAATCAGGTTTTGAGGGAAGGAATCAGGTTCTGTTGGTTACGTTGTAAATATGGTATGAAGATTATGATGTAAGCTGCGGATTGAAAGGGTGGCATACATTGTTGGGTGAGGCTTGGATGTCTATTGGGGAGAGTGAGTGAACGTGACAACAGTCGCATTAGTTGTATATAAGGACGATAGTTTAGTGGAGGATAGGTTCGTTCTTTACTCGTTTGCTAGTCTTCAAAACAATCAATAGCTTCGGTACCAACCTCTGTGCATATCTGTGATTCCAGAATTTGAGTCTCTAGTTGATATGCAGTACCTGCGATCACTGGACACATCGTTTGGCCTGTATGACCCCTAGGACTCCGAGCCTTGAAACCTTGACAGAAGAACGATTCTACAATCGATTCTACTGGTTATAATTTCGTATATGTGCCGCTATCATTACCGAAGCGGCTGCTACTTGTGTCACCAACCTTGCAACCCTCAGTGCCTGGTGTTTAAGTTCATTCGCTATGTCAAAAACCGGTTAACTGTACACCGTTCCTGGAGACACATTTGTGTAGTGTGCATCTGGAAATTTCGACGAGAATGAGCCAGTATATTCAAGTAAATGACAGCATACATCAGCAACAAACCTTAGCAATCCCAGATCAATTTCTTCAACTTAGCTGGTCGAACCACCGAGCTTTTTGAACAAGAACCATGGAACACTTTCGATACCATCGATGCTATCCTTATCGAATCTGAAAAACCACTTGAACAATATTTCCCGGATGAACCACAACCGGTAGCTGTTTGGGATAGTTACTGGACGGAAGCCGCAAGCAACAGCGGAGGACTCCAAATCGACAATCCAGTTTTAAAAACTTTTGGACCAACTGCTGCAGACTTCACATCGATTGCCAGGATGAAGAACCATGCAACTGCTAACATACCTGCGGAGGTACACATACAACAAGCGGAAGAGCAGCAGCAGCTCAAGCCACGAAATCAGAATCCATGATCAAGGCAACACAAAAAGACATAGAAAGCCAAATTTCGTGGACAGACTACAACAAACGAAAAGAAAATACGGGAAAGGGAGTAGATCAAGAATTACACTAGGCCCATTTACCAATACCACCAATCATTGTAACGACACCCAGTAAACACGAGGTGTTCTTTGGGTAGATGGTGAATCCATTTTTGGAAGCAGAAATCGAAGCATCAGTTCAACAAATCCAGGAAAACAACAATCAAGTCAAAAATTACCTGAACAGAAAGTCCCGTTCCTGTTTTACAGCTGCATACCTTCCTACAGCAGCCTCCCAACATTACAGTAACGATGTCAGAATGATCCTCAATACCGACTGGCGACATCACATTGACCAGGGCGTTACAACTGGATCTGGAGAGTGTGGCAGCAAAAGATACGGTAACCATGAATGAAGAACAACTCCGGAACCACATTCGAGATGTCAACTTGGGGCTGACAGCATTGGCTCAACTTCCGACTATCAACAGATTGAACGAATCACTGAAGGAACAGCAATCTGTGAAGAATGCGGAAGCACGAATATCGGAATTGTTGGAAGACGGAGAGAAAGTGTTTCAGGAACAAAATAACCTGAAACAGGAATTGCTGCTTATGCAGCAGGCGTTAGCAATCACAAAAGCAGCAACGCAAGAAAGCAGCCACAGGGATCTGGAAGAACAATTCCGGAATCTAGAACAACAACTGGAGGAGAGAAATCCAGATTTGGCGGAATTAAGATAAAACCTGGAGGATGCCCAGACACTGATGGGGAAGTTCAGGAACCTGGCAGAAGAGAATTGACAACAGGTAATCCGAATTACGAGTTTAACAGAAGGAAGGATGGAGGGAACAAAAGGGAAGGAAGAAAGAGAGGAGAAGGTGAATGACATTGCCAGCTTCTCAGGAGAAGATAGAAAAGAACTCCGAGTGTGGAAAATTCAGTTGCCTCTGAAAATAGCTGGAAAGCCAAAGGTGTTCCACACTGAAGAGAAGAAGCTGAGGTACGCGGTTGGATGTCTGAAAGGTGTGGCTCTAGCACCGTCAATGGCGCAATGTGACGAAATCTCTATGGAAGTCAAACTCGATTCCTTGAAAGACCTAGTTGACCTGCTCAATCTAGCTTTCGGAGATCAAGATAAAGCAGCAACAGCCAAGAGGGAACTCTTGAGGCTCAGACAACAAGACCGCGAATTCTCCCAATTCTACGGCGCATTCCAAAGATATTTAGCAGATGTCAAGTGGATTGATGATGCCCAAATGAATGCATTATGGAATGGGCTATCCAACGAACTTAGAGACCCTTGACAACACATCAAAGAACTGGAAACAATTGTCCAATTGGTCAAACTCTGCTCAATGCGGAATTCACAGTTGAGGAGATGTGCGGCGGAGAAGATGTCAGGGAAGTGAGAGGGCTATAAGGAGCCTGAGACAATGGTCAACACCACATCCACCCCAGATGCAGCACCAGCAGCAATAGTGGCAGGCTATCACGGTCCTGCACCAATGGACCTTGCAGCAGTCAAAGGAAAGAACATTACTCCGGAGGTATGAAAGAGATGCAGGGAAGGAGGATTATGTATATACTGTGGGGACAGCAGACATTTCACGGCATCATGTCCAAGAAAATTGAATGCAGTGTTAGGGCAAACAGAGGTATCACTGTTCAAGAAGGCAGTGAATAAAGGAGACGCAGATTCGGAAACAAGGAAAGGCAAGGAAGTTGAGTTGGGAAAAGTTTAGTCCAGTGTAATAAGGATTGCAATTGCGCTGGAAACGAATCTCCATTGTCAGTTAATGCTAGTTTTGGTATTTCGCAGTTTTCTATATCAAGCGCAGAAATTCAGCAGTCTTCTATGGAAAGCAAACATCTCGTGGTGAAATGCTCGCTGAAAATAGAGGACAAAATCATTGATATCCACGCTTTGATAGACTCCGGAGCTACTGGAATAGCCTATATTGACAAAGATTTTGTCCACCATCATCAGTTGGAGGAAAAGGAGTTGAAAGAATCAAGGAAATTGGAAGTTATAGATGGAAGGCCCATCGAATCAGGAATAATCACCACCATGGCTAAATTGAATCTAGGCCTACACAGACATCAAGAACAATTACCACCGTTCGTCATGAAACTAGGACACTATCCAATCATTCTGTGGATACCATGGCTACATCTCCACCATGTTATAGTCAAATTCCAGAACAAAGGAATAGGATTCTAAAGTAAGTACTGTCAGAGACATTGTAAACATCATTCGAGCATGTGGGTATGGAGCAATCATATGGAAACAATGGAACCAGAAAAACCGAAGCTGGATATATGTGCAATAGCGGCAATACCATTCATGAGACGAAATATGAAAGAAAAACTCAAGGTGTATGTGCTAACGCCATATGAAATCAACATGGCGCTAGAAGTTAAGGACCTTCAGGAAAAACCGCTGGAACAGTTAATTCCCAAGGGATACCATCATTTGCTGCCCCTCTTTGACAAAGTAATCGCTGAAAGACTATGAACCACATAGACCATATGATTACAAAATTACACTGCAAGACGGATTTACTTTCCCGTTTGGACCAGTCTACAGTTTATCACGAGAGGAATTACAAGTCTTGAAGAAATGGATTGAAAAGATCCTGTCAAAGGGATTCATCAGATCATGGTCATCACCATGTGGGGCCCTGGTACTATTTGCACCCAAACCTAACGGAGGCCTCAGGTTATGTGTGGTTTATCGAGGCATAAACGAGTGATCAATCGAGAATCGGTACCTCTTACCTCTGATCCAAGAAACCTTGTTAAGATTATCGAAAGCCAGGTGGTAGACCAAGTTGGATATCTCAGACACCTACAATATGATCAGAATCGCAGATGGGGAAAAATGGAAGATGGCGTTCTGTACCTACTACGGTTTATTCGAATCCCTGGTTATACCCATTGCACTGAACAATACCCCCGCATCCTTCCAGGAATTCATCAATGATACACTCAAACCCTTTTTGGACATTTCCTGCATGGCATTTCTGGATGACATTCTCATCATCAGTGACAACTTGACAGAACACTGGGAATATGTCAGAGCGGTAATGACAATGTTGAAGGAAGCTGGATTGCATCTGAAAGCCAAAAAATGCGATTTCCACCAAAACAAGTCAAGTACCTAGGACTAATAGTCAGTGTGAACGGAATCAAAATGGACCCAGAAAAGGTAACGGGAGTCACGGAGTGGGAAGCACCCAGCAAATTCACAGAGGTTCAAGCATTCTTAGGATTCGCCAACATCTATCGAAGATTCATCAGGAATTACAGCAGGGTGGTCCAACCATTGACAAAGCTAATGAAAAAGCTGGTACCATTCTATTGGGGACCTGATCAGAAACGAACCTTTGTGGAGCTGAAAGAAGCGTTCACAACAGCACCAGTACTTGCACATGTCAATTACAAAAAAGGAATTGTCCTGGAAACTGATGCTTCTAGTTATGTATCAGCAGGAGTCCTATCACAGTACGATGATCAAGGAATCCTCTACCGGGTTGCATTCATTTCCAAGAAGCATTCACCAGCCGAGGAGAAATATGAAATCTATGATCAGGAGTTAGGAGCCATCAGTTCCAGGGGTACTCCTGGGTGTGTAGAGGCAGACCGATATCTGTGTACTCAGTGTCGATATAGTCTGATTTTGATGACTAAAACGAAGCTGAAGAAGTGGAATTTGAGGGTGACTCGTTGTAGTTGTTGTGGAGTGTGTATGTAGACACGCATACGTGGAGTACGGCTGCTACCTGAAAATGGTAGCTTGAAGGTAGTGTTTTGAAGACTCGTCGTAATTGCGTCGCAAGGGATACTCGCCTCTCTCACAGAAATGGAAGAAATCATCCACCAGGTTGTTGTATCGCAAAAACTCGTAAAGGAAGTCGAGGTAGGCGTCCGGTTGGCAATACGTATGCAAGTAGGCGGCATTGTTGATAATGATATCTTCACGGGTGTATTGGGACATAAATAATAGTTTGATATTCTCACAGTGAAAAACTTAATAATATTTCACGTGGTCTTCTGCTGTTGTTGTTCTCACTGTGGATTGCTGATAGAGCTTTATCGTTGTGTTCAAACAGGAGTTCGAGGTAGTCTTCTATAGGTGAGCATTTCCAGTCAGAGGTATATCAGTAAGACGTGACTGTACTTTTCTATCACTATCATGTGTGTGTATAGTACTATCTCGATAACACTCAGTCCACCAGAGTGGGTGTTCGTACAACATCCGATCGTTGCAACAGAGCCGATCTTGGTCGTTTGATTGCGGAGAGTTCCGTTTGACAAAGTGTGGAGGTGTAAGCTTCCACCAGGCATTCCAAAGGTTATCATGCATAATACGACGTTGCTGACACGCATATGGGACCATTACTTTGTATTAGTTATCTCTCTTCTGCACGAGTGGAATAGTAATCAAAGGTTTTATGAGCTGCCAACTCATACTTTGCTACGTACCTAGTGTCATTGCGTCTTACCTGTATTCCCCGGAGGGTGGTACGCTCTCTCAGTTATCGTGATTTCAAACGCGACGGAGCTGGAGTTCGACAGTCTAGTTCCGAACACATATTTTTTATGCAGAGCCAACAACCGGGGTGCAGTTAACTTATTTCCATTGTTTACGGGTCTCGGGAAGATAGTAAAGTCCCTCATACTAAGATAATATCGTTCGTCCAAACATTCTTGGGGAACTGGTTCTAGATTACGATTATAGTATTTATCCCAGTATTAGATTGATATCAAGTAACACTGGTTTGATCTGTAATGCACAGCTGACCCATAGGTCTCTGCAAGGCCATTACGCTTCTTCGGCAGTATGGTTTGGTGTGTCCCATGCCTTGGCCAGTTCCAAGAGATATCTCTCTTGATTACTGTCAAATTGAGTGTGTGTATTGTCTCCGCGTGGATTAGCTAGTCCACTGTACTAAGACACGGTATTGAAGCTTGGAATATCACGGGAATTTCACCCGGCTATGTTGAGCCTTCCGCTTACTCATTAGTAGACATCCTCAGGGGTGTATCCTCACCCATTGATACAAGACGTCAGTGGTGAGCCTGGGAGACTAAGCCTAATGTACCTTATACGCATGATATGGGAAAACCCCTAACACGATCGTTGAATCTCTTGAACGATGGAGGCTGGAATGCGAGGTGTCAGCATATCCAATCAAAATACTCATGGACCACAAGAACCTCAAGTACTTCCTGATGTCAAAGTTACTCAATAGGAGGTAAACAAGATGGTTTGAATTCTGGTCGAGATTCAAGTTTAAGATTGTTCACCGCCTGGGAAAGCTGGGACAGAAGCCCGATATATTCACCAGAATGCCAGGAGATAATCCTTTAAAGGGGAGGGCAAAAAAAGCCCAACGAATCGGGCTTAAAACGGAGAACCTCAACAACAGAATATCACAAAGACTCATGGTAGCGTTTGCGGAAGTGGTAAATCAAGACGAAACTGATCCACAGGAGCTAGGGAACTGGATTCAAATTGTATGCAAGAACTGCCCAGGCGATAGTAGTAACGGACTGTGCATCAAAGCAATTGAAAATAATGAGGAATCGGACAAGCTACAATTGATAGAGGAACATCATTATTCACCAACAGCCGGACATCCAAGATGAGCAAAAACCTTGGACTTGCTCAAAATGAATCATCAATGGCCAGGCATGAGAACAGACATGGATAGATATGTACAGAATTGCCACCTATGTCAACTCAGTAAACCAAGAAATCACAAGATACATGGATGGCTGAAACCACTGGAAGTACTGCAACCACTATGGAAGGATCTAAGTATGGACTCTGTGGTTGGGTTACCAGAAAGCGAAGGGTATAATGTCATATGGGTGGTAGTCGATAGACTATCAAACATGAAGCATTTGGTACCATGTCAAGACGATACAGATGGCAGGAAATTGGGTGAAATGTTCATATGAAATGTGTTCAAATCACATTGCCTACCAAATACCATAGTAGCAGACAAAGGACCCCAATTCGCCTCCGAATTCTGGAAACATGTCCGCGAAAGACTCGGAATAGAGCGAAGATTCTTGACTGAATTCCATCCACAAACGGACGGCCAAACCGAGGGAATGAATGCCATCATGGGACAATACCTAAGAAGCTTGGTCAATTATCCGCAAAACGACTGGGCCTTGTAGCTACTAATGGCAGAATTTGCATCAAATAATCATGCTTCAGAAACTATGGGCTGCTCACCATTCTTTGGCAATTACGGTTTTCATCTAAGGATGACCATCAGTCAACATCCAGTTCAGAACGGAAATGACATCAGGGAAGTAAACCCTAATACCCACTCCCAAAAGCTGAATAGAATATATGAACAGATGAAACCCGAAATATCCTGAGTACAATCAATTCGAGCAGAACAAGCGGACATACAACACAGAGAAGGAAAGGACATGGCAGTGGGAGACAGAGTATGGATGGACTCTAGAAATATTGCAACACAGACACCAAGGAAAAAGCTAGATCAGAAATATCTAGGACCATACGAAATCACCGAAGTTATCAGTCCGTGGGCCCATTGATTGGACCTACCTAAGGGCATCCATATACACCCAGTACAACTAATCTCCCACTTAAGCAAAGCCTCGAACAATCCATTGCCCGGACAAATCGA
Organism: Trichophaea hybrida; assembly: GCA_015178995.1. NCBI lineage: Eukaryota > Fungi > Ascomycota > Pezizomycetes > Pezizales > Pyronemataceae > Trichophaea > Trichophaea hybrida. The sequence continues at coordinate 219,172 of WHVE01000009.1, read as the reverse complement.
GTCAGCACCACCTCCAGTCAGCATGAACGGAGAAGAAGAATACGAAGTCGAGTACATCGAAGTCTCCAGGCTATTTCTACGACAGCTACAGTACCTTGTCAAATATAGGGGCTACAATGCAAGGAGCTGGGAGCCAGCAGTCAACGTGGACGGTCTTCAAGCCATTGATATATTCCACGCAGAACAACCTGGAAAACCCGGATCAACAGCCTCGTAGGAACTTGGCTTATGGGAGGGGGAGCTACTGTCACGGTTGTATCGAGTGAGGATTGGAGAAGTAGTGATGATTGATGGAGCATATACAAATGATACAAGATGCAAGGAATGAATCAGGTTTTGTTGAAAGGAATCAGGTTTTGATGGAAAGAATCAAGTTTTGTTGGTTACGTTGTAAATATGGCGTGATGATTATGATATGAGCTGCGGATTGACAGGGTTGTGTATATTGTTCGGTGCGGCTTGGATGTATTTTGGAACAAGTGAGTGAACGTGACAACAGTGGCATTAGTTGTATATAAGTACGATGGTTTTGCGGAGGATAGGTTTGTTCTTCACTTGTTCTCTAGTCTACAAAACGATCAATAGCTTCGGCACCAACCTCCGTTAACATCTGTGATTCCACCATTCGAGTCTCTAGTTGTTACGCAGTACCCGCGATCACTTCACTCTTCGTTTGGTTTATATAACCCCTAGAACTTCGAGCCTTGAAACCTTGACACCCCCCTTCATACACTTCAAATCACCACAACATCCTTGACTTGATCTGAAATCATCCCTTTAATCATTGTATCCATCCTGTTTCCTGATATGCTGATACCTTCTTCCAATTTCAGATACTGAAGGAACTCAAGTTGCATCTGGTGACATCAGTTCTTATTCGGTGGTATAGCCAAGTTGTGTTTCTGCAATAGATAAAAGACTTGTTTAGTGAATTGCACATGCTCTTGTTCATTTGCCATATGGATAAAGATATCATCAATGTAGACTACTGCTCAATGATCAATCAGATCTTGCAGAATGTAATTTGTTATATCTTGGAATAGCGCAGGTATATTCTTCAGGACACATTCTTTATACCTCGGTGCATTCAGTACACCTAGACGTGGGTTGTGTACCTGGTACACATGGAATGCTGGTAGGCAGGATTTTATGTAAATCCATGATAACACAATTTAAAGCACTGCAAAAGCAACTCTTGGTGCTAAATATTCATACTGTTGCATATAACTTTATACAGTACCTTGTAACACTTATTATACTTTTCATCTGGCTATTTTAATTTCATGGTGCTTGGTTTTTGGTGGCACAACTGCCAGCGAAGCTGAATTGCATCCCATCAAACAAAATCCTTGATTATCTCCACCCAGCTCAGCTCAATTGCCTGCCCAGATCAACCAACTCCAGACATCCAAGAGCCATCCCTTCTGTATTGTGTGCAACCAGCCATAAGCCATTTCCCCTTGGTAACATCCAGCCAGCCGATTGCCATCTGAGCTGAATCTTCTCCAGCCAGCCATGAGCCACCCCTACTGGATTGATTCCAGCCATCCATATGCTAAACCCATTCGATTGCATCCAACCAGCAGAACGCCAGCCCAGCTCAATTATCCACAGCCAGCTGAAAGCCAGCCCAACTCAATTATGTCCAGTTAACCAAGAGCCATTTTGCTTCGAGAACTTGACCAGTGGGATTGCATCCATCCAGCCAAAATCCAGCCGAGCTCAATCATTTCCAGCCAGCCAAACTCTCAGCCCTACTTCATCACATTCAGCTATCAGAGAGCTATTTCAGATCAATTGCATCAAGCTAGCGTGGATCAATTATCTCTCACCCGCCAAGATCCTGCTTGTTCAGCCAATTCAGAGTCCATGGAAAGCCAGCTGAGAGCCAGAATATCGCGATGTTGATCATCTTCAGCCAGCTTTGTTCAATCATGTCCAGTCAGTCGAGATCCAGAACAGCTTGATCATCTCCAGCCAGCTGGGAGCCAGCCTATATGCATCAGATCAAAATGCTAATTCTTCCGTTCAGACCAGCTTGCTCATCTCCAGCCAGCCCTGCCTTCAAGTGAATCTCCAAGTATACCAAGTATTGCTCCATGTATACCTCTAAGCTCTGCTCCAAATGCATTCAAAATCCACCATGGTTTTTTGTATTTAGTGAGCAGTAAATGAGTAAAGCAAGAAATGAATTTTCTGTATTGGTAAGTCGAGACAGTAACTGCAAATTATTGCTGCCACCCTACAGTGCACTGCATATGGAAGCAAATGCTGCATCTGTAAGTACGTCCAAATGCATGTGCTGTAACTGCAATAATTGGTGTTGCATCTGAAAAATGGTAACTTGTTACCTGCAACTTACCATATGCTATATCACTTACTGTGATTTCCAGTAACTGCCATAATGCCGGATATTACAAAACGGCTCAAGCCCTATATGGATATCTCGAATCATGCCACGGTAATACTTCCCTACCATACTGTAACTTGTGATAATATTTCAACCTTACCCCTGATTCATTATGCATCTCTAGGTGCAATTTTCAAAGAATCTGGTTTTGTTATGCCTCAGGTACCAATGGTCACAGTGAAATCATGGTAGCAAATCAGAGTTCTCAGCAATAATAGCCATAATAATGTCAGACCTCACTGTTGCTTGTCAAAGTCCACAGCTAAGATGGTTGTGTTCTTGTCGGAGTCCACAGGTATGATGGTTATAATCTCAGACTCTACAGCCATATGTCAGGGTCCGGAACTGTAATAAGTATAATTTCATATTCGCTTTATATTTGATTATGGTATATACTATTATTCATTAAAAAATTATCAGCTACTATTTACAAGTTTCAACTCTGATACTATCACAACTCTGACATGATCACTCACAAAACCGACATCCTTGCTGTCACAACTCTGATATGATCACTCTTGATACTGACATTTGCACTCTCACAACTTTGCCATGCTCCCTTGCAAGTGCATTTGGCGATTGATGGATGAAATGGTTTTTAAACAGATGAATGACATGGTTCTCGAGCAGGCTTGGAGCAATGGACGAACAAGGAATGGACGGGAGAGGGCTGGACCAACGTGGGATGGGTGAGAGTGGGCTGGACGAGAGAGGGCCGCACAACAGAAGGATAGATGAAGGATGCACCAGATGACTTACAAGTGGGCTTGAAGAGATGGAGAGATGGAATTGATGAGAGACAGGGTTGATGAAAGATGGCTCTTAAGAGGGCTTTGGGAGAGATCACTCACAATCCGGATGCACAATGTGAGAACCAGACAGAATGGAAGTAAATTGGTGTGAGTTAATAGGTGTACAACCTAGTGTGGAGGATGTTAACCCACAATCGCGAGGCCAAGTGGAGGACTTGACTGTGAAAATCAGGAGAGAGACTGAACCTATAGTGGAGTCAGTAACTGAAGTCGGCTGTAGAGTGTGAGAGCCTGACAGAGCCAGACGTTAATTTGTGCCAAGGCTGGCTTGGGTGATGTTAACCCATGATTGTGAAGCCAAGTAGAGAACTGGACTTGGAAAATACAGACAGAGGCTGTACCTGCAGGCAGCTGCAGAGAATGAGGGCCTGACAGAATGAGAGGGTAATCGGTGTAGAGTTTGGCTGGGGAGATGTTACCCCACAATCTGTAACCCCAGTGGAGGACTTGAGAGGGCTGTACATATGGTGCACGGTAGCCAATGCATGTATGGGATGGAGTCGGTCACTGAAGTTGGCTGCTGAGAATGCCATATAGTGCAAAAGAGTGATCAATGGAGTGAAGATGGATGAGTATATCTGATGGATGAATGGCAATGCTCAGGGGGGGGGGGGAGGAAACGTAACTGTGAATGGGATGAGGTTGACAGAGCAGCTCAAGATAGAGATGGAGGACAAGGAAGAGAGATAAGAGTGACAAAAGCTCTGCAAATATGGATTCGTACAGGAAAAACTTTGTCTCAATTCAGTAAGTTGCATTCGTATTCTCACCTGACAGTTGCTGGGCTAAGCCACATATCGCTGGAATGGCCAATATTGCACGACTAATTTTGATTCAACCTGCAATTTTGGTTCAGGAGCTTCAAGACTATATGAGATGATGGGCTCAACATACCTAATCAAGGCCAATTTTGGGCATACGAATCTATGTTCCAGCTCTTGTCTTCTCACTGATTCATTTTCATACATCCCCATCCCCTCCCCCAACCTTGTCCCTTCTGCTATTCAGTTACCCCCTGTACATCGCCAGACAACGGTCATGAGCCAGCTCTCATCTATCTCCATCCAATCAATCACTCTTACACTGAGTGGACTTTGTCTCAGCAGCCAGCTTCAGTGACTGACTCCCTCCCTATGTGCTCTGGCTACCGAGCACCATATATTCTCTCTATTCTACTCAATACTTGTACTTGGATTGCTGAACATGGGTTAACATCTCCTGAGCCATCTGTCGTCAACCCCATTTCTCATCAACCTGGCCTGGCATCAACTCAATCTGTCCAAGCCTACTTGTGAGCCATCTCGCCCATCTCATCCATTTCTTCCATCTTGTCTATCTTGTCCATCTCATGCATCCCTCTCCCGGCCTGCATTAGAGCCATCTCATCCATCTCTTTTTGCGCACATCTGGTTCATCTCTTTCCATATTTGGTTCAAAGCCATCAGGTCCATCTCTCTCCAAGCCCACTTCCAAACAAGCATGAGAGAGTTGAGAGAGCGAGGATGTCAGTTGTGAGAACGAGCATGTCAGAGTTGGGAGAGTGAGAATGTCAGAATTTTGAGAGTGAGAATGTCAGAGTTTCGAGAGTGATCTTGTCTGAGTGGTGAGTGTCAGAATTGTCAGAGTATGTCAGAGTTGCATCTTGAAAATAGTACTCGAGAGCAATCTCTGATCAAGCATTGCCCTGCGTCCTATTATATTTTTCTGACCATGTATATTCTGTTGATAGATATCAATAGAAATTGCAATTTCATGTACCAATGTCCATAGCAGTTCTTTAAGTCAGTAAGGAAGTACATCTATGTGAGAATACAAGAAATCATAACAATTGCAGTTGAAAACGTATGCTATCTTCAATAACTGTATCCTCAAGTGTTAACTAGTTTTTGATGATGACAATCGTGGTGAATGTTTTGATAATATATTGAAAATCAAAAAACTGTAAGCAAACATATGGTAGCACCCCATAAGCCATGGCAAGCTGCCATATGTGGCGATAACATACAGGTGGTGGAATATTAGCAGCCAAGATGTTTCATAACACAGCGGTAACAGTGATGACAAATCCTTGATTACAGTAGTGCACACACTTTTCCTATTATTCTTCACTCCAGTTTGTGTATCTGTTGCATGAACAGAGTCGGTGTTACTCGAACATGACTATCTCGTAATGGCCCAGCCAGGATTTGGTCCAGCTTGATTATTTCCATTGATTAGGGAGCCAGCCCAGCCCTATCATCCCTATCCGGTGGAAAGCCAACCCAGCACTATCGTCTCCATTCCGCTGAAAGCCAGCCAAGCACCATTCCAGTTGAACCATCTCGGTGTCAGCGGGGTTCAAACATATTCAGCTGATTGAAATCCAGCCTGCCTACAACAGGCTGACCCCAGCTCAAAGTGCAGTTCTCAGTGAACTTTCAATTGAACTGAGGTTAAAATACTAATGCTCCCATTCAGGTCAGTTCGATCATATCCTGCCAGCAAATAGCCACCCCTGTGCAATTATTTCCAACAAGCCAAAATCATATTGAAATCCAGTCGAGCTCAATCATCTGCAGCTTGCTTTGTGGAAGCCCAGTGTACCTGTTTCGTCCCAGTCCATATCAATCTTCTCTGCCCATACTTTTGTTCAAAATACTTCTGACCATATACCCCCAAGGGCTGCTTCAGATACAGCCAGGATCAACCATGATTGTGCATATAGATTTATCAATATATTTGTGAACATCCATATAACTATACATTGATGGTGCCTATATCAACACATAGGCCCTTGTATGAGTATAAAAAATCTTTTAAGGGTTTTCATGCATCTATAATACAACTGATCAGATCATAATATCACATTCAGTAATGATAAAGTTCCTAGACACTTGCATAGGTATGTTAAAGCAGGTATGAACTTGTTCAAGCCGGTAAAAGCTTGTATGATCGAACCGATATATTGCTACTTTGGCAGTATCAGTGACATTAAATCAACAGCAACAATATTTAAAGTGCAGATATGAGATTGTGAACTGTTTTGGCTGTTTTATACCCTCTACCAAACGACTTTGACTTTACCACAAATTACTCATGAACTGCTGACAAACTGCCAAGCTGCAAGATTTCATTGGTGGCCCAGCAGTTCAATGATTAGTGGCTAGAGTGCTTTTGAATTAAATCTTCCTAGAATCTAGCCTCAATTTGATCAAACTGGAATTAATCTGCTTTATTGCCAATATACGTATCGTTAGGAATATTGTCCAATGCATAATCCATAGTTTTGAAGACTTGGGATGAATTACTCTTTCTGTCTTCCCTTGATATAACCAGAGTAAACTACCAAATTCATAAATCTATTGGAATTGGATGGGGGCAAGCTAGACACCAATATGTTGCAAAGAAAGAAAAAGCAGTACCCATGTCAAAAGGAAGTATACCAAATACAACACTCAATAGAGAAAGGTGACAATTATTAAATATACAGATACTATTACTTTGAAATGTTGAATCATTTACTATATTTCTGTATTTTATGCTGGAGAAATAGGGGTATAAATCACAACAGAACAAATATACAAATCAGCAATTGCAGTAAATATAAAGTTATAATAGTAAAAGGCACTGTTACAGATGTTATCAAATGGAGAACATATGCTGTGGTGGACTTTGAAAGAATTGGAAATGTGTGGAACTGTAGTGCTGACATGAGGTGGTGAACAACAGTATATTCTGCATTGCGAAAAATATCATTCTTATCAAAAATGAAATCGTGGCAGAACAACTATTACAAATTCAATTTGAACTGATATAGTAACAGTAAAGGAATACCCTGTTTGGGGTACTTATAAAAAACAGAAAATGTTGATTTATCATTTCAGCAGTCTGTGCAAACAGCTGTAACTTCAAGTATGTTGAAATACTGCCTAACTTTGAAGAACTCTTGGAAGTATTTGCTGCCCTCTGCATTTGCATCCTAATCAATTTTCATTGTTAATATGACCAGAAATGTTGTTACAAAGAATACTAAATTGCATGGCATTTCAAAAGACAAATGAAATATACTGACCAAAACAGGTTCATGAAGATACCCTTTTGTTGTCAGCATATACGTAAGTTTCTTATCAAATATTCAGTAAATGGTATAATATATTTGAAGAAGTATTTGTAGATAACATTGGAGTGAAACGACAAAAAACTTGATATGGAAAGAAACCAGTACTAGATCTGTTTGGAGCAGAAAGATATAGTTTGAAGTATTTCCAAAATTTCAATGAAGTTCATATGGTTATTGAAACTCCCCGAGCAACTATATTATAAGCACAATCTGATCTGTATTGAAATAAATTAATAATTCATAGCTTTGTCAGCAGAAAAGATAATAGGTATCACCAACCTTCTAAAGTTGATAAAGTACCAAATTGGCTGCTGTGTACAATTTATATCAATTGCAAGACCTTGCTTGGATTTTATACATACAACTGTATATTGATTTCTGAGTATGCAACAGTTGCCTGAACAATATAGTAGATCATAGAAAATAACTGCAAATTCAAAGAGAAATAGATATCAAAAGATACAATAAATGCCTTTAAAGAAGGTTTAAACACCTTGACAATTACTCTTTGAGATGCCCTAGAACTGAAGTCCTTAAATATCAGTCATTATGATAGCCAATTACTCTCCAGGATTGAAACCTAATCGGAAAAATAGAGAGCCATACAAAAAAAAGAATATCAGAAAAGTATATATCACCTATATCGAATAAAAGTGGACTTGAAATGCTGCAGAGAAGAAATATAACACTGGAGAGCAGAAAGAGGAAGAGTCGATGAAAGTATTCATGAAGTATTTCGATAATGTATAAGGTATTTGATATCATATCCAAACTCATTCCTATTCACTAGTATATCAGTCAAACTTGCGGGCCAATGACTTTTCTAGGGTCTCAATTACTCATGAGATTGGATGGATTTGACAATTGAACATTCTTGTGAAACACATATCCAGATTGCTGGATGGATGACCAGATGGACATGTTACATGGCTACATGGAGATGGTGAAGCAAGTCAAGACAATAATGATTGGAATGACTAAAAACAGACTATCATAAATATTGTGTACATTGACCAAAGACAATGAAAACAACAATTTTTTGAACTGTTTGTCAGCCTCCAACTATAACAACTGTTTAAAGTATGGTGGAGGGAAATCAAAGAATTTTTAGGGAGTCTAAAATAATCAACAGGACAAATCTAAAGAAATTGCAGTACTACCAGTAAGAAGGTAAAAAATATCTTCTTTTGAATTGCATTCTGTAATACAGGCATAGAACCTACAATCTCCTGTCAAGAAATGAGTGAGTGCAAAAGGATAATAAATAGCAATGAAAGCAACACTTGAGTAGAATACTTATTAGGAAAGAGAACAAACAATGTGAATGGTAGGCAAATAATACTGATGGAATGAAAAAATTTCAATTGTCAAAAAATAGGTAAAAACATGAAAATAGTGTAAGAAATAAGTTGTACTACAGAATAATAAACCTTAAAGAAACGATTTGTCAGTTATATATGGCAATATAATGCAATTGATATCATCTATATGGCTAAAATTGAACAATAATTGTATCTCCGGTCAATTGCTTACAACAGTCTTAATGAATGGGCTGAAATAATGCTATTGAAATAAGAATAGTGAGAAAAAGTAGCAGATTATTTTTATATGGCAGTAATATGGCATTTAAAATAAGGTTGGTCAGAGAAAGTGGCAGATTATTTGTATATGGCAATAATATAGTGATTGAAATACGGATGGTTAGAGAAAGTGGCAGATTATTTGTATATGGCAGTAATAAGTCAATATTGTACCCCTGAAAATATAGTTGTTGGTGGTAGAGCAAAGCTTGAGAAATAAACAAAGCTCTTGCTCAAGCCATATAACATCAGAAAGATAACCACCACTTTGTTCCATATAATGGATAATGAAGTGGTGAAATATAGAAACTAGCAAATAGCAAATACCATGTTCAAACTTACCATATACTATAATTATCCAAAGATGATATTGTATAACAACAATCCAATGGTACTCTGAACAAATAGGGTAACCATTCAATATACAATCAAATACTCCCCTTTGCCTTATATTCAGCTGGAATATAGTACTGCCTGTTGAATTCAATCATCTGAAATTACATACTGCCTACACAAAAAACATTTAAGTTGCAACTTTACCATCACCTGCAAGGACTCAATAATTGAAACACTAGAACAAAATTTTAGACACTGCTGTACACAAAATGAAAGCATTCTAAGATGTAATTGAATACAGTTTCAATTCATCGGCCAAACTATAAGCCTGAAATTTCCATATTAACAACCAGGCTCTCCTGAATAAAATCGAAACCACACAATAATATGGATTTGATTAAATGATGAATGGTGTGAACCTTATCAAGTCAAGGAGATATCAAGTTTGGGCTCTTGTAGCCTCACCAAATTTGATGGTTCAAAGTATACAGAATGAATGAATTGGAGCCAAGTTGAGAAGTTCTATATGAGAAGAGGAAGCAAGTATGACATGAAATTACTTAGACCTATAGAAGAGGAAGTCAATAGATAGTAGATATAGAAAGAGACAAAAAAGATATGAAAAATTTGATAAATAAAGACTGAAAGAAGGAAGCGGCAGCAGGTCACAAATATAATGATAGAAAATTGTTGCATCTAGTTATGTGGTTAGATATCAAGAAACAGACAAGGGTACAGAATGGGAATATGGATAGAAGTGAGAGAAGAGTAGAGGTATAGAATGCTATATATCAAGTGGTGATGAACCTTCCATTATAATAAACGTAATAATAGTTAGAGTGAAATATGAATATGGAACGGAAGGCATCTATGAAACCATGTATTATTCAAATGTGATGAAAAGAACCAAGATGAAATAACCTCAAAATGTCAAGACCCATGAAAGTTGTGGACTGACAGAATATAAATACAGGTCAAAAGGAATGACTTTTGTTAGCTGACTCATACCACTATTATATGAAAATTGTTATTACTTTCTAAATAATAATAATAATCAGTACCCTTAGGTTGAAACTAAAAATGACTGCTAGCATCAAAATAACAAATATTGCAAACTCAGTCAAAGAGTACTAGTTGGTATACAAAGAAAAGTAAAAAAACAAAGTCATTGTGGGAAACTGCAGGAAGGTATTGGAATTACAGAAAAAGAATGATTAACGTAAAGAAACAGTCCAGGTATTTAAAGTGATCCACCTGCTCTCAGAGAAATGTGAAAACTTCATAGCTATAGATATCATTGTTATTCATATCATCAACTGTACTGACTTTGCCAGCTGATTCATTGAAATTCAAACCACAATCACAGTTAAGGCTAATATTCAGTCCAGGCAACAATTGTTCCCGCTCTACCAGAGCAACTGCCATCAAGCAAATGGCAATTTTAGTTTGATTATTGTCATGACAGCAGAAAGCTACATTACTCATATTGATCAAGCCTATAGTACTATAGTCCAAAACATAATTATTACCTCTCCAGCTATGGTTGCTGCAGATACTTCTGATTCCAATGAATTATTTTCTATCCAGTTGTCCTCTACCAACTTATTTTCTGCTAAACTATTCTCTACTATGGACCTTATTCCCATTACTAGTATAACTGCTACAGATCTTGCACCACTGACTTTTTTATATAAAGTACTGGAAAGCCTATATGATGGATTTTACCAGGATAGATACTGTAACTCCATTCAAGAAGTTATGAAAATTGCTATGCAGGAACTGACCATACAAAATCAATCAAAGTTAATATACTGTATATACAAGCTCTTCTATAATATCCATATGCTATCAAACAGACAAGTGGTATAACTTTTAAAGATGACGGAATACAATACGAAATGGAGACAGCTATGCTACAAAAGATACTATGATTACCTGAGAACAATGGAAATCACTGGATTGATTGGATAGATAGTTGAGCAATACACTACAATACAGAAATATGATCACCATGCAATACACATACTGGAAGACTTTTGACAACAGTACCCAGAACTCATGGAGGGTATGAACAAAGACAATAGCATTGAGAAATTGTTATAACTTACAGCTCTAGTTATCCAAACCACCAAAAACCCAAAGTTAGCTAAATAGTATCTGAAATAGGTATACGACTCCGAAATTATTCAACTAGAATAGCATTGGAAGGGAAATAGATGGTAGTTTTCAATTGATTTCAAATAGGCCAACACTTTAGTGAAAAAGAATGTCTAGTAGATAACAAAGAAATCATTTTGAAAAAATAGATTTAAATTCATTCCCAGGGCTAGTGATACCAGTCTCAAATTATCTGTTACAGGAAGATCAAGAGTACTTGCACCAACGTCCACTATCAGCTTTATGTCCAAACTGTGAAAAATATTTTGAATGGCCTATTATAAGAATTTCTGCACTACCTACTAGGGAGAATGATCTGTGTGATCTTGAAGTCTTGTTTCTAATTGCACTATTCACTTTGGTGCGTCAACCCTCTGAGATACCTAATACCCCAGTTGATAATATTATCCAAGTGAATGATCATGATTGTATGTCTAGCTCAATTTAAAATAAATCTAGGAAACTAGATGTCATTCCTAAATCTGACTGGATAAAAACTTCTTATAAGGAAATGAGAAATGAATGATATTAAATCCTGAACCCCCTAAAGAACAAGTGAATCAAAGGACACAATCCAAATGTCATTTCATTCAAGAGAATAGAGAGCAATGATTCAAATATCTATTTTGTGGGTGAACAGAAACAAATGATAATCTACTAATATGGGATTTATTGAAAGCCCATGCAATTCATTGTTCAAAGGGTGATTGACCAGGAATATAATGTGATCCAGAATATAGGAAATCAAAGTGTATCGGAAATAATCGTAATATGAAATGAGGTGATTAGAACTGAAAAAAGACTTGGAAATAGTTTATACTCTATGAATGAGCTGAGAATGAGTTATGATGAAAGGAGAAAGCAAATATACAAAGTATAAGTTATGCTGGGAATATTTATAGTTTTCTTTTGGATTTTTCTTTTCGGTTTTCTTTTGAATTTTATTCTGAGTTTTCTCTTAGATTGTCTTTGGAATTATGATTTGAATTATCTTTTGAGTATTCTTTTATATGACAAAATATTGGTAAAAGAAATGAATGTGATATTGACACAGTATGAAACAGCATCAACAAAGTCAATCGTCTGGTCCAGGAAGCCCCTTGACCCTCCAGAGATTGTGGAGGTTGATTTTGAATGATGCACTGTGCAGACCCTCCAGGAGTCCTCTGGGGCTGCTTCTGAGCATTTTGTGCAGCTCTGGTCCATTTGAGGATCACTCAGGAGCACCTTGATAAATTGCATTATTTTCAGATGGAATCATGGTGTGTCACCTATTTTCAGATACGCCTGTAGTATTACATACATTTTGGTATTCATTAACGGCAGCCTGCCATTATCAACATACAAGACATGTTTCCATGCTGCACACCAGCGGCACCTCGATACAACCTGGCCAAAAGAATCACAACCCACCAGAAACACAACCACCGAGAAACACAACCTCCAAAATACCCAACCCCCGAGACATTCAAACCCCAAAAAACACAACCCCATGGAAACAACCTCTCATATGAACTCAGCTGCCAGGTGCTCCAGTTTCTCCCGTGCTGCATCTGGTGCTACCTAAAAGGTCGAGTGCTCGGCAGAGCTTGCAATTCATACATCCTGATAGGTGCCATTATACCCAATGATTGCTGCCTCAAAACCAGAACCAATAGAATCCCAATGTCTTTGGTGACTCTTGTATAAGGCAATATCAAATGTTAGTAGCCATAAATTATCACTTTCAGGGGCCACACTGATGGTGGAATATTTTCCTGAGGAAGTCCTGAGAGGGTTTGCTCTTTGCTCATTTCCCATAATCCCTTCAGACGCAGTTGAGTGTGGTGGCAGCCAAGCGAATCAATTGGAGAGTCACTTGCTTGTCCCAAAATCGTTGCAATGCTTCTGTTTGCCCAGATAGGTGTTGGAAGTGAAGAAGTGAGCAAAGATAAACATGGTGGACTCACATCTCACAAACCACCAGACTTCCTTTGTACTGTTTGAAAGATTTTTGCATTTTCCAATCCAGGAGTTATCATGATATTCAGCAATGCAGCATCCTACTCTGGACATACAAACTCCTCTTCTATTTTCCACATGTACAGTGAAGTCACCATAAGTCCTGCTGTAGGGAAAAGTCAATCCCGTATACCACTGATTTTTCCCCACAATGTACGGTATTGATAATTAGTATTATCAAATTTTGAAACTGAGAGAATACTTCAGAAACACACAATGCCACATGTCAGGGTATTCATGTATTCACTGGGTCCACCAAAGCACTCCCACACATGTTGCATGCCATTGAGTGTACCAACAGCTCTCTGCTGGACAGTCAAGGCATCAATGGCTTCATCCTATACAGTATCGCAAATATCCAATTCATCCTCTTGAGAGGCTGGCCAGGGGTTTTCAGTATACAGAACAGATCTCAAGAAGTTCTTTACCAAATCGAAAGCTGCTTTGTTATCGTGTGGCACCTTGCTATGCTTGTTGATCTTCATTTCAAATGCACCTTCAATAGGTGGAGGGGTAGCTGAGCATTCCGGACTCCTGGCTGGCCGCCATCTGGCATGTTTGACTGGAGAAAGGACCACCGGATGTTGAATAAAAGATCGAGGCGGAGTGCCTGGGTGTGATTGTGAGTGTGTCGACACCTGGAAACGGTCTCCATCGGTGCTCCTGAGGATTGATTTGAATTTCTTTTATTGCAGTCGGCCAGTTGCCTGGATGCTATCTGAGCTAGCCCATTGCGGACGTGTTGAGCCTATATGGTGACTGTGTATATTGCGTTCATAAGTTGACCGTAGTTCGTCATCATGGTAGTCTAAACCAGTGGTGGGATAGTTGTGATGTGCTCAGTGTTCATCATCATCTTCTTCGATATTGTTCAGTTCATTCCGGTGTCACTGAAGTGTATCTTGATATGAATTAGGGATTCATCTTGCCTTTCAAGTCTGGGAATGCGTCAAGAACCTTGCTGACTAGCTATCCTTGCTGAGCACCAAAAATCTCGTTCTTGAGAGGTGGTAAGGTTAGGACATTGTGAGGCCATAGGTGATGAGAATATATCTAAATGAGATTTGAGAAGCAGATATCTGAATATTGTTCAGGTGCACCTGGAGAACCCCTGTTTTCTTTTGGGAACCTGAAGGTCACACAGTGGTTTGCATCCAAGAGAACAACCTGATCATTGCCATTGAAGATGAGTTGCAACTGAGCAGCTAATCTGTACACTCAGTTCAGGGATCTATCAGTTGAACAAACAGGTATTTGGGCTTCAGAACTGCCTACCATTGTAAGGTGGCTAGATTCAAACTCCAAAGTGGTTGGGCGAGATGCAAGCCCATGCTCTGCGTGAGAGTTTTCAGCAGTACCTGAGCTGCTGATATGTCCTGTGTTGCCTGATATGATAATGAACCAACCATGCAGATTAGTCTGGATAGGTGAGAGTAGCTGGTGTTGTTACTGTTGGGATACCGGTACTTTGCATTCCATTTTGGCCTGATCATAGCCTCAGAAAATCACGTGCCTTCAATGGTTATCGAGTGTGATGAATGCCCTGTGATGACAGTAGCTCCACTCAAACGATTACCACGTTCGCTTTTGTTTGCGTCAAATGTTGTGCACTGGGTTTTGTGGTACTGTTCTCAGTTACCAGTAGCTCAACATGTTCAAGTATGTGCAGCATAAAGTTGGCACGCTGAGTTCAACTGACCAGCACTGTAACAGGTGAACCGGAATGAATCATCATAGTTAGTGGTCAATAGTTCTCCAAATCAATCTGCATGAAGTGCTGTTGCAGAATCCCAATGCCACCATGATTGTGTGAGTCTAAGTCGCATTCTGTTGCATGGGACAGCATTGGAATCAGAGATGCACCCTTTGGACAGTTTTTGTTGTTCAAAATTGCAAACCTGCAGTAATCAAACTTATGCAGTACTGCGCTGCTGCTATATACAATTTCAAGCTGAATATACATCGTATCTTCTGTAGTGTAAATTTTTTCTCTCCAGACGCAGTCAGTGCTCCTCCAGAATGGATTCGGTGGGTGAAAGCATTCACTGAATGGTACATTGAATAGGGTTTTGAGTCCAAATAGATCTGTGATGATTTAAATTGTAGGCAGGTGTGTTCAGCTGTAGGTTTGCAGGGATGATAAAATGGGGCGAGATGGAATGGAGCAGAAGGGACAAAAACATCATGTTAAGATGGTGGTTGCCAGTGGGATGCTCCAGGGGACACCTAACTCCCATTGGGAAGAATTGAGTGACTATTAGCTAGTATGATGTTGAACCTAAGCATCCATTCTCACTGAATCTTTGCATACACGGAAAGCATTGAGCTGAAGCTCGGTCTGTTGTGAAAGCTTGGGCAGGCAAGTGCACATGGGAAATAATGCGAGTACCACTGTGAAAGCTGACAGGATAGACAGAGTGAAGTCTCGGTGTGTGGAAAATGTACTGGGGATAGCATAGGAAAATAAGATCGAATGTCTTGCTATTTCAAGTACCATGTGAACAGCTTTCACTTTCTATTTTTGGTGGGGGGCAATCAATTTTCACCTGACAGTTCGACCACTGAGCTCTTGTACTCTCGACCACTACTATAAGTAATCTTTCACCACTGCATTCTGTTTCTGAGATCATATCAAGTGGATATATACCGTAATCCAAAGCCATCGATTCCCTAACATCCAGACCTAGTGGCACATGAAAGATAACAGAGATTCAGAATATCTAGCCTATCTTGCAGAAGAAACCCAGTAACAGCCAAGAAAATACCCCCACTCAAACTCTGTACAACCATACAGATTACTTCCCAATACACCCCAGCAAATCGAAAAAACCTTCTAAACAACCCATTACTGCTATCGCAAACCCATGTGCAGCCAGAACCACCCGATCAGCTATTTCAATTGCGAATACATCACAGCCTCAATGGCAGTCTCTTCAATGCCTGTTTATGCAACATTATAGATGTTGTCCTTGCTTATCATCGGGGAATTCATCAGTCCATGCAAAATATGTAGCTGAGTAGTACCATTTACCATATGGAGCACAGTCACTCTATCATTGAAGCCATTTGGACCAGTGTCGCCAATCCAGGTGTGAGGCTTACGCATCCGACCCTGTCCCACAAGGTGTCAAAAAGTTTGCCACTGCTCATTGAGAACCGAATGCTTCTCAAGATTCACATCATGGTTGGCTGTCACGAGGTTGAACCAAGTACCCCCAATCATGGTGGTGGTAATGAAGACAGACCACCAGGGGAAATTGTGGAAATTACTCATAACTTTGTAGAGCCTGTCGGTGGAATCTTCCGAGACCGTGCGAATGACCTCGATGCCATGATTGCAACGGCAACGAAGCCTCCATGCCCGATGGCAAACCCTTCCTGGCAAAATACTCAAGAGTACAGCCTTCTAAGGAAGTGGTGAAAGGAAAGGCTGGTCATCCATCTCAGTAACAGTTGCCAAACTGTTGATAGACTCAAGGACAAATGATTTTCAAAGCCATCTGAAAATATGTTGCTCCACACAACTGCAGATATCCCACTCTTTTTTCTAACGGCCATCAGCACAATGATCACCGTCATGCTCCAATGGTAGTGAAATGCAAGCAAGCTGCCAGTGATGTATCTGCCAGGCAACCCCATGCTTGCCTTCAAGCTACTGCATCTTGGGTCGGGTGACAATATCATTAAGCTGCTTCTGTTCTTCCACAGGATAATTCAGTGTGACTAGTGTTAGCAATGGTTCCAACCTGGAGACTCCGGTCCGGGTCCGGATCGGAACTGAAGCGTTTCCATATTGACGGTCCGGATTGCCAATAGAACTGAACCAGACTGAATGGTCCGGGTCCATGCGTCATTTGGAACCGCTCAGATTTCGAGGTTATATAATGGGTTTCAACACGGGTTCACAATAGACTGCATGCGACTTTTGCAGTCTGGTATTCAATAACATCAGTAATCCATAATGACTATATAGTCTGTCAGAGATTTCATTTTAATAAAACTAAGTATTTTAAAAATAATATATTGAATTGATTCATATTTTTGTAGATTTGACTGGATTCGGCAAGAAAGGAAACCTAAAGACGATGTAAACTAATACTAGTCATCAATCCTGTAGTGTATGATGCGTATCAATCACCATACATATTGTAGTCTCAACCATGGTGGTTATAAAGGTATTGCCTACCTCTTTCTTAATTTTGTCACAACAAACAGACACTTGATCTGTCACATGACCTGACTAGTAGATATACAATATCTGAATTCACCCAGCATTTATGAACCACTGTATTGAATTTTGGAAATTATTGAAGTAGAAAAAAACAATTACCATTTACCCCCATAGTGCCAGTGGATGTTATATTGAATATATAGACAGACATGTGATCGATTTTAAATAGAACTATAACTTGCTATCCCAAATCAGCTGAAATACATGTAATATAAATATGTCATAGTAATTACAGTACAATTAAAGTAATTTGGTTGCAGTCTGCAGGTGTTTTTCAAGGCTATTTCCAATCAAATAGACGCCAACAAACAATTTTCATGGGTACAAGTGATAATAGAAAGAGGAATCACCCATTCAGAGAAAACTTAATATACTACTGATCGGATGTTTGGTACAATAATGATATTTGAATTTACAACAATTGAAGCTTCAAGTTGAATTCCACAGAAGAGCAAATGAACCCTTATTCAGTATTAAGGACTGCCTTTTGTCAACATATAGGCAATTAAGGACAATCTATTGTGCAGTATGAATGCCCTGAAATGAGCGTCAACGGAGCGTCAACACTTTTCAATTCAGTGGATAATTATTGGGTAAAGTCGAAAATATCAAAATAATCAAATTGAACATTTCGACTGACATTATCGACAGATAATTATTTTGCAGTGCTTCTGTCATACAAAAGAGAGGATCCCCAATTCTGTTTGCAAAATGATAATGCATTACAATTCATATGAAATCGATTATAATAACAGTTTTTCCATTAGATACAGCATAGCTATTGCGCAATATGATTGCTCTGAAATGAGTGTGAACAGAATGCCGACAGCAGTTTAAAATGCGGCTGAAATACCAAATGCATCATTTTGCAGAATCCATCTTTTAGAGCAGTTTTGACTACCTTTAGTCAGGATTTATTCACTCTAGGGCAAACCAATGTGCAGTATGAATGCCCTAAATGACGTGAACGGAGTGTCAACACTTTTCAGTTCAGCATAATATTATTGGATAGAGTTGTATTTGTTGAAATAATCAAATTGGATGTTTTGACTGACTGTATCGACAGATGATTATTGTGCAGCACTTCTGTCATACGAAAGAGAGGAACATCAATTCTGTTGGCAAAGTTGTTATACATTCCAATTCATGTGGAACAGATTATGCTGTCAGTCTTTTGATTGGATGCAGTGTAGCTATTGTGAAATATGATTGCTCTGAAATGAGCATCAACAGAGTGTCAACAGCGGCTTAAATGCGGCTCAAAAACCAAATGCATCATTTTGCAGAATGCATTCTTTTTCACCAGTTTTGACTACCTTTCGTCAGGATTTATTTAATCCAGGGCAAACCAATGTGCAGTATGAATGCCCTAAAATGAGCATCAATGAAGTGTCAATGCTTTTCAGTTCAGCCGATTATTATTGGATAGAGTCGCATTTATTGAAATAATCATATTGAATGTTTTGACCCACTTTGTCGACAGATAATTATTGTGCAGCTCTTCTGACATACGAAAGAGAGGAACACCAATTCTGTTTGCAAAATCATAATACGTTACAATTCATGTGGAATGGATTATAATGACACTCTGTTCATTAGATGCAGCGTAGCTATTGTGCAGTATGATTGCTCTGAATCGTGTGTCAACAGAGCGTCAACAGCAGTATAAAATGTGGCTCAAAAACTAAATGCATCATTTCGCAGCAAAATTGACTGCTATTCGTCAAAATTCAATCATTCTAGAACTAACTATTGTTCAGTATTAATGCTCGATAATGAGCGTCAACAGGGCGTCAACACCTGTCAGTTCAGCAGATTATTAATAGATAGAGTCGTATTTGTTGATATGATCAAATTGGATGTTTTGACTGACTTTATTGACAGATAATTATTGTTCAGCGAATCTGACGTAAGAAAGAGAGGAACTCCAATTCTGTTCGCAACATTGTTATACATTACAATTTCTGTAGAATCAATTATAATGACAGTCTTGCGTTTTGATACAGCATAGTTATTGTGCAGTATGATTGCTTTGAAATGACTGTCAACAGTGTGTCAACAGCGGCTTAAAATACGGCTCAACAACCCGATGCATCATTTTACAGTAGAATTGACTGCCATTCGTCAAAATTCACTCATTCTAGGACTAACTATTGTTCAGTATTGATGCTCTAAAATGAGTGTCAACAGAGCATCAAGGCTTTTCAGTTCAGCAGATTATTATTGAGTAGAGTCGCATTTGTTGAAATAATCAAATTGGATGTTTTGACTGACTGTATCAACAGATAATTATTGTGCAGCACATCTGACGTAAGAAAGAGAGGAACCCCAATTCTGTTTGCAACATTGTTATACATTACAATTCATGTGGAATGGATTATAATGACAGTCTTTCAGTTTGATACAGCATCGTTATTGTGCAGTATGATTGCTCTGAAATGAACGTCAACAGAGTGTTAACAGTGGCTTAAAATGCGGCTCAACAACCAAATGCATCATTTTGCAGCAGAATTGACAGCCATTCGTCAAAATTCATTCATTCTAGGACTGACTATTGTTCAGTATTAATGCTCTAAAATGAGCGTCAACAGAATGTTAACGCTTTTCAGTTCAGCAGATTATTATTGGGTAGAGTCGCATTTGTTGAAATAATCAAATTGGATGTTTTGACTGACTTTATCGACAGATGATAATTGTTCAGCGTATCTGATATAAGAAAGAGAGAAACCCCAATCATGTTCGCAACATTGTTATACATTACCATTAATGTGGAATCAATTATAATGACAGTCTTCCAGTTTGATACAGCATAGTTATTGTACAGTATGATTGCTGTGAAATGAGTGTCAACAGAGCATCAACAGCAGCTTAATATGTGGTTCAAAAACCAAATGCATCATTTTGCAGCAGAATTGACAGCCATTCGTCAACATTTATTCAATCCAGGACTAACTGTTGTTCAGTATTAATGCTCTAAAATGAGCGTCAACATAGCGTCAACACTGTTGAGTTCAGCAGGTTGCTATTGGATAGAGTCGCATTTCTCGAAATGACCATATTCAATATTTTGACTGATTTTATCGATAGATAATCATTGTGCAGTGCATCTGACGTACAAAAGAGTGGAACCCCAATACTGTTAAGTTCACTACAATATTATCAGATACATTCAAAAGTTCCCAATCCCATGCCAAAATATATGTTCAAGTCGAATATTTGACTGTCATGGTATCAGCTATGATTATCAACAATCAACTGAATTAAAATGTGATGAGCTATAAAAAGCAAACCCGAAATGTGGAACTGGAGATAGAACCCGCCGGGTCTAACTAAACCCGGCAAAACCTGCGGGTGGGCCGGTGCGGTTCCCAGTGTGGAACCGGAAACTATGTATGGTTCGGGTCAAGTACAGTTCCACATCCGGACCGGGGTTTCGGTTCCGGTTCCAACCCGGTCCGTGGCCGGGTAACCTGGAACCATTGCCAATACTATTGATGATAGAACCATCAGCAGGAGATATGTAAGCAATTCATAAGGTGGTCGGGACATTGCTAGTAGTTGAACCCTTGGTGACATTGTCAGGAATCCCCATACCCACTGGCATGTGTTGGGGCTTATTGTATAGGTCTGGCAAAATCCCAGTGCAGGCAGCAATCCATAACAGGCCAGCAAAATTCCTGGATGTTCTTAATGTATCTCTGATATCCCCTGAAAATGTCCTCCAAACTAGCCACCAATGATATCCCTCCAGTGTTGCTTCATGATGTACCAACCATGAGAAAATTGGTTGAATCATTTTGAGGTCTTGCCATTCAAATGGATAAACTCCTACTGGAGTCCAAGTGAAGTTTTGCTGCGTTCAAGTTTGAAATGATAGTACTCAGTGAGGAACGCAATATATGTACGTAGGTTCTATAAAGCTGAAGCGCTTAATTTGTTCAACTTTAGTGTTTTCTTGTAGCTGTCCATAGACAGTTTCAGCTTGCATGCCATTGAGCTGAAAACTTCAGGTGTTTGTCCAATATTGATCAGTGATTTATTAATTGTTGTAAATTGGCATGGAAGAGATTGACTTATATTATGGATGGAGAGGGTTGGAGAAAGAACTATAAAGATTGATCTGACAATAATTAGCAATGGATTGAGTATAGCAACATACATAAAAAGGATAGTATCTGATATTGACCAAACAATGTTTGACATTGTTGAGTTGATGTGCTAAAGTTGGAATTCATTTATAGGTAGTCATATGATGGAATTCAGACTCAAAGATAGTAGATATTGCCAGAGAGATGGTAAGTGAAACTTGAAGAAGATGAAGGAAATTTGCTGTACATTATGGGGAGGCATCCTAATATTTCAATGGTTTTTTGTGGATGCAAATTGTAATTTAAACTGGTACAAATTTTGATTATGTTAAATCAAAGTTTTATATCCAACCCATCATCATCTAAATTTGAAGTTGGACCATATAAAAATATCTCATTGTGTTTGAAATGCTACAAGTAGTTCACTTTAACCTTCAAAGTTGTTAGGGGAACTTTCATATTGTCAAGAGTGAATGACTGTCTAAGTTTGCCTTTGATTCCAAATGATGGTTGGATACCTTCCTCAGTCAAAACCAAGCATAACAAATGACACTAAGCTAACTTTTTTACGATCCACCAGGCTTCAAAGACATTGCAATCAGCACGATATAAATATTCATGGATTTTTATAGTTGTAATGACTCTTTGAATTATTTTACTAGTTGGAAGGCCTTCTGATTTGGCTACAAATATTTGATCTTATTTATTTGTATTTATTTTGGCAGCAACTTGCAGGGATGCTCCAGCACCTTCAAGCACTGTCAAATAATGATTCCCTTAGATATATTGCTACACTATATGCTGATATCAAAAAATTAAATTTGCTTCCTTCAAAACTATATCCAGAAATTTATTATAGTGCTGCCAACACCAACAAATGGTAGGGCAGTCAGTAGGGTCTACTGAGCAAGTGATGTGCTCTGAAATACATATAAATACCAATGAAAACCACAACTCCAACTAATACTTGTAACAAAAAAACAGTTTGGTTAATTGTAGGTATCACTTTGATATGCTTGCATAAGTATACCGTATCTATATATACTCCGAAGGCTTCTGCCAGCAAATTCAGATACTTTTCAACACATACTTGTTTGGTTTTGACACATTAATATTCCTGTGAATTGCCACAAACTAATGATATATAGGCGGTATTTCCCTGTTGGCATATTGTCAACTGACTCTTTTTGTTGGAGGCTGTGAGTGGTCATGATGATGGAGATACCTAGAGGATGTACTGCATTTTCATTTCAAGTATTTGAACAACTTCAATTGTCAGGGCCACCATCAAAGACTCTTAGAAACACAGTCCCTTTTTTTCATACTCATCAATTCATTGATACACTGCTCAAACACAGCCATCCATCCATTGCTTCTAGAGTTTTCAATAAACATGTTATTTCACAATCGATTATAAGATATTTACTCTCAATGACATTCCAAATCGTATCATAAATGTTTAAAGTTGCCTATGGCATCAATGAAGAAGCAAAATTCCAGAATAGTCATTTGCAAGGTCTATAGCAAATGTTTCAACTCTGATATCTGAAAGACTAAGTACATAGAGAACCATCATCCCGAAGAATAGAATGCAATATTGAGAGTGACTTTAAACTTTACCTCATGATCACATCTGTGTTGAGATATCAATGATAACAAGCAGAAGCAAAATGTCCAGAGTTGCGCAAGCAATGAGGATAATCGAAACCTACCGAAATTCTTTCAGAATCATGATCCCATTCCAGATACACTCAATTTCCTACGATCACAATCACCAGAGCCATCAGCACCAGCAGAATCCATATGAGTAACCCATGCATTCTGAAATGCTGGTCTGCCACTCCACTATATTCCCTTCAAGACCAAAGACAACTTCACATATGGTTATGCCAATCCTTGGAATGTATTTTCCAATACTACGGAGTGTTGCCCGGTGAAGATATTGACTGTACACATAGCATTATCGAGTCTGATTGATAATTTGGTCAAGGAAGATAAGGGGCTCCAACAGTCAGTGCAATAATCTCTAAAGTTGATACATATGATCCATCAGATGATTAACCTAATGAATAAAGTAAATGACAAACTGCATATTGCAAGAAAGCCACTATATACCAATCAAGTTATACTCCTGGAATATCATATCCTGCGCCAAATAGTTTTTGCATTGAAATGCATACCAGAAGGATCTAGTGTATGCTTCTGATCATCATTTCAGTAACAATAAACATCATCCATACAATGCGATACATATAGTAGACTGGTGGTGGGAAACCCAGGAATTTCAATTGTCTGGAGAATGTACCAAATTGTTCTGAGAATATTTAGCATTGTTTTCCCGAAGGCAAAATTGTTGTAGCCTTTATTGTTGTCACAAATTGGACACATCTCACAAATATTTCCATCAATGAAGATAGATGGCCTGTATACATGACCATTCGCACCCTCTCCAATACCATACAAATACAAGCAACCACTCACGACATTGTCCTGATAGCACTTCGGCCACAGCAATTGAAATTACCTGATATCTCTGCTCTACATATGGCCTGCCAATGAGCACATAATCGACTTGATATGCAGAGTATTCCAGACCACTTGCTATGGCTACTGACCATTGTACAAAATCATCTATGTACAGCTTGTTGTGCTTACAGTCATTTCCAGCAATGCCATCTGTTTTTGTCGGATTGGATTGCCAACTATCCATAGCATGCAGTACGGCAATATCATGGATATAGATCATGTCCTTGGTGTGGAGTGAAATAGATGAAATTGGGCAGGTATATCACCATACTGGTGGCACTCCACCATTAAGATGTTTATCAAGCATAGTACAATATCGTTTGAGCAACCTTATATGATACGGACGACACTCTAGCAAGCTTGCAGAATCCCAATGATACTAGAGTTCACCTATGTGCAGAATGATCTGGTGATATCAATTCATCAACCTTGCCATTTGTTGAGCCAATTACATATAACTCTGTTGAGGCTGCCTCCCTTCTTAGAGAGGATGGTATCAATCTTGGTAACAATATATCATGGCACTCCAATTCAATTGTCTGCAATTTTCCAAAACCAAACCTGCTTTGCACAACACAGTTGGGTATGTTGAAACCACATTGGCGGTGGCTCTCATGACCTATGAGAAAGTTCAAATAACTCCCAAAATCTAACGAGCTGTGGTCATCCACACTGGACTACTTCACAATGATGAAACTCAAGAAATTATGTGAGGAGGTTAGTCAGTCGACAAGAACACAACTTGGAACTCTGAGCTGCTATCTGCTTGCAGTTGTGACCAATGCCCTGCATTGTCCTAACACTTCAGAAAAACCAATATTTAATGATGCTATGCAATGCACCTGAACACTCCTTGAGATTTGCCACTTCTGCCACTGTCCATGCCATGATCAGAGTACCCTGAGTCTTCTGGATGATGCTCTGCATCACTGTTACAACTTCAAAAATGGTTTCCGGCAATATCAGATTCGTATGAAAATTGTCACAGTTGTATCGAGTGAGGATCGAAGGAGGAGTATGGATCAATGAAGGATATATGAGAATACAAAGGAAATCAGGTTTTGATGGAAGAAATCAAGTTTCGATGGAAGGAATCAGGTTTGGATGGTTGCGTTGTAAATATGGCGGGATGAATATGGCATGGGCTACCGGTTGAAAGGGTTGCATACATAGTTCGGCGAAGTTAGAATGTATTGTGGACCGTGTGAGTACAGGTGAAGACGGGGGCGTCAACTGTATATAAGGACGACAGATTCGCGGAGGATAGGTTTGTTCTTCACTCGTTCTCTAGTGTACAAAACAATCAATAGCTTCGGCATCAACCTCTGTTCACTTCTGTGATTCTGGAATTTGAGTCTCTAGTTTGTTACGCAGTACCTGCAATCACTGCACCCCTTCTTCGGTTTTTATTATCCCTAGAACATCAAGCCTTGAAACCTTGACAAAAATGACTGAACAAATAAAAGAATTTCAGAAAGAGCTCAACAAGGAGCAAGATGCGACTATGGACAATTACAGAAATTGCTCTGCCAATAAACAAAAAAGTCAAGTTGATATCTGGAATAATTGAATAAAGTTGGAAATGTTTAATTACCTGGAAGAGGAGTCATGATGTAACTTTCCAAAACTTCATCTGATGCCACACTTCTGATAATGTATTTAGTGATATGGGGGGTTGCAACTGTGGTCTACTTATATTGCTGAAGTGGCTCATAAAGCCCAAATCACAGATGGGTATTGGGTCTTCAATATTGTAACACCTAGCAAGTGTGCAGTGGGGTCATGTATGTTCACCCATGATTTCCCTGCTTACATGTCATCGGCTATCACTTGTCTCGGATGCAACAGCCAATCTTTTTGGACAGCCAACAAATAAACATCCACACCATCCATAAGCATCGACGGCTGGTGACTGGCCATTATTGCTTCTGCTCCGAATCACCAATAACAAACTGACAGCCGGCAAACAGCTTCATAGTATCGGCCAAGAAGCTAACAACAAACGGACAGCCGGCAAACAAATGAATGGCGCCAGCCAACAGCCGATGACTGCCAGAGGCCAAAGAATACGTGCCGACTCTGAACAGCAAAGCTGCTCTGTATCAAAATAGGCCAAATTGTCTGGAGATCATCAGATCGAAACGATACCACTTGTCTGGAGGAACAAGCCTGCGCGCTTGATGTCATGAAAGGTACTGATGGACTGAATATAATCTAATGACGATGAGGACAATGAAGAATCGAGAGGTCAAGGACCGCGGCCGATGTGAATGAGTGGGCATGGGTTCGAATGAGGTCCGAAGCCAGTTCCAGTGCGGGAGCTCTGGAGAGGAGCATAGATCGAAGGATTTCTTAGAAATAAAGATGAAGGTATAAAGACCTTGGGTTCTTTGAGGGTAGAAAGGGCATCAACATTCTCAGCGATGAGAACAAGCCTTAAAAATATATACATTGAAAAGCAATTCTTTTCTTTGGAACCTTTTACTGATTTCACATCCCGAGCAAACCTCCTAACATACCTTCGAAGCAAGTCCCAAATTATGTATCGATACTCCTTTGATGGCTGAACCTTGGGCGAAGCTCCCAGTGTTTCATTATATTGTTAGCAAAGAAATGCTACTGAGGAAGGTTTTCTTTCTACCCACATAAATCAAGCGACGATGATGCCATACGACTCCAACTGCCACTGTCGAGTCAACTTCTTCAATTCAGCTGGAATCGCATCACAGCTTGCAGAACCAGAACCTCTCGACTTCTTCAATAGCATTGACACTCTTTTGAACCAAATAGAAGAACCTCTCGAAGATCACTTTTGGGACACACCTGATACACTGTATCCAAGGAATCTCTACTTGACGGACGCAGCCAGACAAGGAGGAGCTCTAAGTATCAACGATCCAGTTTTCACTGATCATTGGACTAGATAGAAGCGCTTGCACATCAATTGTGAAGATCTGAACGTGAATCATTGCGAGCACAACTGTGGAGAAACCAAGACAACAATCGGCAGAGGAGCAGCCGCTGTATGGGCGATCATCACAGCTATTTGCAATTGGAATCGGTGAATAAATTTGAACAAAATACCACCCCAATTTTGCGAGCTATTTCCACATTGCTGGTCCCTAATTACGTACATATCCCACCCAGACTACAAGCCATCGGTACAACTGCAGCAAGTATCCGGAGCTCAAATTTTCTTCATTCACACCACCCCTGTTGAGCAATTCTTTGTTGTTCCATAATGGTTGGGTCAGACACCAGCATGACAGACATCTATACGGTGGTTAGAAGGGAAAATGCGTTGATCCTATCCAGTGATAAGGATAAGCAGGTGATACAATTCCAGCCCATCACAAGGAAAGATATTCTGGACTGGGTCATTGAGCTTTTGGAGGGAATCAACAGGGAGCTCGGACGAATGGATACTCGTATTCAGGAAGCAAGGGAGAAGTTTTTCGAGATACAGCAGGCCCTCCCAGAACTGGCCAAGGCTTACGAAAGCCTCATCATTAGGCAAACGGAGATATACGATGCCGTTTATCTGGCAGTGGAAAAGAAGGAAAGGGCTCAATTTGAGAAGCATTCCGATATAGTTAACCAATCCCAAGTATTTGCGGCTATCATCCAACCAGCCTTTGTGCTGATGGAGGCCCAATCCACCGTGTTCGAAATGCCTGGGGAACCCTTTCAACTCTACTTGATCATAGGGAACGAGCCAAAGAACGCCTTGCCCTCCAAGTGCATACCCAATCCCAGGAGATGGCGGATGTTCGTATAAAAGCCCAACCATATGGCAAATAGATATCCGCACTATATGCCGAGTCTCGTCAGGAAGCATGAAAGATACTAGAGAATGCACAGAAAAAGGCAGTCAATGCAGAGCGGGAGAGAAAGGTGGCAGAGCGAAATATGAAGAAGGACTTTGAGTGGAAATTCAAAGAATTCACTAGAGCTTTGAAGATGTAGCTCTCAGATGAGAGAACAAAGAGATCAGTATGCTTACTGGCCTGGTCACTATTTACACCTAAGGATGAGAATACCAAGCCTGTTGAGCAGTGATTCCACCTTTGATACACCGTAAGTAATGGCGTTGAAATATGGATCGAAGGGACTGTGACTCCAGAACCGAATAGTAATAAAGAGGTGGCAGGAGGCATTGGAAGAGACCCCCCAGGGGACTCTGAGTCTTCTAGCACCAGCTCGAGTAGCTGCAGCTCTTCCGATTGTGGAGACGATGTGCTCCCACCGCTTCCACCACCAAGAGGAACATTTCATTAAACCGGATGCAGAAACAGAATACATTGAAAAAATAAAGTCATTGCAGTACAAGGCGAATATCTGGGACTATATCGTCAACATGGAGGACTCAAACTACCATGTCTGCTTATCAGGGATTGCATGGCAGCAGGCTCTACACAGCGGACTCAAAGAAGAAATCAATGATCGAATATCCTTGCCACGGTTGTGCTGAGTGACGTTCGATGGTGGAGTGATGATCAGTGATTAATATAAAAGAATAAGCACTGCGAGAATGAAATCAGGTTTCGAACGAAAAGCTATAGCACGGCGAGAATGAAATCATGTTTCGAACGGAGACCAAAGCAGAGCAAGAATGAAATCATGTTTGGAACGAAAAGCTAAAGCACAACGAGAATGACATCAGGTTTTGCACGGGAAATGTCGGAATCGTGCAAAAGCGATTTACCAAGATAGCAGGAGTTCACAGGTATTATGGAACGAGTGAATTGCTGTATATGAACCAGGCGTTTGGCCGAGGATAAGTTTCTTTTTTCACTGGTTCTCTCGTCTATAAAACAATCAATTAGCTTCGGCTTTCACTTCATTTACACTGGGTGATTCTGGATCGAGTCTCTTGCGTACAGTCCTTGTTTCTTTAGCTACAGGCTATTCTCGACTCTGAGCTTTCCTACTCTTGGATTGTATACCCCAGAGATCCCCGAGCCCTGAACACTCGATAGCCAGCCCTGAATGTTTGACAGCAGAACGAGTGTAAAATCGATTCTACCGGATATATTCTTGTTTTATGTGCCGTGATCCTCACTGTTTAGGTTGCTATTATTGTCATCGCATTTGCAACACATCTGGCAAAGTTATTAAAACAGCAAGCAATTTCGAACATAGATTGGTCATCCAATCCTACTGGAGACACATCTGTTTATCTTGCTTGTGAACTGTTCAAAGACATACGAATTCAGATATTTTCGGCAACCAGTGCCACTTCTCAAAAACACATGAGCGAGAACAAAAGAACATGCGACTGTATATACTGTTGCTACTGTTCAGAAGGAGATGGGGACCTGGACCACGATTATCCAAATCCAACTATCCACTGCCACTGCGGAGCCAATCCGCATTGGACCGAAACACCTACCTGCAACTGCGGCATAGAGGAATTCGATATGTTTTTCGATTGCATCGAGTAACAAGATTGGATACTCTGTTTACTTTGGACTATCGATCTCAAATCCCTCTTGTGTTGGTATATTGCCCAACGGCAAGCAAATACGGTTTTTTAGTCAACATCGAAGCAATCAAAGAGTGTTAGTTAATCAACAAAAAAGATTGACAGCGATTCGCCATCGGGCGTTAAATGTGCTGGAACTCAAATAAGTGTATTTGGTGCGAAATTGCCCGTGTCAATGACTGCTTGATATACCGGAAAAGCGATACCTGGAGGCACATCTGTGACGAGTGCCTTGAAGTAGCCCAAATCTTCGGTTGGAGAATCGATAAATATCTACACCAATCACTGTTCGAAAATTGCAAAGATGTCAGGAAAATCTTCAAGAGCAACCCACGATGTGACCCTGACAGGGGCACTACAATTGGAACTGGAAAACGTAATACTGGCAAATATGGATCTCATGAACGAAGAGCAATTCAGGAGTCATATTCAGGTCATCAACACAGAACCAACATCCCATGTTCAGTTACCGACAACCAGCAGATTGAACGAATTGCAAAAGAAATAGCACTCTGTGAAGAATGCGCAGGTACGAATATTGGAGTTGTTGGCAAACGGAAACAAGGTCATGGAGGAACGGCAGAACCTCAAACAAGAGCTGCTTCTTACGCAACAGAAGTTAAAAACCACAGAGGACAGTGTGCCAGTTTGCACACATGGAGACCTGCAAGCCAAGATCACTAATCTAGAACAACGATTGGAAAACAGAGTACCAGAAGGGACGGAAAACCGCAGACGGGAACTAGAAGAAACAGAAGAACAGCTAAGGATCTGTGGAGAATAAAGAAACGAATATCGGGATCAGGTCAAGCGAGTATTTGCAGTGGCAGGAACATCGGATGGTGGCAACGGTGGTAGAGGACACAAAGGGAGTGAAATTTTCAGGTTCTCTGGAACAGACCAAAGGGTACTTCGAGGGTGGATGGCACAACTAGCCATGAAAATTGCGCATGAACCGGGACGATTCTGTAGCGAACAAACCAGCATGAGGTAAGTGGCAAATTGATCAGACGGCGTGGCCCTGAATCAAATTCAACCATACATCAACTGGAAAACTGGAGATCTGATGTTAGAGTCGCTAGAAAAATTACTGGACCTGTTGCAGTTGGCCTTCGGAGACCAATACATCTGGGCCACAGCGAATCGGGAACTGTTCAAACTTAAGCAAAAGGATCGAGAATTTGCCCAATATTACGCAGAATTCCAACGGTGGGTACCTGACGTTGATTGGAACAAAGCAGCCCAGTTGGAAGTCTTACGTCAAGGCGTATCTGAGGAGCTGAAGGACTCACTACAGAACTGCGACATTCTGTCAGACCTCACGGAATTTGTCAAAATGTGCTCAAACAGAGACTCCCAAATCCGCACCCGAGCTGCGGAGAGAAAGTTAGGAAGATAGGCAGCAGGGTCAAAGAAACACGAAACCACGAGCAACACTACACCTGCCCCAGATACAGCACCAGCAGGCACTGTGGTTGGTTACCATGGCCCTGCTCCAATAGACCTTTTAGCAGTGAAGGGGAGGATGATTACTCCGGAAGAACGTAAGCGGCCAAGGGAAGGACAACTTTGTATGTACTACGGTGATAGCAGGCACTTCGCAGCTTTGTGCCCAAGACAATGGAAAGTTGCATCGGCACAGGTGGGAGTAACACCTTTTAAGACAGCAGGAAACGAAATGGATGCAGAATCAGAAACATGGAAAGGCAAGCAAGTCAAGTTGGAAAATGTCAAGGCCAGTGCTATAAGGATGGCCATTGCGCTGGGCATGAATCTCCTTTGTCTACAGTTGTCAAATCTTGTTTTGGAATTTTGCAGATTTTGATTAGTAGTGCAGAAATCAAGGAGTCTTTAATGGAAAGCAAACAACATATTGTAAAATGTTCGCTGAAAATTGGAGACTGGTTAATCAACACACACACCTTATTCGACTGCGGAGCCACGGGAATAGCATTTGTGGATCAAGATTTCGTTTGCCATCATCAGTTAGAAGAAAAGGAATTACGAGAATCAAGAGAGTTAGAAGTTATCGATGGAAGACCCATCGAATCAGGAACCATCACGACAATGGCCAAGTTATACATAGGAACACGATCACACCAGGAAACATTACCCGTGTTTGTGGCCAAGTTAGGGTATTACCCGATCGTGCTGGGATTGCCATGGTTACAACCTCACTATGTCACGGTCAAATTCCAGAACCGAAGGATTGGCTTCGAAAGCAGTTACTGTCAACAGCACTGCCAGCTTCATTCGAGCATATGGGTATGGGGCAATCACATGGAAACAACAGCTGCAGTTCGGGAAGGGCCAAAATGAGACATCTGCACGGTAGCAGTATCACCTTTCGTGAACTAAATGGGAAAAGAGAAACTCAGGGTTTACACCGTCACGTTCTACGAAATCAACAAAGCCATATGAAAAATGATTTACAAGAAAAGCCTCTCGAAAAAGTTATCCCTAACGAGTACCATGAGCGGCTACCCTTGTTCAAGAAAGTAATCGCAGAAACACTTCCACCATACCGACCCTACAATCACAAAATCAATTTACAGGATGGCTTTACTGCACCGTTTTGACCCATTTACAGCCCATCTGGAGAAGACCTCCAAGTTTTAAAATGATGTATAGAGAGAAATTTGTCCAAGGGATTCATCCGGTCATCTTTATCAACTTGCGGAGCGCCAGTGCTCTTTGCTCCAAAGCCGGGGGGAGTCCTAAGGCTCTGCGTTGATTACCGAGACCTAAATGAAGGCACAATTAAACAACCGTTACCCCCGGCCATCAATTCAAGAAACCTTGCTAAGACTCTCGAAGGCCCGCTATTACACCAAGTTGGATGTCCGTGATGTGTATAATATGATTAGAATCACAGAAGGAGACGAATGGAAAACGGCTTTCAGAACTCGATATGGACATTGCCAATTCTTGGTTATGCCCTTTTGACTCACCAATGCGCCAGCATCATTTTGAGAATTTATCAATGATACACTATGCCCCTTTGTGAACATATTCTTACACGGCCTTTTTAGACAACATTTTCATTTTGAGCGATAATCTGAAAGAACATAAAGAGCACATTAGAGCGGTAATTACATCACTCAAGGAAGCTGGCGTTTACCTAAAAGCAGAGAAGTACAAGTTTCATAAGGAAGAAGTCAAATATCTAGGATTAATCTTTGGAGTAAACGGAATCAGAATAGACCCAGAGAAAGTCCAAGCAGTTGAAATCTGGGAAGCACTGGAGAAACTCAAAGAAGTCCAAGCCTTGTTAGGCTATGCTAACTTGTACGGATGGTTCATACGGAATTACAGCAGAGTGGTACAACCACTGACAAAATGTATGAAAAAGTTAGTAACTTTTCACTGGGGACCAGATCAACAAAGGGCATTCACAGAACTCAAAAGGGCCTTTACGACGGCACCAGTGCTAGCCCATTTCGATTATGAAAAGGAGATAGTCCTCAAAAGCCATGCCTCCAGTTACGTATCCACAGGAGTTCTCTATCAGTACGGCAATCAAGGAGTGCTACACCCAGTTGCCTTCTTATCCAAGAAACATTCACCCGCCAAAGCAAATTACGAAATCTACGACCAAGAATTAGGGGCGATAGTCAAAAGCATGGAACAATGGAGACCCGAATGCGAAGATTCAGCACATCCGATCAAGATTCTTACCGATCACAAGAACCTGGAGTACTTCATGACGTCGAAACTGTTAAATTGAAGGCAGACCAGATGGTCCGAATTTCTGTCAAGGTTTAAATTTAAAATAGTTTACCGGCCAGGAAAGCAAGGCCAAAAACCCAATGCACTTACAAGAATGCCAGGAGACATCCCTGCGAATGGGGGGGCAGAAAAAACATAGCAAATCGTGCCAAATACGGAAAACCTCGACAAGAAGATACGCATAGGGTTAATCGTGGCATTCGCAGAAACAGTCAACCTGGATAGCGACTCTGTAAGCTCCGAACAGCTATGGAAATGGATAAAAAATGTATTTCAGCACTGTCAATATGACAGTACCAAAGGACTATGTACGTATAAGGATCAGTCGCCGGAAATCGCTGAAATACAAATCCAACCAACCGACAAGGATAAGCTCAAGTGGATTCAAGAATGCCATGACTCCACGGTCGCAGGACATCCAGGACGAGCAAAAACCTTTGACTTGCTAAGCCGAACTCACTCCTTGAATCAGATGAGGAAGGACGTGGATCGCTATGTACGCAACTGCCACACCTGCAAACGCAGCGAGGCAACCCACTGAAAAACGTATCGCTTGTTACGACCATTCAAAATTCCAGATCAACCATGGAAAGACTTGAGTATGGACTTCGTAGTCGGACTGCCAGAAAGTGAAGGGTCAACGCAGTATGGGTAGTGGTCAATGGCCTATTGAAGATGCGACATTTAGTACCCTGTACGGATGAAGTAGAAGGAAAGAAGCTGGGTGAATTCTACGTCAAAGAAGTGTTCAGACTGCACGGACTGCCCGAAACAATAGTGTCCAATCAATGACCGCAATTGGCTTCAGCATTCTGGACACAGGTCTGCGAAAGATTGTGAATCGAACAAACATTGTCAACTGCAAGTCATCCCCCGACTGACGGCCAAACTGAAAGAGTCAATGCAGTAATGGAACAGTATTTCCAAAACTTGGTTCATTACCAGCAGGACGATTGGTTTCGGTGGTTACCATTGGCAGAATTCGCAGCTAACAATCATACCTCGGAGACGACCAATTGCACCGCATTTTTTGGCAACTATGGCTTTCATCCACGAATGACTTTCGGCCAACATTCAATCAAAGATCCTAACGATATTTGCGAAGTCAATGCCCAATAGATGGCCCAACAAATGGAACAACCTTTTCGCGAACTCAGAGCCGAGATGAAAAGGGCCCAAGCTGTACAGTCCGAACAAGCCAACGAGTCCCACAGGGTCGGCACATCACTGGAAGCCGGCAATAAACTTTGGCTGGACGCACGAAATATATCAACAACCCGACAATGCACGCAACTCGATTGGAAACGCATAGGACCATACAAAGTAACCGAAGTCATCAGTCCCTGGGCCTATCAAATGAAATTACCCAATCAGCTACTGATCCACGATGTCTAACTGATATCTCTGTTGGAGAAAGCGGCTCAAGACCCTCTCCAGTATCAAAAGCAAGAACCACCACCACCAGTAATAGTAGATGGAGAAGAAGAGTACGAGGGCGAACGGATAGATGATTCCAGGCTGTTTTGAAAACAGTGACAGTATTTGGTGAAATGGCGGGGCTACGACGAACGCAGTTGGGAACCCGTGGTCAACGTTGACGGGCTTGAAGATATCGATCAGTTCCATACCGAACAACCTGGCAAGCCTGGGTCGTGAACCGCATAGGTACTCTGCATTGAAGAGGGGGAGCTACTGTCACAGTTGTGCTGAGTAACGATCGATGGTGGAGTGATGATCAGTGATTATTATGAAAGAATAAGCACGACAAGAATGAAATCAGATTTCGAACAAAAAGCTAAAGCACAGGGAGAATGTAATCAGGTTTTGAACAGAGACTAAAGCATGACGAGAATGAAATCAGGTTTCGAACGAAAAGCGAAAGCACGACGAGAATGAAATCAGGTTTCAAACAGGAAACGACGAATTTGTGCAAAAGCCATATACAATGATAGCAGGAGTTCGGAGGTATTATGGAACGAGTGAATTACTGTATATAAAGCAGGCCATTGGCGGAGGATAAGTTTCTTTCTTCACTCGTTCTCTCGTCTATAAAACAATCAATTAGCTTCAGCTTTCACTTCTTTGGCACTTGGTGATTTGGGATCGAGTCTCTTGCATACAGTCCTCGTTTCTTTAGCTACAGGCTATCCTCGACTCTGAGCTTTCTGACTCTTGGATTTTATAACACCTAGAACCCTAAGCCCGGAACACTTGATACCCAGCCCTGAATCCTTGACAAGTCATTTCGAAGATGACACCAAACAATGATGCCAAATATCAATCACTGCTCGAACAAGTCGGCCATGCAACTGGAAAACACCTGCAAGAACAGCACCCACACAAAGATCACAAACCCAAAGATAAAAAGAACACTAAGAGAAAGTGTGATGATGTTGGCGATGATAAGGGGAATCAAGGCAAGATGAACTTTGAGAAAGGTTCTGACTCCAAGAAACCTTGAACAGAAAAGAAGGGTCCTAAGCCAGTCAATATGGACAAAGGTGAAGCCCTGACAGCCATTACGGAATCTTTGCTGAAAGCACAAGCCAAGCGCAACAAGTGCAAGTGCTGCGGTTTTTCAGAGCACCAATGGATATTCCTATAGAATGCTATCAAGATCTCCTCTAGCAAGGAGAAGAAGAAGAACGAAAAGCCTAATGTGGAAACGCTAAAATTAACCACCTCTTCTTCGAAGGTCAAGCCCAAGAATCTGGCTGCCCAATTTACGAAACCAGCAGCAGCCTCAAGCTCTCGAGTGTTTCACGAGGTTGACTCCGATGGTATGGCGATTGACGAATGAAACAAGTTTCTTTTGTCTTCTCTGTGTTTCATAGAATTGCAGTTTTTTCTATGGGGTTTTTGAGGTACAGATACCTCCTTTTGTATTTATGGGTACAGATATTCATATTTCTTTGGAATTACATGGGTACAAACATCGCTGTTTCTTTTGGGTTTTAATTTGGGTGTTACCAATGCGGTCATTGGTATTATAGCTTTCGATATTCAATGTACTTTCTTTTCAACTGTTTAGGAAAGAGTACCTGAGGACGAGTTCAATACTCTAAATATGCTGGTCATATGGTATCCAAGCGTGACAAGTGATATGCAGTTACCATCGAACTTGATTAAAACTCATTCAAAACTTATTCATCAACCAGGACCCATGGCAACCGGAGCTGTGTCAAAAGCCAGATCACCATGGTTCTCAACCGAAAAGATCGAAAACGCAAGGCTGTGGCCAGCACACCTCAGCCCATATTCAAGAAACCAACGCAACAATTACCACCTGAACGAAAGACAGGTTGAAGACCCACAATATGCATGTTTGCAAGCTTTCGACACCAGAAGAATGTCCCTGTAAGGGTTCTCTTGAATACGGGGTGTGATTCACCTATGATGTCGAAGTAGTTGGCCAATTTACATGGTGTCCCATTAGTGACTCAAACAGAACCAAAGATAGTTGAAAACTTGAATGGAAAATGAGTAGAAGGAGCAGGTTGGCAGAATACCTTCACCGTCACTCAGCAGTATGAAATCCATTATACAAAATTAATCTTCGAAATTGGTGAAATGAAGGATTTGTCTGATATCATGTTACCTTACTGGTGGATCGCCAAGCATGGAGCACTCAGGGTAGTTTCTGAAGAAAATGATAAGCTCCAGTTTGCGTCAAAAAACTGCCACCAATACTGTACAGAGACAGCAGTATCTTTGTTCTCAATCGAATATGACGATTCTATTTTGAAATTTGGTATTCATTCTGGGTAGATTGGGGTTATTGGTTCAATGTATGTCAACGCGGCACATGAAATTGAAATTGATTGGGTAGAACAAATTCCATGGCAACACAGAGATTTCAAAACATCATACAACGGAGAAATGGCCAATTCCCTTCCATCTCATCAATCCTACAATCATGCCATTGACTTAACAGATAAAGAACAATCTCCGTGGGGTCCCATCTACGCTCTCTCAGAAATGGAGCTTTCAGTCTTGAAAGAATATCCAAAGGCAATGCTTAATTCTGGACAGATCCGTCCTAGCAAGTCACCTGTGGGTGCTTCTATACTCTTTATTCCAAAGCCACACGGAAGAGGCTTACTATTGTGCGTGGATCACGGAAGTTTAAATCGCATGACGATTATAAACCAATATCTATTGCCACTTATGAACAAATTCAGAGACCCGGTTGCTGGATTGAGGATTTTCACCAAGATTGATTTGAAGGCAGGGTACAACCTCATTCAAATGGAACCTGGTGATCAATGGAAAATGGCGGTTCGTACAGGATATGGACATTATGAATACCTAGTTATGCCCTTCAGGTTGGTAAACGCGCCAGCTACCTTCCAAGATATGATTAATGAGATCCTGCAAGATCCAATTCATCATGGAGTAGTTGTCTATATAGATGATATCGTTATCTATACAGAAAACAAAGAAGAGCATATGCAATTGACTCAAGAAGTCGTTCATGAATTATAGCAAAAACATTTGGCTATAGCGCCTGATAAGTGCAGATGGCAACAGAAACAAGTTGAGTTCCTTGAGTATCCCATATCAGGAGAAGGTGTCAGTATGTCAGACGACAAGATTGATACTATTCCTAAATGTGAGATTCCAGAATCTGTCAAGGACGTCCAGTCTTTCCTCGGATTCGCCAACTTCTATTGACACTTCATTGTAGCATTTTCAAAGATATTCCATCCCTGATCGGAGTTAACCAAGAAAACAAACAAACAGTTTGACTGGAGAGCAAATCCCTGAAATCAAATAGCCTTCGATATGCTAAAGAAGTACTTCACTGAGGCTCCCATATTACGGCACGTTGAACCTGTTTGGCCTGTTGTTATTGGGATTGATGCAAGTTATTTTTCAATCAGCGCAGTACTCTCCCAAGTCATGGATGGACAACTGCAACCTTTAGCTTATCACTCTCGAAAGATGGATAAAGCCGATATCAACTACACAACCCATGACAAAGGGATACTGGCCATTGTATCTGCGTTCAAAAAATGTAGATGATATCTGGAAGGTGCAGCTCATCCACTCAGTGTCATCAATGATTACAAGAATATCAATGTGGGTAAATGGACCCTGTCGTATATGTAGAAGTGAATGTTATCGGTGATGCAGCTGAAGTTTTGCTAAAGCTAACTACACGAGTGGCCTGCAGAGCCGCACTAATGTAGCGGAGCCACACCATAACATGACCACCTGCATCACAACCTTCTCCAATCATCTTCGAGAAACCTCCTGAAGAAACCAAACACCCTGATCAAAAACAAACATGCCTCTGTGACGTCTCTTGACAATCTGACAAAAAAGAAAACAATTGGAGCTTTTCCTGTCTCGCCACCGCGACTGAGAAACAAACAAATCAAACTCGAAATCTTCCTCCAAAGAAAATGAAACTTGCTTCTCACATCTTCTTCAATCTTGCTTTCCTCTTCACCTTTGGCCAACTGCCTATTTCTTTCCAGTACTGCTTCACTGTTTTCTTTGCTTTTGCCACATTCTCCTGTGGTTTCCATATGTTATCCTTCTCGTCCCATCCTTCCCATTTCATTTTGTATTCCCAACCGGTGCCATCAGAACTTGCCTGGTGATTTGCGATTGATTCGATGGCATAACTTGTGCCTGTGTGGCTCATCTGTACCGGTGGAGGTGGCAGACGCCAAACAACCTTTAAATCGTCTGTGCGGTCAATCTTGAGCCTGCTGACATTAACAGTATCATGGATCATCATGTCATTTGGAAGATCCAGTTCAACAGCGTTCTTCTGTAATCGGAGGATCTTATATGGGCCAATATAACAATGTACCAGTTTGCGGCACATAGGGTTGATATTGGCGTATATGATTGGCAGATCCTTTGTACCTAAAAATACCTTGGCACCGGCGGTGATAGCAGGATCGATTGGGCATCATGACTTATTAGCCTCAGCCATCTAGTCATCCTGAGCATCGCGGAGTTCGTCTCCCATGACTCCCAAAATGCACTGCAATCGTTCGACAAATCCACAGCCTTGTAAGGTTTTTGCTGATTCATTGGCCTGCAGCCATTGGAGGTCTGCCATTGGGTCTAACTGCAAAGGCGGCGCATATCCAAGGTCGAGTTAAAAAGGCATCTGCTTTGGGAAATGGTATACGGAGGAATTGTGAGCATATTCTGCCAGAGGAAAATAGTTGATCCAATTGGCCTGATAGTGAGTTGCGAAGCCTCACTAATAATGCACAAACGTCTTGTTTGAGTTCTTCAAGAGACCATCCGTGTATGGATGGTACGCCGTAGACATGAGCAGCTTCATCTGCAGAATCCGCGAAACTTCTCTCCAGTGGTTTGCTGTGAAGCGAACATCAGGTTTTGATACAACCTCTTGTGGCACTCTGTATACGCAGACGATGTTGTCGATGAACATCTGCGCGAAGGCCAGGGCATCGATTGTTTTCTTGCAGG
The DNA here is from genome assembly GCA_015178995.1 of Trichophaea hybrida. Taxonomy (NCBI): domain Eukaryota; kingdom Fungi; phylum Ascomycota; class Pezizomycetes; order Pezizales; family Pyronemataceae; genus Trichophaea; species Trichophaea hybrida. Next base: position 179,259 of record WHVE01000009.1, on the reverse strand, counting down.
CTCCCTAATGTGCTTTGTTTGTCATATGGTCGATAAACGTTACAATGCAGTTGTGTCCCTTTCCTGAGATCGGTAGGTTGGTTATGAAGTCGATGCCAATTTTTTGCGAATGACCTTTGGCAATAGGAAGTGGTTGCAGGAGGCCCATTGTTTTCGTGCTCCGGTGGTTGGTTTTATGATATCAGTTGCAGCCTGCAACGTATCGCTGGGTATTGCACCATATATTGTTCCAGAAATATCTGTCTTTCATGCATAAATACGTTCAGTCTGCACCAAAGTGTCCCCCTGCATGTGTGTCCTGGGCTTCATGAAGGATTCGTCACTGCATTATCTTCGGAATACACAGCCGCCCTCTCTTGGCATGTTTCTCTGACTCTCCTTCTTCCTCCTTCTCTTTTGCCCTTATGGTTTTCTCCACCCTATCTTCCTCTTCCTTTTTCTCTGCCCCTGCATCTTTCTTCATCTCTTTCTTTTCCATCTTTGTCTTTGTTCTTGTTTCTTCTTCTTCGTCCTTCATCCTTGCCCATGCATTATTCTCCACCTCTTTCATCTGAGCCTTTTCCTTTACCATCGTTTCTTCTTTTCTGTCCTTTATCCTTGCCGTTGCATTATTCTCCACCTCTTTCTTTTCCAAATCTCCACGTAACCACAATGAGCCAGTCCCTTCCAAATGGAAACGTTGCGCTGACACCCATAGTTTGTGTTCTTTGGTAGATGCTGTGCGTGATGGGGGGTGGGGACTTGGGCTGGCCAACAAATGTGCAATAGGCCCGAACCATTTGTTGTCAATTATGCCTGCCTTGATGTCATCAATCCATTCTCCAGCCATGGTAACTTCAACTGCCATTACATTGCAATGCTCAAAACAAAAATCCGGGCAGCGAGATCACACGTCCGCAACCTGATTCTTGATGCCCATGAAGTGCTTAACCTCCAAGTCAAAATTCTGGAGAACCATCAGGATATCCATCTGATGCACAGTGAGGTGTAGTTGTGTGAGGATCCAATACAAGGTTGCATGGTCCATATATATCGAATATGGCCGCTCAGCTCCATGTAGATTGAATTCCAAATATAATACTGCGTCCCAGATGCCTAAAACTTTTCTGGTGTATGCAGCGTATCGCGTCTCCGCATCATGTAATTTCTGCCTGAAATAGCCCAGTACCTACTCGGCTTTGTTTTGCACCTGCAAGAGCACTGCGCCCAACGCATATTGGCTAGCATCGACATGTAGGCAATATTTAGCTTTGGGGTCTGGTAGGGCATGGACTGCAGCATTGCAGAGTGCCTTTTTGCGGGTGTAACAAGCATGCTGGCATTCTCTATTCCAGTCGAATGAAGTGCGGAAGACCTTGTGCGGCTCTCCAAGTCGCCGACCAAAGTCCCCTGTTCATTACGGAGGAGTGCAGATGGTGTACAGTGGCATGGCGATGGGAACGTAGTGTTCGATCAATTTTCTATAGTATCCAGTGAGCCCCAGTAAGCCTCTGACGTCATTACTGTTTTCAGGTATGGGCCAATCCATGACTACATGGGTTTTATGTTCCTGGGCATGGATGCCGTCCTTGTCAATATCAAAGCCACAGAAGTCAACTTTCTGACGCGCCCAGGGATATTTGGCACGTTTGGCCTGGAAACCATGGTCCGCCAACAGGGTCAGCACTTCTCGAATATGTACAACGTATTCCGCTCGGGTATGGCTGTGAATCATAATATCTTCAAGATATACGACAATGAACTTGCATTTCATTTGCTCCAGAATGTCATGCATCATGTGCATGAACTGACTCAGTTCATTCGCTAGGCCAATTGGAAGGATTCGCCACTCGTATAAGCCGAATTTGGTGGTGAAGGCCATCTTGTGTTTATCGGCTGCTGCAATGCTAATTTGATGATAACCGGCTGCCAGGTCCAATATAGAGAACCAGCAGGAGCCATGCACCGAGTTGTGTAAATCCTTGATGTATGGGAGAGGATAACAGTCGTTGACAGTTATGGCATTTACTGCGCGATAATCGATGCACATGCGCAATGTTGTGTCAGGCTTTGGCACAAATAATACTGGTGAGCCGAAATTGCTTTGAGAGGGCTGAATCCAACATCAGCGAATTGCCTTGTCTATCTGCTTCTGAAGCTCCTCTTCTTTGTGCGGAGAAATACGATATGGTGAGCCAAACGGTATTTTGCCATTTGGGTCTGTCTTAATTACCAAGTCGGCCTGCCTTCCTTTCTGTGAATGTGTATAAGTTGGCTTACCAATGAGGCCCTGGAATTCTGTCAACATTTTGGAAATTCTCCTGGTGGCTCATCCGTGGGATGGGTGTCGCCATCGCCACAGTGGTGAACATTATTTAGAAAGTCCTGTTGCAACCGGTAGGCCAATATCATTTTGAGATCCACCTTCCATATGATGTGGATGCCCATGAACTTGGCCTGCTCCATTATACCATCGTTGACATCTAAGTGGCACAAGCCCAGTAGATCGTATAATCGACATACTTCTCTTTCCTCATGGAAATTAATTGCTATCTACATTTCGTTGTCGCCATGGTCGATTTGATAACAGTAGTATATGTCTCGTATCCATCTTTTGCCATGCACGATATCAAAGCCCTTGACATCATAGACCGTAAATTCTGGCTCGTAGACATATGATGAACCAAGTTGTAATTTCGATTTCACTCGTTGGCGTTTCTCTATCCCATCCTCTGCATTGATGTTGCCAGTCTCCACAATCATCCATCCTGTATCTTTTGTATTTAGGGCGGCCCCTTGACGTCTCAGCTCTTGAAGAAACGTCCGACCATCGTAATTCTCCGACGCACAATTGTCCTTCACAACTCTTGCCTTCTTGCTGCTCCACCATTTCCGCTCTGTTTGGTATAGTATTGTTCAATTGGACCTTAGTAGATTGACCAAGGCGTCGTCGAGTTTACTGACTTTCAAGTGGTGATAACCGGTGAAAAACTTGAATTGACTATCTGGCACATGCTTGCCACCCTTTTTTGACAATACCATACATAATGGTGTTTTTATGTGATGTTCAGCCGCAGCTACTGACCTCCTTTGACTGTTTCCGCCTCGGAGTCCGAATCTGATGGACTCTCCAACTCACTTCCCGCCTCGCTATTCGTCTCCCGCTTAACCTCTATCTCCTCAGCAACCAGTCCACTCTCTGTCCAACCGGTTGGCGTACCTCCCTTATGTTATTCCTTGCACAGGCGGCCAGACTTAGCTTTCGTGACATCTTTGTGGGCCAAGGCCTGTTCAAGCAGCTTCTTGATCAAGTCGCGGTTCGGGCAATTGCGAGAGATATGACTAGCTTGACTGCAATTGTAGCAGGTTAGATGGTCGTCTTTGGCCGTGCCAGTTGTGCCTGTTGTACTACCTTTCTTGGACTACATATTTCTCGCTGAATCTTTTGTATTAGTGTTCGCATAACATGCGCATGCAAGTTGAGACATATTGTGAGACGTGTCCCACAAAGCAAGGTGCTCCATGCTCTGCTCAAGGGTTGGAGTGCGCTCGCATATTCCAATATACTGGACTAAGTCTTCATAAACTCCTGGGTTTTCTATTTCGATTTTATACCCATAAGCGTTGGCTAAAATTCAGGCTGGCATTGGCTGGTGCGGGTGTAATTTTGAACGGAGGTGATGGAAACGCTTATTGAACTTTGTGACACATTCTCCCATCTTCAGGCTCTGCTTCTCCCATTCACGTTTGACAGAGTCCATGGCATTGAACGGAAAATACCTAGCTTTGAACTCTGTGCAAAAGGTTGACCATTCGATGCGCATGCTCATTGGGAAATGATGCATAGCCCAGATTGCTGCGTTGCCTTTTAGCTGCAGCACTGCTTGCTCACCCCAACCTGTTGTGCCAACCCATCTGATGGCCTGGGCTGCATTTTTGAAGTGTCGTTCTAAAGGGAATAGAAAGGCAGTGACATCATTCAGGATTTGTTTGCCATCATACATTGGAAGGTTAGACAACCTAACTGAGAAGCCACAGCTTCCTGACAGGGCAGGGGTCGGTTCAGAAGAGCCACGGATCCCAGATAAGGTTGGGGTCGGTTCGGTGAACATATTAGGCACTGGAGTCGCATGAACGTGAGTAGTTGTAAGTTGTTGAATGACGTGCACCAACGCTCTCAACTCGGATTGAAGCTTGCTTTTCTTGGAAGAAAGACTTTTGACTTGGTGTAGCAGCATATGTTTTTCTAGCCGGAGCTGTGCAATGGCGGTGTGGTCAGTGGTGTGCTCCTGTTCTGACTTGCACCTCTCCAATGTGGCAGCATGACGCTTCTCGATCCGGAGCTCTTCTTCCGACTTGACAATTTCTTGGTGAGCTGCCGCTAACTCTTTGTTCGGGTCATGGACTGGCTCAGCCACCCTCAACTGCTTGACTTGAGTGGCTGAGCTTTCGTTGAGTTTGCAAATCTTGGATAATCTTTCAGTTTATTCAAGACTCTCCAACAGGCCAGCATCAATGATCTCCAGCTAATCGTTCTCGGCAGCCTTGATCCAGTTGATGCCTTGGTCAGACAAGTGCCCTGGGCCATCGTCAATGACATTCTTTCGTTCCGTAACTCATTCCGCCGTGTGTAGTTCTGCAGGTTCGGAGCCCACAGTGGCCAACATAGTGAACTTGCTGCTATACCTGATTGACTCGGCGTAGTCAATTGTGCCCATAAAACTGACAACCTGCTCGTCGTGTACATCGTGTGTGTCGTGTGCGTCATGTATATTGTGTGTAGCAGGAAATGTTGCGCAGACAGAGGGCACGTGCGAAGCCTCCGAACCGCCAGCATTCCACTTGTTTGAGGGCAAACAGAGTGAATCAACAATCGTGCGTTGTGTTCAATCGCTTCTGATGCTTATGAGGCCGTCAGATGTCGAGTGTTGCTACCAACGTGGGTAAATGGACCCTTTTGCAGGTATAGAAGTGAATGTTATTGGTGATGCAGCCGAAGACTCGCTAAAGCTATCTACGAGAGCGGCGCGCAGAGCCGCACCAATGTAGCACTGCCGTACTGTAACATGACCACCTGCACTTAAATATTTTACGACTACATAGATCGTTAATCAGAGACAAGCCTGCTGGGCTCAAGAGTGGGCGGGATATGATTTTGAAATATTCTACAGAGCCGGTGATGCAAATGGAAAACTGGATGCATTATCCAGGCGTTCGGAGTACTGCTTTAAAAGAGAGGGAGGTAGTGCTGAAGAAAACAAATACCACCTTATCCACCGCGTTCGAAGACCTGATCAGTTGGTAACTTCTCAAGGAGAAATAGTGCAAGTCACAGCGATGAAGTTACGTGGCGAACCGATTGCAATTTCTTCTGCAAAGTTGAGAGCAATTCCGTTATTCAAGTTCAATTCATGGCTGTTAGAAGCAGTGGTCAGTGGCACTAACGATGATGCTGAATGGCAAAAAGAGTCCATCCAAGCAATGGAAGATAACCCAAGCTCACACATTCTATTCGAAGATAAAGCCCTTTATAATACTGGGACACTGTGGATTTCGGACCATCTGCAGTTGAAGAAACAGATATTGGAAGCAGATAATGATTCAAAAGAGGCTGGACACATCATGCAGGATGCGAACATTGAGCTGGTCAGACGAGATATCGTTAGGACAGCAATGGAGAAATTCATCTAAGATTATGTCCGCTCATGCCCTGAGTGCCAAAGAAACAAAGCAGCTCACCATGCTCGCCACAGACTTCTACAACGCCTCGAATAAGCATACTGCCCATGGGATTCAATTTCCATGGACTTCATTATCGAATTTCTGGTATCAGATGGATGATCATCTGTATGGGTAATCGTCGATCGATTTACAAAAGTGGCTCACTTCATTCCATTGAAAGATGGTGAGAATAAAGCTACAGACCTGGTCAGAATCTTCTTGAAAGACGTATGGAGATTTCATGGTCTACCAGCGAACATAGTGTCAGATCGGGATTCTTGGTTCACCGCTGCGTTTTGGTCCTCGTTGGTCGAAGCTCTTGATATTAGGTTAATGATGTCTTTGACGTTCGACCCTCAAACGGACGGGCATTCCGAAAGAGTCAACACAACACTGGACTGCTATCAGCGGAATTACTGCCATTACAAGAAGAATCTCTGGTCTGAGATATTACCGATGGCAAAGTATACCTACAACAACTCTCTCACCACCGCTATGGGAATGTCACTGTTCTTTGCAAACTTTGAGTTCAATTCTCCAATCAATTGGTCCATCGAAGCAGAAGCAAAGAACCTGGCATCTAGGAACTGTATTCACTCGATGACCAGTATGCATGCACTGTGCCATAAGGGCTTAGAGCAAGTATGGGAGACAATGGGGAAGTACCATGATAGGTATGCTAAGAAACCTCCAAAGTATTTGATTGGTGACATAGTTATGCTAAATGGGAAGAACCTCAATACTCAAATACCATCTAGGAAACTAAATGCAAAGCTTCATGGACCCTTCAAGGTCTCGATGGTGCTCTCGCCCACCGCTATTAAACTTCTGTTACCGAATCGATAGTGTCTTCTCAATACCTTCCATGTATCACTCATTGAACCGTATCGACTTGCCACCAACCCTACTGGACCTACACCTGAACTTGATTCACCCAGCGAGCAGAATGAGTTTGGTTAGGATGTAGATCGCAACGAGTGCAAAACGAGTTATGAAGTCGAAGAAACCATGGGCAGCCAGTATAGCAAGGAATGGAAACAGGTTTTATATCTGGTCAAGTGGAAGGGATATCCAGAGGAAGCAGACTGGACTGAGAAATGTTATGAGAACCTCGACGACAAGAGACTGTTAATGGAGTATCACAGACCGAATCCTCAGGCTGCAAAGGATTACAGGATCAAGTGAAAACAGTTGACCTAGTACCTGTTCCCCATGAAGTGTTTTTAACAGCTAGCAAGCCACCTGACAAGGGATTTGGTTTTGGGCACAAGGGGTCATATTTTCCAGACCATGATTGAAAGCTGGATTTGGTTTTGGGCATGAGGGGTCATATTTTCCAAACCAAGAAAAAGATGGATTTAGTTTTTAAGGACACATGGGGTCAAGATTTTTCCAAATCAGAGAAAAAAAATGAAACCAAAGTGTCTAGGATGGACGCAACCCAATTGATCAATTCTGCTTGCTGCCTTATATCTCATCTGGACGTAAACAAACTGATTGGTTGATTGTGCTTGCATGGTTCAGCTGGTCAAAGGGAAATAGTCTGTGCTAATTCACTATGTCAAAGATTTCGAATATGTCACTTCACCATACTGGATCACGTTTCACCAAAGGCAACGAAGAGCAGATGAGTATTGAGCATGGCCGTTCAGATACGAACTCTCAAAGAACGGATGTAGTGTTACACCTAGCAAGTTCACAGCGGGGTCATATATATTCACCGATGATTTCCCAGATTACATATCGTTGCCTATCACTCGTCTTGGATGCCAGAGCCAATCTTTTTGCATGGCTAGAAAACGAACACCCACAACATTGATAAGCATTGATGGCTAGTTAATGGCCACGGTCGGTTCTGCTGCGAATCGCCGAAATAAAATGGACAGCCAGCAAACAGCTGAATGTCATCGGCCAAGAAGCTGACAACAAACGGACAGCTGGCAAACAACTGAATGGCACCAGACAACAGCCGATGACTGCCAGAGGCCAAATAATACGTGCTGACTCAGTACCGCAAAGCTGCTCTCTATCAAAAGAGGCCTCTTCATCGGAAGGTCATCAATTCAAATAGATACCACTGGTTCGGAGGCACAAGCCCGCAAGCTTTATGTCATCAAGAATACCAATGGTCTGATTATAATCCAATGACGATAAGGATGCTAGAGAATCGAGAGATCGAGGACCATGGTAGTTGCAAATGTGCGGACATTGATTCGCAGGAGGTCTGAAGACGGTCACAGTGCTGGAGCTCTTGAGTCAAGTGTAGATAGAAGTATTTGTTAGTAGCAAAGACGACAATATAAAGACCTTGGGTTCTTGGAAGGTAGAAAGGGCATCAACCTTCTCAGCGAAGATAACAAGCCTTAACAATATATGCATTGAAAAGCTATTCTTTTTGTTCAGAACCATTTAGTGATTTCACATCCCAAGTGAACCTCCTAATCTACCTTCAAAGCAAGTCCCAAATACAGTATGGATACTACTTTGACTTGGCAAACCTGGGGCGAAGCTCCTGGTATTATAAATATGACCAGAGATGTCCATAGGATGATTGTCAATTATTTTTTCAGCCACAATATATTTGCCATATGGTGAATGAACTTCAACACAAATGGTTTTGGCAATATTACTAGCAGGCTACACAAGCTGCCCAAGAGATATGCGACTGCTGCCACTGATAGAAGCAGTACAGTGGGTTGTGAAGTCAAGCAAGAGATAGTACTTGACTGGATACAGAAGGGAGTAACTATATTCGAAGATATTTGCAATTTGTTTATCAATGACAATATTCTCCAGAGGTGTTTGGTCAACTCAATGTTAGCATATTTAAATGTCTCAAATATATTAATCGACATGAATAACTTGCAAACATGCCTTGCCACTTCAATCCATATTATTGGGATAACTATCGAAGAATTCAATGTCTAATTGACATACAATGAAATTGAAACTACTGGAGAAAAGTCAAGGATTCAGGGTTCAGTATTGAGGGTTCAGGGCTCGAGGTTCTAGGGTTATAAAAACCGGAAGCCAGGTGGTCGAGGAATCCAGGAGTAGCCTGTACCTAAGAAACGAGGACTGTATGCAAGAGACTCGATCCAGAATCACTGAGTGTGAAAGAAGTGAAAGCCAAAGCCAGTTGATTGTTTTTATAGACGAGAGAACGAGTGAAGAAAAAAACTCATCCTCTGCCGAACGCCTGATTTATATACAGTAATATCACTCGTTCCATAATACACCTGAACTCCTGCTTTATTTGTACACCACTTTCGAACGATTCCGTTGTTTTCCCGTAAAACCCTGATTCGAAACCTAATATCATTCTTGTCATACTTTAGCTTCCGTTCGAAACCTGATTTCGTTCTCGTTGTACTTTAATCTTCGTTTGAAACCTGATTTCATTCTCGTCATGCTGTAACTTCCGTTTGAAATGTGATTTCGTTCTCGTCGTGCTTTAGCCTCTATTCGAAACCTGATTTCATTCTCGTCGTGCTTTATCTGTTCTATTATTCACTGATCATCACTCCACCACCGATCGTCACTCAACACAACTGTGACAACAACAGGAATGGTATATGGGACTAGTATTGGCAAAGAAGTGGATTGATCTGAGTTGAATCAAACCAAGGCTATGTTCGGAGGCGGTTTGATTTGAATGAACCCTAGCCACCGATGCTGTCATTTGATTTGTTACTATTATAACCATGTATCTTGGTGGTTCATAAGCGGTTTGTGAAGGATCCTCAGTGAAGTTTGTGGTGCATAGAATGCCCAAGATTGATCTCGTTCAAGTTCATACGTGCTGTTATGCACTTCTATCGTGCTTTATCATCGCCATCAACTCGGTTACAGTCATACTGAGAATGCAATGTGATGCAATGGAGTGACGCAATCGGTTGCATCATAAAAGCTCATACCACCTCATAACAGCTTACTCATGCTTATGCAAGGGTATATATGCTTGATCATTGCCAACTGCAAATGCGATGCAACATCGCAACACCATGAACTCACAGTAGTCAATTGATTATTTACTCTCATGTACTTGATTTGCTAATTTATTGATAACTATACTAAGGAAGATCTTGGATGCCCTTGGCACAGCACTTGGACGTGATAGAGCCAGGCTGGTACTGGAATGGCTGGAGATGGTTGAACTGTGCTGGCTTTCGGCAGGCTGATAATGACTGAGCTGCACTGGATCTCGGCTGGCTTTCGGCTGGCTGGAGATGATCGAGTTGGACTGGATCTTGGGTGGCTCTTGGCTGGCTCTCGGTTACCTGGAGATGATCAAGCTGGACTGGATCTCGGGGGCTGGCTGGAGACGATTGAGCTGGGTTGGCTCTCGGCTGGCTGGAGATGATCGATGAGGCTGGCATTCGGCTGGCAGGAAATGATTGAGCTGGACAGGATCTCGGCTGGCTGATGCCTGGCTTGACACAGTCGAGCTGTGCTGGTTCTCAACTGGCTGGAGATGATCGAGCTGGGCTGGCTCTCAACTGGCTTGATGCGATCGAGTCGGAGCGGGCTGGAGACAGTTGAGCAGTACTGGCTCGCAACTGGCAGAATGCAATTGAGCCGGCGCTGGCTGGAGACAGTTGAACAGGGCTGGCTCTCAACTGGCTGAACGCGATCAAGCAGGGGCTGGCTGGAGACGGTCGAGCTGGGCTGGCTCTCGACTGGCTGGACGCAATTGATCTGGGGCTGGCTGGAGATGCTTGTGCTAGATTGGCTCTTGGCTGCCTGGAGATGATGGAGCTTGGCTGGCTTTCGGCTGGCTGGAGATGATCGAGCTGGACAGGACCTCGGCTGGCTTACAGCTGGCTGGAGGTGGTCAAGCCATGCTGGCTCTCGACTGGCTGGTGATGATCGAGCTGGGATGGCTCTCGATTGGCTAGACGCAATCGAGGCAGGGCTAGCTGGAGACGGTTGATCTGGGTTGGCTCTCGGCTGGCTGGAAATGATCGAGCAGGGTTGGCTTTTGGCTGGCTGGAGATGATCGAGCTGGACAGGATCTCGGCTGGCTCACTGCTGGCTGGACGCTGTCGAGCCGTGCTGGCTCTCGACGGGTTGGGGATGATCGAGCTGGAAAAGTAAAAGATTCTATAAGTGATGACAATACTTAGCATAACGTTAACAAACCTGTTCATACGAATCTAAAAATTTGATGAGAGATCATGGCAAATCTCGAACCAAATTGGTTCGAATGAATCTTGGTTCGAATAAATCTTGGTTCGATTCATGCCAGAATAGATAAACCATTACCCTGATTTGATTGAAGTGAATCAAACCAGTTTGTCAATTTTAACAAACCCGATTGGTTTGTTGCCAACACTGTACGGGACCACTGAAAAACAATTTGGTATGGGTGAAGATGGTCCAATAATGTTAGATATTTCCTAAACCTGCTCATAAAGAATTGCAAGGATACATACCATACCAATTAGTTTGTATTTTCAAACTGCTAATTCCCAGTCATGTATTATATTGAGCTTTTGTGCTGACGACGACACCATTCTATGGAGGATTGCCAAATACCATTTCATTGATCGTCAGAGTTGTTCCATTATCAGGAGAGAATGCCTACAAGATGCTGGCTGCAGACCATATCCATGGTATTGCCTATTTCATACCTGAGGTTCCATCCACTTCAATGAAGCCTATCTTTGGCTGGATTGTAAATAGTTATATTTATTTGAAAACATGGAATACAGTATATTATATAATACAGAAGCAGCTGAACAAGGCCCTCGCTAGTGGGGGAATATAATACTGGGAATATCACATCAGGTTTACTGTAACACCGGGAGTATCACTCCAGGTTTGCCCGTTCAAAGAGTATCCGTACTTAATTCGGGACTGCTTCGAAGGATGAATAGAAGCTGCACTCAGAATGTGAAAATCACTAAAAGATTCTGAACGAAAAGAATTGGCTTTCTCCAATTGGTCTATTGTTAAGGCTTGTTCTCCTCACTGAGAAGGTTGATGATGCCTTTCAACCCTTGAAGAACCCAAGGTCTTTATAGCTTCGTCTTCGCTTCTAACAAATACTTCTACCTATGCCTTTCTCTAGAGCTCCAGCACTGTAACCACCTTCGAACCAATGCCCGCTCATTTCCCAACTACCGCGGTCCTCCATCTCTCGATCCTCTATTGTCTTTATCGTCATTAGATTGTAATCAGACTATCGGTATCCTTTTGCAACATCAAGCCCATGGGCGTGTGCTTCCGGACCAGTGGTATCCTTTCGATCCGATAACCACCAGACGAATAGACCTCTTTCGATAGAGAGCAGCTTTGCTGTTCAGAGTCGGCATGTATTCTTAGGCCTCCAGCAGTTGTTGGCTTTTGGCTGGCGCCATTAGTTGTTGGCTGGCTGTTTGTTTGTCGTTGGCGAGCGTCAGCTGCTTGGTCGATACCATTCAGCTGTGTGTTTGTGATCGGTGATTCGGAGCAGAAGTGATCACGGCCATTAACTAGCTGTCGATGTTTATCGATGGAGTGGGTGTTTGTTTGCTAGCCATTTGAAAAGATTGGTTTTGGCATCCGAGACGAGTGATCGCCGATGACTTCCATTGAGTGAAATCGCAGTTGATTTTCCATGACTCAACTGCAAACTTGCAAGGTGTAACATTACCCCCTCCCTTAGAGAGTTTGTCTCTGAACGACCATACTCCATACTGATCTGCTCTTCGTTGCCTTTGGCGAAACATGGTCCAGCCTGCTAAAGTGCATCATTCGACATCCTCGACATAGTGAATCCGCACAGACCATTTTGCTTTGACCACTTGCTCTGAGCCATGCAAGCACAATTGATCAATCAGTTTGCTTACGTCCAGATGAGACATATGGCAGCCAGCAGATTCGGTCAATCAGGTGGGTCCAGCTAAGACACTTTGCTGTCTTTTTCTTTCTTTTGATAATCTGGAAAAATTGTGACCCCGTATGCCTGTAAAACCAAATCCATCTTGTTCTTTTGATCCATCTTTCTCTTGATCTGGAAAATTGTGGCCTCATGTGCCCCAAAAAACCAAATCCTCCATCCGGTGTCTTGCTAGCCATTAAATACACTTCGTGGGGAAAAGGTACTAGCTCAACTGTTTGATCCAATTATTCTTCACGGCCTGAGGATTCCGTCTGTGATACTCTATTAATAGTCTCTTGTCGTTGAAATTCTCATAAGGTTCCTCAGTCCAATCTGCTTCTTCCGGATACCCCTTCTACTTGACCGGATATAACATCCATTTGCGTTCCTTGCTGTACTGGCTGCCTATGACTTCCTCAACTTCATAGCCTGTTTCGTACTCGTAGCCGTTGATATTATAACCAAGCTCATTCTGCTCACTGGCTGAAGCATGCTCGGGTGTAGTTGGTGGCCAGTCGATAAGGTTCGATGAGTGATACATGGAAGGCATTGTGAATACGCCATCGACTTGGTAGCTCAAGCTTAATAGTGGTGGGCGAGAGCATCATCGAGACCTTGAAGGGTCCATGAAGCTTCACATCTAGTTTCCTAGATGGTCTTCCAGTTTTGAGGTTCTTCCCATTTAGCATAACTAAATCACCAACTGAATACTTTTGAGGTTCCTTAGCACGCCTATGATAGTACTTCTCCATTGTCTCCCGTGCTTGCTCTAAGCCCTTAGGGCAGAGTGCATGCATGCTGGCCATCCTGTGGAGGTGGTTCATAGATGCCGGATTCTTCTTTCTGCTTTGATGGGCCAATTCATTGAAGGATCAAACCCAAAGTGTGCAAAGAACGGTGACATTCCCGTAGTGGTGGTGAGCGAGTTATAATAGGTATACTCTGCCATTGGTATCATCTTGGACCAGTTATCCTGATCGTAGTTGCAGTAATTCCCCAGATAGCATTACAGTGTTTGGTTGACTCTTTCCGTTTGCCCGGCCGTTTGAGGGTGGAATGGCGAAGACATCATTAATGTAATGTCAAGAGCTTTGACCAACGGGGACCAAAACGAGGAGGTGAACCTAGAGTCCCAATCTGACACTATGTTCGATGGTAGACCATGAAATCTCCATACTTCTTTGAAGAAAATTTTGACCAGGTCTGTACCTTTCTTCTCACCATCTTTCAATGGAATAAAGTGAGCCATTTTTGTAAATCGATCGACGATTACCCATACCGATGAGCATCCATCTGATACCAGTAATGCGATGATACAGTCCATCGATATTGAGTCCCATGGACGGTTTGCTAATTCGTGTGGTTGTAGCAGTCCATAGCGACCATGACAAGCTGTTTTATTCCTTTGGCACTCAGGGCATGAGCGGACATAATCTTCGATGAATTTCTCCAATTCTGGCCAAAAGAAGTTTCGTCTGACCAGTTCGATTGTCTTATCCTGCCCCATGTGTCCAGCCACCTTCGAATCGTGCTCCGCTTCCAATATCTGTTTCTTCAACTGCAGATTGTCCGGGGTCCACAGCCTGCCTTTGAAATAAAGGGCTTCGTCTTCGAACGAGATATCTGGGCTTTGGTTTTCTTCCATAGCTCGGACGTACTTGTCTTGCCATGCAGCATCGTTATTAGTGGTGCTGACCACTGCTTCTAACAGGCATAAGTTGAACATGACTACTGTGATCACTCTCAACTTCGCAGAAGAAATCGCAATTCATTCGCCTCGTAATCTCATTGCCACTACTTGTACTGTTTCTCCTTCAGAAGTTACCAACTGATCGTGTCTCAGAACGTGGTGGATACGCTGGTTTTGGTTTTCTTCGGCACTACCACCCCCTTATTTAGGGCAGTACTCCAAACACCTAGATAATGCATTCGGTTTCCCATTCGCACTACTGGGTCGGTAGAATATTTAAACATCATATTCTGCCAGCTCTGGAGCCAAGCGGACTTGTCTCTGATTCAAAATCTTGGTAGTCATAAAGTATTCGAGATTCTTGTGATCGGTGAAGTCACTGATTGGTTGAGCTGAACCTTTGAGAGAACATCTCAATTCTATAAACGCGGATACTATGGCGAGCATCTGTATGTCATGGACTTCGTAGTTGATCTCAGCTATATCCATCTTTCGGGAGTGGTAGGCTATAGGGTGCAATCATCCATCAATGACTTGGTAGAGGGCTGCGCCAATTGCAAAATTACTTGCGTCAGTCTCAATCACCACAGGCCAAACAGGCTGGAAGTGCTGTAATATGGGTGCCTCAGTGAAGTGCTTCTTTAGTGTCTTGAAGGCTATTTGATTTCGCGGATTTGCTTTCCAATCAAACTTTTCGTTCATTTGGGTTTTCTTGGTTAACTCCGTTAGAGGATGGCATATCTTTGAAAATCCTTTGATGAAGTGTCGATAACAGTTGGCGAATCCGAGAAAGGACTGGACATCCTTGACAGACTTCGGAATTTCCCATTTAAGAATAGTATCAATCTTGTCCTCCGACATACTGACACCTTCTCCCGATATGAGATACCCAAGGAACTCAACTTGCTTCTGGTGCCATTCACATTTATCGGGTGCAATAGCCAAGTTGTTCTCGTGTAATCTACAAAGGACTTTTCGAGTCAATCGCACATGCTCTTCTTCATTTTCTGTATAGATGAGGATATCATCTATGAAGACTACTACTCTATGATTGATTAGATCTCACAGGATCTTGTGCATCATATCTTGGAATGTAGCTAGCGCGTTGGCCAATCCGAAAGATATAACGAGGTATTCATAATGTCCATTTCTTGTACAAAACGCTGTATTCCATTCCTCACCAGTTTTAATTTGAATGAGGTTGTACCCTGCCTTCAAATCAATATTGGTGAAAATCCTCAATCCAGCCACCCTGTCTCTGAGTTTGTTCATGAGCGGCAATGGATATCGGTACATAATTGTCACAAGATATGGAACTCTGTAATCCACACACAATCGTAAGCCTCTCCCCTGTAGCTTTGGAATGAAGAGTATCGGTGCACCTGCGGGTGACTTGCTAGAACAGATCTTTCCTGAATCAAGCATTTCCTTCAGATATTCTTTAAGGACCGAAAGCTCCTTTCTCAGAGAGCGTAGATGGGACCCTACGGAGGTTGCTCTCCATCTTTTAAGTCAATGGCATGATGGTAGGATCGATGAGGTGGAAGAGCATTGGCGGTTTCTCCGTTATATCATGTTTTGAAGTCTCTGTCTTGCCATGGAATTTGCTCTACCCAATTGAGCTCAATTTCAAGTGCCGCATTGACATGCATTGAACCAATAAACCCGATCCATCAAGGATCAGTAGCGAACTTCAAAATGGAATTGTCATATTCAATTGAGAATGAAGATACTGCTGCCTTTGTGCAGTGTTGATGGCAGTGTTTCGACATAAACTGGAGCTTATCATTTTCTTCAGTAACTCCACTGAGTGCTCCAGGCTTGACGATCCACCAGTGAGGTAACATGATGTCAGACGAATCCTCCATTGGACCAATTTCGAAGGTTTCTTTGGTATAATGAGATTTATACCGCAAGGTAACAAGGAAGGTATACTGCCAACCCGCTCCTTCTACTCTTTCTCTATTGAAGTTTTCGACCGTCGTTGGTTCCGTCCAAGTTACTGATAGAACACCATGTGAATCGGCCAACTGTTTCGACATCATAGGTGTATCTGGTGTTGGCAACGAAGCGGATCGGTTCGAGTCGAACCGAATCGCTGCTGGGTTCGAACAGGATTCGATCCGTCAAACCTCAAAGTTTCGAGGTTCGACTCAAACTTCGAACCGAATCTAAGAAATTGCGATCATAAATAACCAAGCGAGTTCTTGTCCGATTTACTTGAATTTTGGTTTATCTTGTAGCGCTTGAAGTTAGCTACAAGATAAACTAAAATTCATGCCGATCGGACAAGAACTCGCATACTTATTTTTGTTTCCAGTTGTGGGTCGAAACGGTGGGGTTCGAGTGAAAAAGTCTTGGCAAGGATTCGCTTCGCTCAAACCGAATCGGTTCGTCAATTGTACGAACCCCGGGCGGTTCGTTGCCAACACTAGGTGTATCACACCCCGTATCCAAGAGAACCCTTATAGAAATGTTCTTCTCGTCTCCAAAGCTTGCAAACATGCGTATCATGGGTGTTGAATCTGTCCTTGGTTCCAGTGGTAATTGTTGCTTTGGTTTCTTGGGTACAGGCTGAGGTGCGCTGGCCACAGCCTTGCGTTTTTGATCTTTTCGGTTGACAACCCTGATGAACTGCCTTCTGACACAGCTCCGGCCGCAATGGGTCGTGGTTGCTATGATTCGTAAATTTGTAGGTGAATAAGGTTTGAATGAGTATGATCAAGCTCAATGGTAATTGTTTTGTCACTAGTCACGCTTGGATGCTATATGACCTGCATATTTCGAGTATTGAACTTATCCTCAGGCACCCTTTCTTAAAAAGCAGAAATGAAAGTATATTGAATATCAAAAGCTATAATACCAATGACCGCATTGGTAAACCCCAATGAAAACCCAAAAGAAATACAAATGTCTGTACCCATGTAATTCCAAAGAAATATGAATATCTGTACCCATAAATACCAAAAACGGGAGGTATCTGTACCTCAAAGAACATAGGAATGACTGCAATCCTTTGTCCCAATGCAAATATGAATATCTGTACACATATATACAAAAGCTGGATGTTTCTGTTCTTCATAGAGCATAGGAATGACTGCAATCCTTAGCCTTAATGCCTATACTGATAGACCCAAAGAAAAGACAAAAGAAAGTCGTTTCAATCATCAATATCCATAGAGTCGCAATCATGCTCATAGAATACTCGGGAACCAGGGCTGTCATTGGTTTCGTAATTTGATTAGCCAGACTACTTGGCTTAAATTTTGAAGAAGAGGTGAAGAACACTCATCGATGCTCTTTAGAACCGCAGCGCTTACACTCTTCACGCTGTGTACTATTTTCCAACAACAAATCCAGAATGCCTTTAGGGCTACGCCCTTGTCCAAATTGATAAGCTTAGGACCCTTCTTCTTCGTTTGAGGTTTCTTAGAGTCTGAACCCTTATCACCATCATCATCACGTTTCCTCTTATTCTTCATATCTTTGGGTTTGTGATCATTATGATGGTGATTGTGCTTTTCTTGCCGGCGTCTCTCATAAGCGTGGCTGGCTTGTGGAAGCAGCAGTTCGTATTCTGCATCATCGTTTGGTGTAAGCTTCGAAAAGAACAGTCGATCCTGAACGTCTTTGTTGAGGCCACTGTGCAGAGTTTCTCGCCATGCAATTCCTGGTAAGCAGACTTGGTAGTTCAGGGCCTCCATCCATAGGATGTAGTCCTGGATATCTCCCTTGTACTGCAAGTCCTTTCATCTTTTCGGAGGCATTCTTTTTCTTCCTCCATATCGATGATTCGTTCTTCCTGGCGATGGTAGTGGGGAAGGTCATCGCCGGCGCCGGAATCAGAGGACCTAGAGCTGCTTGAGCTGGAGCTAGATGACTCGGAGCCCCCAGCATGTAGGTCTCCTCCAACGCCTCCTGCGCCATCTCGATTGCCCTCGGGCATAGGAGTCATAGCATCCCTGATCCAGATTCCCCGTTCTACCTGATGGTGTACTGAATGCAGAACTCTTCGGCATCCGGTGTTGTGTCATCTTCCTTTGGTCCGATAACCGACCTAGCCAGGGAGCGTGCTGATTGTTTCATCCGTTCATTCGAGAGCTTGGTTGGCAGAGCTCTGGTGAATTTTCGAAAGTTCCTTTCAAAGTCCTTCTTTGTCTTCTGTACTGCAGCCGTTCTTTCCCTCTTATTGAGTAAATCAATGAGGGTGTTCCTAAGCATTTCCTGACGGCAGGACATGGTCGGCAAGAGCCGCTCGTAGGCCTTTGTAGGTTTCGGTGGACTAGGCTTCGGAGGACCAGGCTTCAGTAGACTGGGCTTTTATCACCTCAAGTGCTGCTTGGATGTTAGCCGCAAAGACTTTGAGATTGGATAATGATATCGGAATGTTTTTCAAACTGCGCCCTTCCATCATTTCCACTTTCAGGCAAATAGCTTTGTATATCTCGTTCTGCCTGGTGACTAGGCCTTCATAAGCTGGGGTCAACCCAGGTAGTGTCGTTTGGATTTCGAAATTCGTTTCCCTTTTCTTATCGCAAGATGAAATCAACGCATTCTCTCTTCTGACCACCGCGTAGGCCATGTGGGTGTCAGATCCGTTTCCAATCACTATAACATTACTAAAAATTGTCCGGCTAGAGATTTGGCTGAGTGAGGAATTAGAAACCGAGCCTTAGCCTGATGCTGAAGCTGTTTCGATGGCTTGTAGTCTGGAGCGTATTTCCTATTCCTCGATATCGAAGGCTGTGAGGTCCCTGGTGACAATTCGGAATTTTTGAATAGCAAAGTCTAGTGCTGAATCTCCTTCTTGTCTAATGGGTTTCGCAGTTCCCTTAAGCTCGATAAAATCTGTGCCGCTTCGATAGTAGAGATAGTCTTCTTTTCTATATCCGAAGATGTTAACGGATCTCTCAGAACTGGACCTACTTTCACAGTTTGAGATAGAATCTTCAAGGCATATAGTGTCTTCTTGAATGGATGGGATCACCGAGAGGTTCATTTCTCCATGCGGATAGAGGATCGGAATATGTTGTCCATTGTGGTAGAGGTATGCGCAGAATGAATCATCTGGTTCCTGGGCTTCGAATAGGTGTCAAGGTCTTCATGGGCGTCGAAGAAGGTGTCTTGAAAAGTGTTCGAGGTAATTGGTATAAAAACAAAGAGGGTACCGACTTCGATACTAACGGAAAGCAGTCCGCAGACATAGGACAGCATCAAGGCTGCTTGATGTGTATCAAAGTGGGTAGAAAGATGACCTTCCTCGGAAGCGTTTCTTTGCTAACAAGATTATGTAACACCGGATGCATCACTCCAGGTTTACCCAGTCAAAGAGTATCCGTACTTAATTCAGGACTGCTTCGAAGGTTGATTAGGAGCTTCACTCAGGATGTGGAAATCACTAAAACATTCCAAACGAACAGAATAGACTGTCTCCAATGTGTATATTGTTAAGGCTTGTTCTCCTCGCTGAGAAGGTTGATGATGCCATTCTACCCTTGAAGAACCCAACTTCTTTATACCTTTGTCTTCGCTTCTAACAAATGCTTCTATCTACACTTTTCTCCAGAGCTCCAGCACCATAACCACCTTCGAACCAATGCCCGCTCATTTCGCAACTACCACGGTCCTCACTCTCTCGATCCTGTGTTGTCTTTATCGTCATTAGATTGTAATCAGATGATCGGTATCCATTTACGACATCAAGCTTGTGGGCTTGTGCCTCCGGGCCAGTGGTGTCATGGTTGTGTTGAGTGACGATCGATGGTGGAGTGATGATCGGTGATTGATATAAAAGAATAAGAACGATGAGAATGAAATCAGGTTTCGAACGGAGGCTAAAGCACAACGAGAATGAAATCAGTTTTCGAACGGAGGCTAAAGCACAACGAAAATGAAATCAGGTTTGGAACGGAGGCTAAAGGCACGACGAGCATGAAATCAGGTTTCGAATGGAGGCTAAAGGCATGACGAGCATGAAATGAGGTTTCGAACGGGAAACGACAAAATCATGCACAAGCGATGTACAAAGATAGCAGGAGTTCGGAGGTATTATGGAACAATTGAATTACCGTATATAAACCAGGCATTCGGCGGAGGATAAGTTTCTTTCTTCACTTGTTCTCTCATCTATAAAACAATCAATCAGTTTCGGCTTTCACTTCTTTCAGACTTGGTGATTCCGGATCGAGTGTCCTGCGTACAGTCCTCGTTTCTTTAGCTACAGGCTATTTTCGATTCTAGCTTTCCTGCTATTGGATTGTATAACCCCTAGAACCCCAAGCCCTGAACCCTCGACGCCTAGCCCTGAGTCCTTGAGAAGTGGTATCCTTTCGATCCAATGACCTCCAGACGAATAGTCATCTTTCAATTGAGAGCAGCTTTGCTGTTCAGAGTCGGCACGTATTCTTAGGCCTCCGGCAGTTGTTGGCTTTTGGCTGGCGCCATTAGTTGTTTGCCAGCTGTTCGTTTGTCTTCAGCGAGCATCAGCTTCTTGGCCGATACCATTCAGCTGTTTGTGTGTTATCGCCGATTCGCAGCAGAAGCGACCGCGGCCATGACCTAGCCGTCGATGCCTATCGATGGTATGGGTGTTTGTTTGCTAGCCATCCGAAAGGATTGGTTCTGGCATCCGAGACGAGTGATAGCCGATGATGTCTAATTAGGGAACTCGCGGGTGATCGTACATGACCCCGCTGCCAACTTGCAAGGTGTAACATTTACATAGTCAAAGTAGTATCCATACTGAATTCGAGACTTCTTCGAAGGTAGATTAGGAGTTTCCCTTAGGATGTGGAAATCACCATACAATTCTAAATGAAAAGAATAGGCTGTCTCCAATGCATGTATTGTAAAGGCTTGTTGTTCCCCCTGAGACAGTTGAATCCTGTCTATCCTCAACAAATCAAGGTCTTTATTCCTTCGTCTTCACTCTAACAAATATCTCTATCTATACATTTCTCTAGAACTCCAGTACCATAACCTCCTTTGAACCAATGCCTACTTATTTGGAATTACAACAGTCCTCCATCTCTCGATCCACAATCATCTGAATCATCATTGGATTACAATCAGACCATTGGTATTCTGTATGATACCAAGCTTGCAGGCTTGTGCCTCCAGAACAGTAGTATCATTTCGATCTGATGACCACAAGATGAATAGGCCTCGTTCGTTAGAGAGCAACTTTGCTCTTCACGGTTGGCACATATTCTTAGGCCTCTGGCAGTCTTTGGCTTCTAGGCTGGAATCATACAGATATTTGCCAGCTGTCTGTTTGCTATCAGCAAGTGTCAGCTTTCTGGCAAATGCCGTTCAGCTGTCTGTTGGCTGTCTGTATGTTATTGGCAATTCAGGGCAGAAGTGACAGTGGCCCTTCACTACCCGTTATTGCTAATCGATGGTGTGGATGTTTATTTGTTAGCCATCTGAAATAATTGGCTATGGCATCCGTGACTGGTCATAGGTGATTGCATCTCATTAGGACATCGTATATGACCCCACTGTGAACATACAGGGTGTAACATGGAAAATGGCTTTGGCAGTGTAAATAGTTGTTTTGACAATTCCTCAAGTTGTACATGTGCTTGCCCAATCGATACTAGTCATTGATTCCATATTCCATTTGTATATACCAAAGACTTCACCCATTATTGCCACAGCAACTTTGGGCAAGGTGTGGGATAAGTTGATTGACAATATGACTTATACTACACATTAGAATAGTAACAATATATTGACTACCAATGTGCATAGTTGTCATAACAACCTTGCCAGGTATATGCCCAATGGTATATAACTTGCCAACAAAATACATTATGACAATTTCAAAAACCTAGGACTTGAATGACTGGGAGATATCTATAGATGTAGTGAATAGGTGTGCAATTATGATATGGTGTTGTAAATAGGGCTGACCTTATGTTCAGTAACACTAATAACTCCAAATATTGCTACAAATATGACTATCAGTATGGTTGCCACCTATGTATGTACCCACAGCAACTGTTGCTTATCTGGGTATATATGGTACCTATATAGGTAGAAATGATTTTCTGATGTGGCAAAATGCTTGAAATACTGAAAGACAACTGAATAGAATATACGGCTGAAAAATATAACCTGTTATACAAAGATTACATAGTGAAATAAAGCCAATATTCAGCTACAGATATCATTATGGCACTGACATTCATAATTAACCATGAAAAACAAGCAAAAAAAATTACCACAATTCTATCAAGAGATGTATGTGGTATATTTGAAAATGTGTCCAATAATCAACTTATTTAAATCCTTGAATAATTGGTTTTTCTAATACCGATTTGCTTATAGTTATATCATATTATATCTAACCAATAACCACGCTGATCTTGAATAGAAGAAGGAAAGATCTCAGTCCTGCTCAGGCAGATATTTCTCAGGTATCACCTGCTTCATTAATTCCATTTCTATTCTATTTTCACCATTCTTTTAATAAATTCATACCCTACCAGTACAGCTCCAGAATACCAACCTATAGTCGTAATATTGCAATAATTATTTTGACCAAAACAATAGCTTAAACTGTATATTGTCTAGACGTAGCTGTTTGATCAACCTATAAATAGGCTGAAAACAATACTGTACTATTTGATGACTGAGTCAGAAATCATATACAGCCATAATAATATAATGGCAATACCACAGAGAATGAAAATATAACACTATCCAATTGCACCACTATCCTTCCAAATACAAGAGATATTAATACAAATATTGTCATGTGGATTGGTCTTTGGTTCATTTACAAACAAACATCAAATACCATACCATATTAAAGTCTACCCATGAGAAAATAGTTCTTGGAGCCCTGAATTTATCAGCCAACACAGGATTGTAACTAACTCCTGGCACTGTACACCAACTATACAATGGACACATACTATTTGTGTCCAACTTTGGAGTAGAAATTTGTTTCAAAGACCAGCATCTTACCAATATAGAGTTGAAACTGTTTAAACTATAGGTGTGGATTATATTTTCTGACACTTTTGTTCCTCACCAACCATAGACCTCACAAATTGATTTTTATGTCTACCAACAGCTATATGTATCATGGTTGTGCTGAGTGATAATCGATGATGGAGTAATTATCAGTGAGTAATACAAAAGATAATGTACAACAAGAATAAAGTCAGGTTTCAAATAGAGGTTAAGCATAAGGAAAATGAAGCCAGGTTTTGAATGGAGGCTAAAAGCACAATGAGAATGAAATCAGGTTTTGAACTGAAGTTTAAAGTATGATGAGAATGAAATGGGATGTCAAATCAGGTTTCACAGGAAATGTAGAAATCGTGCAAAAGCAGTGAACCAAGAAAGCAGGAGTTTGGAGGTATGGTGGAACAGGTGGAGTACAGACGAAATCATTGTATATAAACCAGGCATTTGGCAGAGGATTAGGTTTCTTTTTTTACACATTCTGTGATCTATACCCAACTCAATTCGCTTCAGCTTTCACTTGTTTCACACCTGGTGATTCTGGATCAAGTCTCTTCCATACAGTCTCTGTATCATTAGCAACAGGCTGTTCTCAATTCTTGAACCATCTGGCATTCAGATTTCATAACCCCTGGAACCCTGAGACCTGAACCATCCATACATCAGCCCGGAACGTTTGACAGAAGAACATGATATGAATTGATTGAACCTGTGATATTTGCAGTTCAGGTACTGCTACTCTCATGGAAGCAGCTGTAATTGTTGTTACAGACCCTGCAACATTCGCAGCACTGTATTTCAATTTGTTCAACATTTCCAGAACCAATTGATTGTGCACAGTTTTTGGTGAGATATCTATATATTTTACCTCTGGTTCGGTAGATGACCCACAAACTATTTGGACAAATGAGTAAAAGTACCAGCAACTGTCATTATATCTGTTATTGTGCAGATATGGGAGGAGCTTTACAACAACCCAGTAAGCTTGCAGAATTGGATTTTTATTATCAAAACTCAACGGTTCACTGCGTCTGCAAAACACCATACAAGTGGCTTGACACTTCAATTGGCAATAGTGAAATGGCACAATTCAATATCTTTATTGATTGTATTGAAAAATGCAATTGTACTCTTTGTGCACATTGGATTCTGGGCCTCACAACCCTGTTGCCGTGGAACCTAGTGAGATGTTAATAAACAATTTGCCGTTAGGCGTTGCTGTGTTGCAATCCCAATAAGTATATCTGGTGTGAAGTTCCTTGTGGAAACAATTACTGGATCTACTGGAAATGCGATACATGGAGGTATATCTGTGATGCGTACCTTGAAGTAGCACAAACATACAGCTGGACGATCAACAAATACCAACATCAATTACTGTTTGACAATTGCAAAAATTGAAGATGGCTCCTCAGCACAAGTAGCTCGATATATAGAACTTTCCAGAATGGGTCATAATATGATAGAGAGATAAATACTGGTCAATTTCACCAAGCAAAACCTAGGAAAAGCCCAGGAAGTAGCCAATTGAGTGAAGAATACCTTATGTCTACTACTACAGGCACCCCTATCCAAAGTTGCAAATAAAGTAAGCAGACTAAACAAATAAATTATCACCCAGGTAACAACCATCAACAACATCCAAAAAATGAATTCTTCTCTGATGAAGGAAAGAAAGGACCTCCTAGCAAACAAAGAAAATATGGATGAAGAGCTGGCATTAATATGACAACAAGTCAAAAACATGTAAGCAAGAGTGCCAGTCGGCACATATGGAGACCTGCAGGCCAAGATCAGAGATCTAAATCAAAAATCGGAAAACACAGCACCAGCAGGCACAGAAGAACTGAAACAAAATCTTGAGGATGCGCAAGAAATGTGGAAGGTAGTAGGACAATAAAGAAACTGATATTGGGATCAGAACAAAAGAGTGCTTGTGCTTGCAGCGAATAGAGGTAATAGTAGAGAACCATTGGGGTGACATGGGGGCCATAATGGCAGCAATAGTCCCCAATTTTCAGGAAGAGATCGGAACGTACTCCGAGGGTGGATGGTCCAGTTGGTACCGAAATTCAAGGTGATCCACACTGATTCTGCGACAATCAAGCCAAGATAATATACGCAATCAATAGACTGGAGGGATTAGCCCACCATAAACTACAACCATATTGCAATGAGGTAACTGGCAATGTCAAGCTGGACAGCCAACAAACTGTATTTAATATATTACAATCTGCCTTTAGAGACCAGTATATTCAAGCAACTGCAGAGAGAGAATTAGACTAAATACAACAGAAAGGTAGAAAATTCTCCCAGTATTTCGTGGAATTCCGAAGGTGCGAATCCAATGTTAGCTGCAATGATGCAGCGAAAAGAAATGTCCTATGAAGAGGCTTCTCCAATGAGTTCAAAAACTCACTTAAATATATTGAGATACCAGAAGACTACGAGGTATTTGTCAAACACAGTTCAATATATAATTCACAGATCTGGAACTGAGTGACATCACCTGTCATGGGAAAGATCAAAAAAAAAAACTCAAGGTTTAAGCTGTCACACTGTATGAAATAAATAAGGCTTTAGGAATAAAAAACCTACAGGAAAATCCTCTTGAAGAAGTTATTCCCAAGAAATATGACAAGTTTCTACCCCTGTTCAGCTAAGGGGTTGCACAAATACTACCACCACACCAAGTCTATGATCATGAAATATACTTTCAGAAGGGCTTTACACCGTCATTTGGACCAATTTCCAGCCTTTCATGAGAAGAGTTGCAACTTCTAAAGCAATGGATAGAAAAGCACTTCTCCAGGGGATTCATTTAATCATGTTCATTAGCTTGCGGACTGCCAGTACTGTATGCTCCGAAGCCCGGGGGAGGTCTGAGGCACTGCATGGACTATGAGTGGTCAAACCAAGGATCGATGAAAAACCGGTACCCCCTTCCACTGATTCAAGAACCCCTGTTGAAACTCTCAAAGGCCCATTATTGCACAAAGTGAGATGTCCACAATGTGTATAATATAATTAGAATTGCAGAAGCAGACTAATCAAACACAGCTTTCCACACCCGATATAGACATTTCGAATCCTTAGTTATTCTCTTTGGACTCACCAATGCTCCAGTCTCATTTCAAGAGTTCATCAATGACATGCCATGGCCCGTGTTGGATATATTCTGCACAGCCTTTTTGAATGACATTCATATCAATGGCGATATTCTAATGGAACATAAAGAGTACATTCAAGTAATAATCATATCACTTGAGGATGCAGACCTGTACCTAAAATCAAAGGAGCGCGAGTGTCATAAGGAAGAAGTCGAATATCTATGATTAATTGTTGGAGTTAATGGAATCAGAATCAATTCTGAGAAAGTTCAAGCAGTTGAAAACTGAAACGCACCAGAGAAACTTAACAAAGTTCATGTCTTTTGGACTTTTCAACTTCTATTGATGGTTCATATGGAGCTACAGCGGGGTGGTACAACCACTAACTAAACATATGAAAATGTTATTACCTTTGGGCTGGGGACCCGATCAGAAAAGAACATTTGCTGAATACAGGACAGCTTTTACATCGGCTTCAGTGCTAGCGCATTGTGATTATAAATAAGGAATAGTTTTTAAAACCAATACTTCAAGTTACATATCTGCTGGAGTCCCCTCATAATACAATGGCCAACGATTGTAGTATCCGGTCATGTTCTGTTCGACAAAATACTCATCAGCCAAAGAGCATTATGCAATATACAATCAAGTATTAGGTGCAATGGATAGGATTTGATAGCAGTGACGACCAGAATCCAAAGGTTCAGCATATTTCATTGAAATCCTTATTGCTCAGAAGAACCTGGAGTACTTTATCGCATCCAAGTTTCTGAATCAAAGACAACCAAGGTGGTATGAGTTCCTTTCACAGTTTAAGTTTAAAATTGTTTACAGCTCAGGCACGCAATGTCAGAAGCCCAATGCACTTACAATAATACCATGAGATATTTCTCCAAATGGAGGGGGGCAGAAAAACTCCATCAACTCATGCTAAAAATGGAACACCTGGATAGAGAAGTACACAGAACACTGGTAGTGGCTATGTTGAAATAGTTAACCTCAACAACAATTCAAACATATCTCTACAAGTTGTGGAACTGGGTATAGAACATGAGTAAGCAATGTCCGTACGATTGCAGGAAAGGATTACGGATACATAGAAAAGATCTGTTTGATATTACTGAAATTCATATCCAGCCAACAAACGAGAAAAAGCTCAAGTGGATCGACAAATGCCAAGATTTCCCAGGTCGCCGGGCATATATGACTCGGAAAAACTTAAGACCTACTAAGCTGAAGCTATTCCTGGAGTCAGAAAAAGATGGATGTGGATTGCCATATACAAAACTCTCACACCTGCCAGCGGAGTAAGGCAATCCACGGAAAGACCCATGGCCTGTTCAGACCCTTGGAGGTACCAAAGCAACCATGGAAGGACTTAAGCATGAACTTCATAGTTGGATTACCAGAAAGTGACGGATTGAATGCAGTATAAGTCATTGTCAATTGCCTAATCAAGATACGAAACTTGGTATACTGTACTGAAAATGTGGATAGAAAGAACCTGGTAATGATGTATGTTAAACAAGTGTTCAGACTATATGGACTGCCCGAAACAGTAGTATCAGATCGAGGGCTGCAATTCACTTCCCAATTGTAGAACTACATCTGGGAGAAATTGGGAATCAAACAAAGGCTGTCAACCACATTTCATCCTCAGACAGATGGCCAAACTGAGGAAATCAATGCAGTAATGTACCAGTATCTTCGAAACTTTGTTATTTACCTGCAGAATGATTGGGTCAAATAGTTACCATTGGCAGGATTTGCAGCTGATGATCATACCATGAAGATGACCGATTCCACTGTGTTCATTGGAGACTACAGCTTTCATTCATTAATGACCTTTGACCAACACCCAATTCAAGATCCCAACAATATTTCCAAGGTGAATGCCAAGCAGATAGCACAACTGATGGAGCAGCTTTTTAGCAAACTCACAGCAGAAATGTAAAGAGCACAGGCCATATAGTCTGAACAAGCTATTAAGACGCCACGGGTCGGTACACCATTGGAAGTCAGCGACAAAGTTTGGCTGGACTTACAGGATATATCCACAACCCAACCAAGCAAGAGACTGGACTGCAAACATATAGGGCCATACAAAATCACTGAGGTTATCAGGCCCTGGGCCAATTGAATCAAATTACCTAACCAGTTATGCATTCACAATGTCCGACCAATATCTTGTTTGGCGATGGCCATTCATGATCCTCTTCCATATCAAGCACAATAATCTCCACTACCTGTGATTGTCGAAGGAGATGAGAAATATAAAGTTGAACAAGGGGATCATTCCAGGCGGTATCAAAAGTAGTTACAATACATTGTACAGTGAAAAGGTTATGACGAGCACAGCTGGAAGCCTGCAGCCAACATGGATTGACTCATTTCTATTGATGACTTCCATATTAAACAACCTGGCAAGCCCTGATTATGAACCTCCTAACTATTGAGCATAGGAGAGGGGGAGGTACTATAATGGCACTGCAGAGTGACAATCTATGGTAGAGTGATGATCGGTGAGAAATACAAAAGATAATGCACCATGTGAATGAAATTAGTTTTCGAACAGATGTTTAATATGATGAGAATGAAATCAGGGTGAGAATGCATACTAAGTGCATGATGAAAATGAACTCAGGTTTTGAACGGAGGTTAAAAGTACAATAGGAATGAAATCAGGTTTCAAATCAGTGTTCATGAGAAATGTAGAAATCACTCAACAGCAGTGTTCAAAGAAAGTAGGAGTTCAAATATATTATGAAACAAGTGGAGTACAGAAACAATCCCAGTATATATACGAAGTGTAGGGAGAGGATTAAATTTCTTTTGTCATGTATTTTCTCGTCAATTAAACAATCGATTAGCATTGGCTTTCACCTCTTTCACTCTTGGTGATTCTGGATTGAGTCTGTATATTCAGTCTTCATTTCTTTGGCTACAAATTATTGTTGATTCTTGAAACTTCTGGCATTCAGTTTTTATAACCCCTAGAACCCCGGTCTCTGAACCCTTGATACCTGAGCCACAAACCCTTAACAATTTGTCTGAATCACTTAAAAAGAAAATATGCAATTTGAATACTCACATTTCCTCAAATCATTTCAATTTGACAATACTATCTATTATTCGTACCTAGTATTGTCAACGAATCACATCGGTTCGTGAGAGATCAATCTGAGCAGGGGTTCGATTTGAGTTTGATCCAGGATGTGCATATTTCCTTTGGTTTATTATCAACCAGTTCACGAACTAATGAATTTCGAATGAAAAGACGTAAGCGATTTCGTGTCTGATTGGCTCGAATTCTTTTTCATGCTGTAGCGCTTGACGTTTTCTACCTGATGAAGAAATAATCAAGCCAATCGGACAAAACCTCGGATACTTATGTTGGTTTGAAATGAGGAATTGAATATGGTGGCGTTTGAGCAAAAATATTGGCAAAAACTCAGTTCGAACGAATCAAACCAATTCGTCAATTCTCACACATTTCTATGGTTGGTTGCCAACACTATGAATCTTATCTCCAATTGATAAATTATATAAGTCTAGTTTAATTATGGATTCAGTATTCTGTGGAATAGTATAAAACAAGATGATTACATATTTGAAAATCATCTGATTCAGCGCATATCTTCCCCCAGCCCATGGATTTTATATACTTCTGAGAGTAAATTGTATTGTACTATAGCTTTACTATAGATATACAGTAGAGTAATCATATCAATTTCTGTCCATTTGAAAGACACAGTAGCCATCTTCAATAAGGTGAAATATGGAATTCTAAAACAAAATGAAAACAATATTATTCACCATACCGATTTTTTCTTGGTCAAGGAAAACATTTATATATGATTTGTGTGTTGGAAAAAGTATATATACCCCTGACATTGGGATTTGTTATCATGGTTTCCACTAGATTATGAGATGTTTTAAATTTTACTGCTCTATTATATGTATGTTATCATGGCTGGTCATAGCTTGGAGTGTTTGCCTATATAGTTTGCCAAAATTATTCAATTGTCAAGACCAGATATAAACATATATGAAATTAATTCATAATAAAGAACTTGTAGATACTTGAAGGCATACTTCCAAAAGTTATATATCCTTTTAACTTCAATTGATTTCATTTTCTGTATTCTTTATTCAATACACTTTCTTATACCTAGAACTGTTAGTTATAATCATAGTATATACTATTTATTTAATATTATATATAAGCTTCTATTTACAGGTTACAACTCTGGTACACTTTTACAACTCTAATAGTTATACAACTCTGCACTGATTACTCCTGGAACTCTATTCCAATGACACCTAAAACTTTAATATCCTTTTTCTTATAACTTTAATATGCTAACTGCAAAGTGGGCTGGGACAGAGATACAGGAAATAACTCAAAAGTAGATGCTAAGAAATATAATGTCAATGGCTTTCAAGTAGACTTGGAGAGAGAGGAATGGAATGCAGTTAATAAGAAATATTGTTGACAAGAAACAATGAGTTGGCACATGTACAGGTATAGAGATATAGGGTGGATATTGATGAAATATAGGAATAATGGAAGACAGGGTTAATGGTTAATGAAAGATGGGTATGATAAGATATAGATTCAATAAGAGAGAGAGTTGATGAATGATGGGGTTAGTAATAGAGAGAGTTGAGCAGAGACAGTGTCAAACAGGGCTTGTGAAGAAATTGCTATGACACTAGATACAAGCAGCAAGAGTCAAACAGAATAGGATCGAATTCGAATATGACCAGGTACAGGAGACACCAACCTATCATTGGAAAGCAGAGAAGAGAAGAAAAGCAATGTATACTGTATAGTTGTTTACAGAAGTTGGCTGCAGAGAGCGAGGCCAAACAGAATATAGGTGAAATAATCAGGAAATACTAACCAGCAATTGAGAAACCAAGTAGAAAACTTCTTTCTCAACAGGAATAATACAGATATTCCATGGAGTTGCTTACTGATGTTGACTGTCAAAGGCAATGACCTGACTGAATGAATCTGATCAGTACAAGGTGAGATTAACCAATATTTGGCAAGCTAAGGCAAACACTGGACTGGAATAATGGGAGATGCTGCATATATATTGTACTCAATAGCCTGTGCATGAATAGCAGAAAGCTAGTTTCAAAAGCTGGCAGCAGAATTGAAGGCCACTCAGTATAAAACAGTAATGAAGTGAGTGAAAATGGATGGATGCTGTATCTGAATATTATTAACATATATTGATTGTCAATATACAGTATGAAAATTTAGCTGTAAATGATACAAAAATATAATACTGGAACTGATACCCCAGGTTCACCCTGTAATAATAGTATTTGAATGCCATTCTGAACTGCTTAGAAGGTTGTTAAAAGCTTCTCCCAGAATGCAAAATTGCCAAAAGATTCCAAACGAAAAGAATAGCTTACTTTTCTTCCATCACTAAGGCTTTGCTGAGTAGGTTGCCTGTCTACCATCAGTGAATTCATAGGTTTTTGCGCTTTACTTTTTACTTTTTACCTGTCTAACACCGGGAGTGTCACTCCAGATATACACAGTCAAAGAGTATGCGCACTTATTATGGGACTGCTTTGAAGGTTTGATACAAGCATTACACAGGGTGTGGTAATTACTAAAACATTCTGACAAAAAGAATAAGATTTCTCCAATGTGAATATTGGTAATGTTTGTTCTCTTTGATGAAAAGGTTGATGCCTTTCTATACTTGAAGAATCTAAGGTTTTTATACCTTCATCTTTGGTCTAACAAATACTCCGTCCATGCTTGTCCATACAGCTCCCATATCTTTGAACCAATACCCACCTCCATTGCAACTACTGTGGTTCTCAATCTGTCGATTCTCTATTGTCTTTATCATCATTAGATTATAATCAAACAACCAGTGTTATTTATAACCTCATGTTCAAGGGCTTTGTACGTCCAGACCAGTGATATCAATTCATTCCAATGACCTTCAGATGAATATTTCTCTTTGAATAGAGAACAGCCTTGTTGTTCAGGGTTGGTATATATTCTTATATTTTCTGCTTCTTGGATGGCACCATTCAGCTGGTTGCTGGCATTCTGTTTGGTATTGGTGAATTATCAGCATGTTGGACAATTCCATTGAGCTGTTTGTTGGCTATGTGTTTTGAATTTTCGATTTGGATCAGACGCAACTGCATCTATGAACTAGCGTTAGTTGGATATTACAGGTGTGAGTAAATATTTGCTGTATCAGCAAAATATCCGAGTTGCGTTGGGTGCCTACATAGGCACCCAATGCTCTCAATACTCCAAACCAAACTGTGCCCTTATGTAGGTGAGTATCATCGGTGTAGTGCTTACAACTGCAGTCCCAGTTGCAGCAGCAACTCGTCGCATTGCCATCCTAATTGAGCGACATGCCATTGGAACACTAATTCAATTTGGGCAGGTTGATGACAATTGCCAAATGATATTGAGCAGGTAATTACACATTGCATTACGTCGTCTGTGTGCTACGTAACTTATCATTCAATAGACTTGAATGAGTGTACAACTTTGTATGTTGCTCCATACACACTCCGCCATCATTGCCATTTCTCATCTCTATGTCATGTACCGTACAACATGGTCAATTGACATGGCGACTCTGTACGTCACTCAAAACTTATCGCACTTCACGTCAGTGACTTCTAACGAATGCTGCATTTGATAAGTATAAACTTATGTAACGTCATATCCAATTGCAGTGCTATTGTTCAAAATTGACATCGTCATTACAGCAAATTTGGATGATATACAGTTCAATTGCGCTGTCTATACCACACAATAACGCTAAGAGTTGCCATAATAATTTTCTACATTGTAATACTATTCCTGCTCATAGACATTCACACCATCAGTCTCCTCACCCCCGTCTTCCGCCTGCTCTGCCTGCTCTGCCTGCTCTGCCTGCTCTGCCTGCTCTGCCTGCTCTGCCTGCTCTGCCTGCTCTGCCTGCTCTGCCTGCTCTGCCTGCTCTGCCTGCTCTGCCTGCTCTGCCTGCGCTGCCTGCTCTGCCTGCTCTGCCTGCGCTGCCTGCTCTGCCTGCTTTGCCCCCTCCACCTCCTACTCCACCTCTAACTTCTCCCTCACCTGACATTCTTCATCTGGAAACTGCTCACCATTGTCACCCGAGTCATCTACTGTTGGACGATTGCACGGCCGACTCCCACAATTGCCCTGAGATTCCCCTGTTAATTCATGATACTCAATATGGGAATCTGAGTCATGAAATAGATCAGATTGATAGCTATCTTGGGATTGATCGTCACGATCATCCTCATTGTCAAGACAATTTCGTTTGTTGTCCAGACCATCTTCGATATCGCAAAAGTCATTCGTAACAGGTATCTCAGGAAGATGTTGGTACATGGGCTCCTCCTCCATGTCAGTGTCATCCTCGAGAAAACGGTCAATGGCTGCAAGGTTGGGACCAAGCACAGGCAGTGGATGAGTAACCGGCCGAGTTGGCTTGCCAACGATCTGGTGATTTAACTTATTCTTGATCCCCATATTCACTCGGTCACAATACTTTCCTGGCAAGCCATTCCAGCGCTCCGTATGCCTGACATTTAATGCTTGAGTTGTCAGTACAGGATACGTAGTAGACGGAACAACTTAAACTTACGAATGACATTCTTCTGGGAGAATGGAAGCTGTGGTGCTGGCTTCATGTGTCTGTTAGGAGTCATGTCCTCAGTTCTTACATGCTCTTCTAGTATCCATTGCTGAGAGAACTATGAGAGTTGGCATGATGGTCTCACGAATCCAATTGTACTGGGCCCGGGCCAGCACTGCCCTTATCTGGGTTCGTTCAAAAAAACGAAGTTGAAGGAAATCAGGTATCTTTTCGGGGTGGAATGTGAAAGCAACGTCCTGAATTGTTGTATCAATCTCGAAAATTGATGGCCAGGAAACATACTGATAACGGACATCATATGACTTCCCACGATCCACAGGTATCCAAATGAATCAGTCATTCTTCAGGAGATGCCAAATGGTCGAGAGCTTGTCAGCGTCGCAGGAGCAACTGTCAAGGTTGTAAAACGATCTGACTATGGCCCTGGCTTTGCCGATTATTGAGGATCGGATGGAGTTGAGGGACGATTTTATCTATTGTAGAGTTCAGTCAACGATGCAAAAAATTGTTGAAATCACGTACGTATGTGGTGGCCATCATATCATGTGCATATCACGAAACTTTGAAACGGTATGCATCTTCTGTATTCTGCCATGAATCATTACCTTCCTGGCAATGATTTTTCTTAGTACTGACAATTCTCTGAGTTGTGAAGGCAATTACCAAAGCTGTTTCTTCATCGGTCATGAATGGATATCCCTGCAGAATACAAAATTCAATAATGCATATTGAATGATTGAGTATCGCCCAGTACTTATTGTCAGTAATTGCCATTACGCTGCAAGAGGTTTTGGAGACTTCTGGATGCTGGATGATTGCCTTGCACAAAGGTGATGACAATGTTATACTTTTACGTTGCAATTTGTCTGGTTTGTGAGCTGTCAGGCGTAATGGGCTGGACACCATCACCAGCATTGATGATGAACGGATTTGAGATAGCGGTACAGCTGATGAGTGGTGTTGTGTCGGTGTCACTGGCAATGTGATAGGCTGCTGGAAAGTCGTTGAACCAGGGATCGGACGGCCCCTGAGATTGGCAGCAGGTATGTTGGATGATGGAGGAGTCGCTGCAATGTTTTTTGGGTTGCTGGAGCAATTCAGGCCGTTGTTTTCTACTTTTGGCTGTTTGGAATGTTGACTAAATTGCTGATCAGTAGTATGTGGCACCACCTTGCGCTTCCCACAGATATTTCGACTTTTAGCTGGAGCGGAACCTACCTTAAGAATTTCAGGAGCCTTAGTATTCGATGTTGAAGCAACAGTGCAGGAGGATGGTCTGGTGGTAGTCATCGTGACTATGCGCTAGAGTTATTTGACATAGAAGTCATGATATCGGTCAATGTCCATGAACTGAGATGGTTCAATAATTTTAAAAGTCGTTCGAACAATGATATGTTATGTCGAAGGAAACGGCATCTTCGACCATATCGAACTATCCCAATATCCAATTTCCGTGAATATTCACAACTGGAATATTTTGTTAGACCAGTTTGTAAATTGTCTGAGCAACATTGACGGTTGTCAGACCAAGTGAGTTTGTGTGAGTGCTCTCGAAGTTTGAGCCGATAAAATTGCATTCCAGTACCATACAAGCGAAAAAAACAAAACCTTACAATGGCCAAAATTGTCTTGCCAACCAGCCAAGTCGCCCGAACCTTTCCACTCTCATATTACTCCTAGCTGAACTGCAATGCAAAAACCAAAATGTCCAAAATTGTTTTGCCAACCATCAATGTTGCCCAAACCTTCCCACTCTTATATCACTTCTAGCTCAACGAAACACGTTGCAACGCAAAAACAAAACAAAATTCCAACCGAGGAAACCCAAACCGACCAAACGAGACAAGAACCAAAAACTGAAACAATAACAAGACCAAAAACAACAAACCCTGTGACAATTTCCAATGTTGTCCTGCCAATGGGATCAATTTCCCCCCCCTTTAGCTCCAGTCTGAGGTTCCTCATTGTAAGACTTCTCATCCGGCTCCACTTCCCTCCCCTTGCCCATATCTTGAAGCTGCTGCTGGGCATCTTCAAATTTGTCAGCATTTGAGGGCCCGGGAGTCAGAGGCTTGTCCACAAATGGCCTGCACGGAGGGTTGTCAAGGGTTTGGGTGGGTGGAGGACCACCGAGCATACAACTTAGGGAGTGGTTGTAACCACATTCCAGGTTGTCATCCTCATGTTCATCTAATTCCAGAGTGTCAACCCACTCCATGTATTCACCATCCTCCCCAATCAATTCGGGGAAAGGATTGGCATCTCAATACCAATTGAACGAGTTGTTGGAGCGCCCCAGTTGAATGAACCAAGCTTCGTCCCAAGAATGCTGTTCAGGTGTCATTCGGGGGTGATAACACCCTTCATGTGGAAAACAGGTGAGGTTTCCAATCCTTGCATTCTTATCCACAGATTGACGAGGCCATTGCCTATTTGCCTTTCATTCGAGTCGCCTCGATAACCTCTGAAGTTGCCTTACTGCTCGGTAGGCTTTGTTGATCTGATCGAACAAGTCTTTTATCATGGCGACAACTGTGAACTTTGGAGGCTCCTTGTCATCAGTATTTGTACCATCTGAAAGGTATTCGGGGGCATCTTCCATTGTTTCCCCGAACGCAAATTGGGAGGCATCAATGTATTCCAAGCTGTCTGGGGTTGGTGTGTCGGTTCCACGAGTGGCCGTACCAATTTCAGAAAGCGTCGGACGAAGAAGAATCACAAAGACGGCTGGGGGGGACTATGTCTCTGTTTTGAGCCAGTCTGCGACCGCTGCATCATCTTGTAGTCTGGCAATATGGGCCGATAGGAGATGCTTGAAGTTGTGCCAATGACAAGAAGAATTGTCGTTAGCCTGAATTGCCAAGTTGGACCCTATTACCCTCGTCCCTGCCATAATTTCCGAGAATCCGGCGATAGTTACACCTGAGCCTTGGGTGTCAGAACATTCTATTCCATCAATAGGATTCGCAATGGCCCCATAGAACAACCATGGTACACAAGCTGGATTGGTCAGGCAACTTGTGAGAATGGCACACCGGAGGCCATTCAATATTCTGTCAGTAAGTTGCGTGACTCCCCATCTGACTCCCTGATGCCAATCAGAGTTGTCAAACAAATGCTGATGCTCAACCCCAAATCCAGCTATGCGTACGTCGATTGGGACCCCAGATTCGTCAACATTGAGGCCCTGCTCAGGGTGGAGTATCCTGAAAGAAATATGGGTGGAACCGTAGGCAGAAGGTGTGTGAGTACTTCGACAGGTGGTTGCGGAATTGCCAGTAGTTGAAGCTTCGGTGTCGTCGTTGGGAATCCCCATACCCCAAAGAATTTGTCGGGGTGTATTGTGTTGGCCCAGCAAGTTCCCGGTACGGGCAGGAGGCCATGACTGGCCGGCAAAATTCAGGGATGTCCTTAATTTGTCTCTCATATCCCCCAGAAAGTCCTCCAAGCTAGCCACCAACAATGACCCTCCGGTGTTGCCTGGCGTTGTTCTAACAACTGAGAAAACCGTTTGAAATATTTCAAGGTCTCCGTATCTGAACGGATAATCTCCCACTGCAGCCCGAGCCAGGTTCCCCGGCATTCATGATTGTACTGAGAGTGCATAGTCCGGCATGCATTACGGGCACGTAGGTTCCGTAAAGCCCAAGAGCTTAGTGTATTCTGTTTCAGCGATGCCTTATAGCTATCGTGTATGGTTTTTGCTTGCGTGCCATCGATCTGACAACTTGAGGAGTTGGTCTGATGATGATTAGTGATTGATTGATTTTTAGGTATAGGCATGGGAGGATTGACTTACATTATAGATGAGTAGGTATGACAATGATTAGTGATTGGTTGATTTATATGAATGGGCATGGGAGGGATCGACTTACATTATAGATGAGTAGGGTTGGTGAAAAAACTTTAAGAATTGATCAGGCAATAATTAGCAATCGATTAATTATACCAACGTGCATGAAAAGGATGGAATCTGATGTTTGCCAAACAACCTTTGACGTTGTTGAATCAATGTGCTAAATGTATAATTAGTTTATGCGGGGGGGGTCATGTGATGGAATTCACCGATGGTTGATATCGCCAGTGACATGAGGAGTGAAGCTTAAGGAAGATAGAGGAAATTGGGCAAGCCCCCGGGGGCAGCAGCCTTATATATCATTAGTGTTTTGCAGAAGCAAGTTGTTGTTCAAGTGGTATGATGTTTGATCATGATGAACTGAAGATTTATATCCAAACCAATATCATATCAATTTCAAATTGGATTGTATGAATCTGTCGCAATGTGTGTAAAATGCTACAAGTAGTTTATTTCAACCTTTCAAGTTGATAGGACAACTTATTACATTGTCAAGAGTGATTGAGTGTCTGAGTACAAGGTTGATGTGAAATGATGGTTGGATATCTTTCTTCGTCAAAACCAAGCATAACATATAATACTAAACTCACTGTTTTGGACCCCACCATGCTCCAAAGACGTCGCAATCAGCAGGATGTAAATATTAATCAATTTCCATTGTTGTGACCACTCTACGAATTGTTTTACTTGTCAAAAGGTCTTCTGATTTGGCTACAAACCCAAAATCTCACTCATTTATGTAAGGCTTGGCAGCAACTTGCAGGGTTGCTGCAACATTTGGAAGGACTGTCATGAAGACTGTCTATTAAATATGCAACCAAACCATGTGCCAAAATCGAAAAATCAAATGAACTTCATCCAAGAACTCCACTCGGATATTATGAATAGCACTGCCAACTCCAGAAGATACTAGCCTAGTCAGTATGATCTACTATGCCGGTGATATGCTCTCGAATACATACAAGTGCCAATCAAAACCACGACTCCGACTAATGCTTGCAACAAAAAGGCAACCTGGAAAATTGTTAGTACCACTTCGATACGCCTGCATGAGTACTTCTCACCTATACACGCCCCGAAGATTTCTACAGACGAATATGGAAGCTTTTGACACCCACTTGATCGGCTTTGCGCCATTGACATTTCATTCAGTTGCTGCAAACCTCTTACACGTAGTCGGTATTGGACCTGTTGGGCTATCGTCGTCGGAGCCTTTTCTTTTGATGCTGTGAGCTGTCATGATGACAATAGATGGAGATATCGAGAGTACCTATCCCTTTTTCATTTCAGTACTGAAACGACTTCAGATGCCAGGGCCACCATCAACGACTCTTAAAAACTCAGGCGCGTCATGTTGTACTCATCGACCCATTGATTGACTGTTTGATAATTGCCATCCTTCTATCGATCTTAGAGTTTTCAATAAACGCATCATTCCACAATCGATGATCAGATATTCACTCTCAACTACTTTCAAAATTGTATCAACAACATCTGAAGTTGCCAATGCCATCAGCAAGGAAGCGAAATGTGGGAATGTTCATTTGCAAGGTCTGTGGCAAGCGTTTCAACTCTGATACGTGGAGGACGGAGCATATGGAAAACAATCATGCCCAAAAGCACGATGCAATGATGTGAGCAGCTTGAAACTTCACATCAAGATCACATCCGAGTATAGCTATCAACAATTGAAGGTGGAAGCGAAATCACCAAAGTTGCCCGAGCATTGAAGATAATTGAAACCCTCCCACTTTCTTTCAGAACCATGATTCTGTGCCAGATACACTTGATTACCTACGATCACCATCACCAGAGCCTGCAGCACCTGTAGATCCCGTATCAGTAATACATGCATTCCGAAATGCCGGTCTGCCACTGCACAAAGTTCCCACCAAGACCAAAGTCAACTCCCCAAATGGTCATGATGACCCTTCACATCAGTTTTCCGATGCTACTGAATTTCGCCTTGGGGAGATATTGACTTTGCACAGAGTGACGTCAAGTCTGATTGATGATTTGTTAAATGGAAATGCAGGGCTCCAACAGTCGGTCAAACCAGCTCTAAAGTCGATACACATACTGCATCAGATGATTGACCTTATCTCTGATGGCCTTGGCCATGCATCATGGATGAAGCATGCGACGAACTGGATATGCAATGAAAGCCACCCTGAGCCAATTCGGTTTAACTCCCGGGACATTATATTATGCGCCAAATCGCTTTTGGGTGAAAAGGCATACGAGAAGGATCTAGTGTATGCTCCAGAGTATCATTTCAGTAACAACGGGTGTTGTCTAAACGATGAGATGCTCACAGGAGACTGGTGGTGGGAAACCCAGGTATATCAATTGCCTGGAGAATTAACGAAATTGTTCTGACAACATTTAGCATTGTCTCGCAGATGGCGAAACTGTTGTTCCCCTCATCTTCTTCCCAGATTCAACACATCTTTCAAATTTCTCAGGCGATAAGAAAGCATGGCCCATATACATGACCATTGGCAACTTCTCCAGCACCATACAGATAAACCAACAACTCACAGCATTGTCCTGGTGGCACATCTGCCAAGCCATCGAAATTACGCAAAATCCCCACTCCGCAAAAGGCCCGCCAAAGAGACCTTGATCAACGTGTCATGCAGAGTCTTCTCGACCACTTGCTGCAGCCTCTGATTAACGTGTAAAATTGTCAGTTCACTGCATACTGTGCCCACGGTAATTACCAGCAATGCCATATGTTGCTGTTTCCCTGGGTTACTGACCCTCCAGAGCATGCAGTACAGCAAAATTATGGATATGGATTATGTCTTTGGTGTGAAGTGATAAAGAAGGAATTGGACAGGGATATCGACATACCAGTGGCACTTCGCGATTCTAACATATTTCACGCATTGTACAATGTTGCCCAAGCAACCTTGGATGATGCGGAAGATGCTATAGCAAACTTGCCAAATGCCAATGATTCAATCCATGTCCGAGTTCACCAACTTGCCCAAAGCTCGAGTGATATCGCTTCTTCAACCCCGCCAGTTGTTAAGCCGATTACTTACGACCCCGTCAAGGCTTTCCCAATTCTTAGAGTGCATGGCATCAATCTTGGTGACCATATATTATGGCACTCCGGTTCAATTGTCAGCAATCTTCCAACACCAGACCTCCTTCACACAATGCAGTTGGGCATGTTAAAATGTCTGCTTGGGTGGCTCCAACAACTGATGAAAACGTCCAAATGACTCTTAAAATACAACGAGCTGTGGTTATCTGTGCAGGCATACTTGACAATGTCCAAACCAAGGAAATCATATGAGGAGGTTAGCCAGTGGACTGGAAATAAACTTAGAACAATGAGCCGCTATCTGATTGCAGTCGTCACCAATGCCCGATGTTTCCCGAATACCTTTGACAAACGAACATTTGAGGATGCCATCCAATGTACCCGGGCACTCCTTGAGTTTTATAACTACTGCAGATACCCGTCGCATGATGAGGATACCTTGAATCTTATGGTTGATGCTCTGCATCACTTTCACAACTTCAAACATGGCTTCCTGCAATATCAGGCGCACAAGCAAACAATTAAACAATCAAAAGAGTTGCAGATAGATCTCAATACGGAGCGAGACACAGATATGGTCTATTATCGAAATTGATCTACCAACGAAAGAAAACGTCCACTCGATGCCTGGAATGATTGGATACACCCAGAAGTGGTTCATCATCTGGAGGAGGAGTGATCATATGACTTTCCAAAACTTCATCCAATGACACACTTCTGGTGATATATCGTGCCATTTGGGGGTTGCAGTAGTGGTCTCCTGAGCTTGGCGAAGCGGCTCACGAAACCCAAATCACAGACGGGTATCTGGCCTCCAATAAGACTGGAAATATTCATCGGCAGATGGTCAATTATTATCCCTGCTGAGATGAGTTTGCAGTACGGCAAATGAACCTCAATGCAAATGGTTTCAGCAACGTTACGAGTAGGCCGCCTGAGCTGAACGTGAGCTCTCTGACAGCTGCCACTGGCAGAAGCTGTGCGGAGGGATCCTAAGTCAAGTGACATGTGTTGTTTGGCTTGATTCAGAAGGGAGTAACTACATTCGGAGATATTTGCAATTCGTATAGCAATGACAATATTCTCCAGAGTTGTCTGGTCAACTTGACATTAGCATATTTGAACACCTCAAAGATATACATCAACATTGATAACCCTGCGAAGGTGCCAGGCCGCCATATTCCATACCGTTGGGATTCCAATTGAAGAATTCAATGACCAATTGACATATGAGAAGATTTGGGGTGCAGGAGAAAAGGAATGGTATACAGGACCACCGAGAAATGATTGGGTATGGGTGAAGATGGCCCAACAATATCAGAGATTTCCTGCACCTGCCCTTGAAGCTTTGCAAGGACGTTTACCATACCAATTACTTTGTGTTGTCAAACTCCAAATTCCCAGTGACATGATATATTTAGCATTTGTGCTGGAGACGAAACCATTCTATGAATAATTGCCAAATGCCATCTCTTCGATGGTCCGAGTTGTTCCAGCATCAGGAGAGAATACCTACAAGGTGCTGGCTGCAGGCCACATCTGTGGCGCTGCGCACCTTATACCTGAAGTTCCATCCACTTCAAAGGATACTAACTCTGGCTGGATTGTAAGTAGTCATATTGATTTGAAAACATGGAATACAAATTATTATATACTGGAGGAGTTGAATGAGGCAGTCACTGGTTGGGAAAAAAGGCTTCGGCAATGCTAATAGTTGTTTAGACAATTTCACAAGTCGTACATGTATTAGCCAAATAGATACATGTCATTATTTCCATGTGCCATTTTTATACTCCAAAGGCTTCGCCCTGAGTTGTGAAATAACACTACATTACACGGTAGATTGACTACGAATGTACATAGTTGTTGTAACAACCTTGCAACGTGCATGCACAATAGTATATAACTTGCCGATGATATAGATCGATTGAATTCACATGACCTAGGGCTTGACTGACCATGAGTTGTCTATAGATCAAGTGAATGGATACGTAATTATGATATGGTGTTGGAAGGTAACTCAGGGCAAGTTATGAGATAAGTCGATTGACGATGATTGCACTACCTATAAGGATAGTGACAGTAGATGGACTACCAATGTACATAGTTGTCGTAACATCCTTGAAAAGTGCATGCGCACTGGTATATAACTTGCCCATGAAATACATCAATAGAATATCTATGACCTAGGGCTTGTGCAACCATAAGTTGTCTATAGACGAAGTGAATGGATCCGTAATCATGATACGGTGTTGCAAATAGGGCTGACGTCACTTCCAGTTGCACTAACGAGTCCAAGTATTGCTATGCATACAACCATCATCTTGGTTGCCACCTACGTATGCTCCCAACGCACCCAACGCAAAAGTCACTTACGTAGGCGCGTACGGTGACTACACAGGAAGAAATGTTTTCCTGATGTGGCCATCGAAATATAATGGCTGTTTCATCTGACAAGTGAGAGCCGATAATATTCTGATCAAGAAATAGGAATTGATTGTATATGTCCTTACTGTCAACTTACCAGGTATAACAACCAAATTCTTTTAACAAAATCATCTCTCATGCTCCCTTACTCTAACCTTATTCAAACTATCTTCAAACCAATAACCTTCAGTTGGTATCTACCATCACCCTCATTTCCTGATTCTATATAATTTTTGTTGATATTAGATCACAATCATACAACTGATATACTTCAATATATCATTCTTGTAGATCGCTGCCTCTATGCGAGTGGTATTTTCTAATTATAATAATTTGCAAATGAATAGGCCTCTTTTGATAAAAAGTAGCTTGGCTGTCTAGTATCAGCATACATTTTCAAATCTCCAACAGTTGTTCGCTTCTGGCTGGTACTGTTCAACCAGTTTCCAGCTTTCCATTTGATATAGACAAATTGTCAACCTTTTGGGGGATACCATTTGGCTGTTATTTGGCTGTCTGTATAATATCGATGATTTAGAATTGACGTTGTATTTATAACCGCTAGAATACTATGTCTCAATCTCTTGACACCTTGTTTAATTTCTTCCAATATTGTTTTGCCATTTCTTTTATCTGTATCTTATGGTTCTCTGCTTCAATGTATTATTCTTGTTATTCTGCCCTATTGATTTCACTTTGTATTCCTTACCAGATACATCAAAACTTGACAGGTAATTTGTTATTGATATCACAAAATATCCTATACCAGAATTGCTTATTCATACTGGCAGAGGTATCCACAGGCAGATAATTCTACAACTATGCAAGTGTTCAATCTTGAGTCACTGTATTATAACTACATCATATATCAGTATATAGATTGGAAGATCCAATGTGTTAGTGTGTTTTGATATATAGCAAATATTGTATAGACCTTTGTAACATTGTACCAGTTTGCAATCAATTGGATTGAAGTGGATATATATAATTGGCAAATTATTTCAATCTAAAAATATCTTTGCCCTGACCATAGTGGCCTGGTTGGTTCTGCAATATGACTTAGCTTCAACAATCTATTTATTATCAGTATTGCAAAAATCATTTGACAGGATTGAAGAAATATGTTGCCATCATTTACCATATTCGTCACCTTATAATATTTTTGCCTATTTGTTAGCCGACAGCCAATAGAGGTCTGCAATCCAGTCTAGCAGCCAAGACAGCATATAACCAAGGTTGAGTTTACAAGATATTTTCATTGTCAATTGCTGTAGAGAGGAATTGTAAACATATTCTGCAAATGGAATCTGATCATTCCAATTGGACTCATTGTGAAATGCAAAGCATTGTATATTAATTATTATTTCGTTATACATGTTTTCAAAAATTCAAT
Organism: Trichophaea hybrida; assembly: GCA_015178995.1. Lineage (NCBI taxonomy): Eukaryota > Fungi > Ascomycota > Pezizomycetes > Pezizales > Pyronemataceae > Trichophaea > Trichophaea hybrida. The sequence goes on along the minus strand of WHVE01000009.1, from coordinate 134,517 downwards.
CTGTTTTTGAAGAGAATACTATAGATACTATCTTTATCTGTGGAATTATTTCCAATTCTACTCAGCGGTTTGCTATAGCATATATATTATGAATGAATTCAAAATTTTGTGCTACTTGGTATATACAAATAATATTGTTGAGGAATATTTTCCCCAAGGTCAGACTATCAATTGTTTCATTACAAACTCATCGATATTCTTTGAATATTATATAGTTTATAAATATCACCATTAAGTAAAGATTGGTTTTTACAATATACTAGACAGTTATGAAGTTGATAAAGATTTTTTGCCAATGGAATTTGGCTGTGGAATATTGTTGCTGAAGGTCTAGAAATTTTCCACTCTATTAGATGGTATGATAGAATATAGTATACTCTGCAATATATCACTAGATATTGTATTACATATTCTTTAAAAAATATTTTTCTATTATTCATAAGTATATTGGATCTGTATCAAAATATTATACTTTCAGTATATGGCAGACTTCCAAGAGAATTTGTTGCCACATCAACTTTGGAATATACAGCTGCTTTTTCTTTGTATTTTTTTCAGTTGCTTCTGCTTTCACCTTCTCTACTTCACCAATTATTTTCTTTACCACTTATTCTCATGCTATTAGTTTATCTCTGTATTCTTTTCGCATTTATTTTTTACTTTCTTTTTCATAGTTTTTGTTTTTTCACCTCTATTTTTCATTCTTGTCCTTATTTTGTTCTCCACTGCTATCTTTTTGTTCTTTCCATTTATATCTGTTTTCTCTTCTCCATCTTGTATTCCAGTCCTTGAATTTTCCTTGGCTTCTGTTATTTCAAATCTCTAAATGACTACAATAAGTCATTGTGTCCAAAATGAATCATTGTACTGGGACTCAAATTGTACATTCATCGGTATACAAGAAAGATTGTATGGGATGCAGTTGCATTTGCCAAGAAATATTCAATTGGCCTGAATTCTTTGTTGTCAATAATACCTGCCTTGATATTATCAATCCATTCACTAGCCACAGTAACTTCAATTGCCAGTCCATTGAAATATTTCAACTATACTATATAATGGCAAGACAATACATCTGCAATCTGATTCATCATATTCAAAATACTCTATACTTGCTCGTCAAATGAGTCGTATAATGCCATCCAATTCCTGTAAAATATGGTGAAATATGAAAGTATAGGAATTCAATATGATATTGTATAGTTTGTATGTACTACAAATTTCTACATAGCTCCATGCAAGGTAAATTTGTAGTATAATATCAGGTTTTGGATATTTTAAAGTTTGCTGAAATATGTGGAATATAGTATTTCTCAACTGTATAATATATTGCTAATTAAATACTGTACCTTCCTTGCCTTATCCAATATATGGCAGATCACCACTAGCAATATCCCCTTCTATGTTCAAAGGGTTAATAATTGATTACAATATCAATAAAATATGAATATAGTATTCAATAGATTATTTGTACTAACTATTGAGTCCAAGGGAACCTCTAATCTTTTTCCAAATTTCATACTGAGTACAATCTGTAAACTCATAGATTTTGTATTCCCAGATTTATATGCTATTTTGGGTTATAAAAAAACTGCAAAAGTAAACTTTGTGATGTTCTCTGGTATATTTTGTATATTTGGTTTACCTACCATTTTTAAACAGTAAGATCAGTACTATTCAATTGTATACTATATATTCTATCAGAGTATTTTTGTGAATTATATTGTTGCCAGGGTATATGGCAATAGATTTGAATTTCATTAGCTTTAAAAAAGTATTTTTCATAGACTTCAACTGATTTAGTAAGTTTTCAATGTCAAATTGAAGGACTGGAGACTCAATCAACCTATATTTGTTGGTTAAGGCTATTTTTTACCTGTCAGCTACAGCAATACAAATTTGGTAATAACCTGCCACCAATTGCAATTTTTGTATATTATCAAAACCCATATACAATACTTACCAAATCTTCAATATATGAAAGAGAATATCAAACCTTGATAGATAAATCATTCACTATACAATTATTGATACACATATATAGTATACTATCAAACTTAAGTTTAAATATCACTGGTCGGCTGAAATTGCTTTGAAAAAACCAAATCCATCTGTAGCAAATTGTGTTATCTATTTGTCGCTGAAGCTGCTCTTCGTGAACTGTGAGGTGCTGTTAGTATCAGCAACGAACCGTAGACATTCGTGTGAATTGACAAATCAGTTTGATTAATGCGAACCGAATCCTTGCCTAACATATTGCTCAAAACCAAACCAATTCAAACCCAAATTTCGAACAAAAATTGGTATATGAGTTTTTGTCTGATCGGCTCACTTTGTATTTTTAGCAGGTTGATAACTTCAAGTGCTATACAATTGAAAAAATTGGAGCCGATCGGACCAGGACTTGCATACATCCTTTATTTCGAAATGTATTGATTCGTGAACTGGTTTGTGGCGAACCGGTGTAACTTGGCACATCTCAGATCAAACTCAAATTGAATCCCTGCGCAGTTGGATCTGTTACAAGCCGATTTGTTTCATTGCCAATACTATATACTGTAGTAAACAAAATAATATTTTGACATATTGGTTCATTATAATTTCAAAATCAGCTGGCCTTCCTTACTACCAATTTGCAATGATAGATTGTTCAAAAATACTCTTGAACTCTGTCAATATTCTTTATAACTCTTCCGATACTTCCAATATATGTCGGGTAATCCACAGGCTGCAATAGTATACTTTGACTGATGATATATATTGCAACAGATAAATGTAGAAGTATTTGAGTTGAATCTTGTGCATGATATGGATATCCATGACTTTGGCCTGTACTATCATACTTCCATCTTTATCTATAGGGTATAACCCTGGTTGATAGTAAATACTGGCATCCTCTTTTTGTGTCTTGAGGTGACTAGCAATCCACATTCAGTTGCTGTCTTGGTATATTCAGCAATACTCATATTGTATATTTTACTTGATACAATTTCAAATCTTTTGATGTTATATACTACATATACTGGTTTATTTACATAAAACAAAGCATATTATTATTTTATTTTAGATATTGGTATTTCTCTATTCTATTCTCTGAATGGATATTGGCCATTGCCATAATCATTTATTTTTTCTCTTTTAAATTCAGGATAGCCACTTTATATTTTAGCTTATCAAGAACCTTTTAACTGACATATTTTTCCTACACTATGATCATGATGTAGTCTAATTATATGCATTTTATTTCAATTTTCGCAGGTCAGTTACAGAATCAACCAGTTTACTTATCTTTTCAATTCATAGTAATTGGTAAAAAAGTTGAATCCACTATATAGCACAAGCTTGGCCAGTTATTTTGACAATACAATTGATCATAATACATTCATGGATGGTACTGTCAGAGCTACAAACCTTCTTTAGCATTGTGTAGTTCAGCGTGTGTATTCGGGAAACTTTTCAATTTATTTGTAATCTTGCTATTGATTTCTGGCTCAATGTTGCTCTCCTTGGAATGCTGCCTACTTTCTATTTGACTCATTGGTTTACAATGTATTGTTTATACATTGTACCTGTAGTATCGTTTGTTTTGAAGGTATCTTTATTTATCAATACTTGTTCGAATAGTATATTCCTCAAATTGTTGTATTCATCATTGTAAGAAATATAACATATTTGAATTCAATTATAGCAGGTAAACTGATATTATTGGCAATACTAGTTGCATTGCGTGCTTGGTATTGGAATTACCAGCGCAAGAATTGATTGTTATGTTAGTATTGGTATTGGTGCTACTTGCAGGTTGAAATCAATTGAAAGATATATTCAATATACCAATGAACCGTATATACAGCTTCAGAGTTGGAGTCCTATTTTGCATACCAATATACTGGACCAAGTCTTTGCACATTCAATGGTTGTTCTGATTAATATTATACCTATAAGGGTTTTTCAATATTATGGCTAGCATCAACTGATACAGGCTCCATATCAGAGGGTATTAATAATCAAACATGAATTGATGAAGAATAATTCCTTTCATTTTGAAGAAATCTGTGATATGCATTGCAAGAATGATAAATAGCTCTTTGAGCAAATAATAAGGTTTGTGAAAAGAATAAAAGTTTTTAAAAAAATAGAATAGAATTGAGCAATTATTAAAGATATGGGGTAGCATGAAGTTAAAATATATATAAAATGTATACAAAGTTTAGTGAAGATTGAATATAGATAGATTAAGTGAGTTAAGGTAATAATAGTTACAATTGATATGAATAAAGGAGAGGGTTTAGCAGAGAATTGGTCTGCTCTTTAGTTGTTCTCTTGTCGATCAATCAATACAATAGTGTTAGTATCAATCTCTGTTCACAGTTGTGATTCTCGATAAAGTTGGTTGTTTGGATCTGCTACACCTTAGTGTGGTTAATAAATATCTGTTGTTGACTTCAGTCAACTCTTTCCATTATTGGAATCAATTGGTTCATATGTTTTCATTATCCCCAGGACTGCGAAAATGAAATTCACCATTTAACAATCAATCTAAAATGGAATCTATTCATCATATTCAAAAATATATACTGATATTCTTACTATTTTGGCTCCTACTTGTTACATCACATTCACCATAACTTTTCTATCATTTTCAATTTTGCAAGCAATATCAAATTTACAGTAATTTCACTCCCCTGTCGGTCGCATATCTGATTTTTTTACATCTGGGTGTTCAGCAAATCTACAAATCTAGATATCTATGGCAATCAGTACCATTTCAGTTTGTGAAATACTTTGAACTGATAACAGAAATATACTTTGAATAAGCAGATATTTAAACAAATAACCAAGTAATACAAAACCTATACCAACCAAAACAAATTGACAAATGCAGCTCATTCAACCTGCTGTGGTCGGAACATCTTTAATATCAAAAGAATGAACAAGTATTTGCTATCTGGTATTCAATATATTGGAATCTAATAAGTTTCCTTTGGTATGAAATTCCTTGCAACAACAATTGCTGAATATACTTTGAAATAATTGGATACTGAAAGCATATTTGAAATGATAACCTAGAGGTATTATATTCAATATGAGGTCTAGAATTGATTATTTACAACTGTCTCCACCTATCACCCTTTGTTAATACAGGTTGCTACATCAAAAAGTAGTACAGCCCAAGGGTCACAGTATCTCAAAGTTCCAGTAATAGATCAGCAGATATTTTTGACAATATTGGCAGTGGATCTCACAGTACTTGATCAACAAAACATACTCACAGTGGCAAAAGAAATTGAACATTATATCAGACAAGTTGGAAAAGTACTGGAACTTTAAATTGCAAAACAAATATAATAGCTGAATACCTAAAACATTATCGAAGCAACAACCATATCAGAATCCAAGAAAATGATATCTAAGTTAATAAAGAAAAGACAAGAGCTTCTACAAACAAAAGAGCAAGCCAAAGATGAATTGAACAAATAATGAAAAAGATAAATGATTTGGAAACAAGAGTTCCCATATATATCCATAGGGATTTACAGATACAGATATTTCAGTGGCAGCAACAGCTAACAACAGAGTACCTGCAAAGCTGAAAGTATGAAAACAGGAACTGGATAATACACAGAAATAGTTGAGAGTAGTAAGAGAAGAAAGCAATATACATATAATTCAAGTTGAGAGAATATTAGTACTGGCAGAAAATAGTACGAATAATGGATATGGCAGATATAGAGAGAGTAATATTTTACAGTTCTTGGGAACAGACACAATAGCACTGTTGGAATAGATAGTACAGTACATATTGAATTTAACAGATAATCTAAACCCATTCTTTGACAAGCTATCCAAAATATAGTAGATCATCAATTGGCTGAAAGAAGTAGTATTAAGTACAATCCAACTATATATCCACCCAGTAACCAACTATATCAAACTTCAAAGCCTGGAAATATTGATTGCAATACTACAGCAAGAGTTCAGTAATCAAGATCTATAGCCAATGGCAGAATGGAAGCTTTTCGAATTCTGATTTAAGAATCAAGAGTTCTCTGTGTATTACCAAAAATTTCAACAATAGATAGCAGATATGGCATGGAATGAAGTGGCCCTGAAAAATACCCTAAGCCAAGAAATGTCCACAGAGTTCAAGAATATATTACAATTGTGTGACATTACAGCAAACCAGATGGAATTTATCAAATTATATTCAAAATAAGATTTACCAATCTGTACCCAAGCAGTCCAAACACAGTCTGGCAGAACGATATTGGAATCAAAAGACCTGAAACCAGACTCTACATCACAACTGCCCCAGTAACAGCTTCTACAGACACTATATCAATATACCATGATGCCACTGTAAAAGATCATTCAGCAGTAAATACAAAAGAAATCATTTTATACAACTATAACCATCAAAGGAAAGTGGTACTGTGAATGAAATATTGAAATTCAAGGAATTTTGAAGCAAATTCTCCAATGGAATTGAAGGTAGCATAAAAAATAGTTGAGAATAAGCAATTTAGAAATGATAAAAACTCAGAAATCAATCAGAGAAGAAAATAAGAAAAAGACTAGGTCAGTTCCATAATGATAGCAATTCTAATGGCAATGAATTTACTTTATCAGTTGATGTTAGTTTTAGCTTTGTTATTTCACAGTTTTTGATTCAGAGAACAAAAATAAAAAGATCTTTTATGGACAGCAAGTACCTCATTCTGAAATGCTTGTAAACAATGAAAAAGATAATAATAAACACATATATTATGATTGACTGTAGAGCCACTGGAATAGTATTTATTAATACTGAATTTGTTAGCCTTCATCAAATTCAAGACAAAGATTGCAAGAATCAAAACAATCAAAAATGATTGATAGGAGACCTGTCAAATTATAAAGTATTACCAACAGTGCAAAATTGAATTCAGCAATACATGGATATGAGTAGAAAGTACCAGCAGATATTATACAGTTTGAACTCTATCTGAAAGAATAAGGACTTCTTTGATTACAACTTGATAATATTACCATCCAGTTTCAATGCAGGAAAATTGGCTTCCAAATTTGCTACTATCAAGTATATTGGCAATATCATTCAAATATATGGATATAGAAATATCATATAATATCAAAAGAAGACTCTGGTAAATATAAGTTAGATATTTGCTCAGTATCAGATTTATTTATATAATATTACCAGATAGAAAATTCAAAAGTTATATCGTATCTTGATTTGAAATCGATAGAACTTTGAAACTGCTTAATTAGGAAACGAACCCTTTAAGGGAAATTATACCAAAGCAGGACAATATATTTCTCCCCATATTCAATAAGGTCATAGCTGACTATTTACTTCTATTTGGTTTATATCATCATAAAATCAAGCTACACAAAGAATTCATTCAACTGTTTTGACCCATCTGCACTTTGTCCAAATAAGAGTTACAGACCTTCAAAGAATGGATTGAAATCAACTAGTCAAAGGTATTTATTCAATTAATATCATTATTATATAGAGTACCAATATTATTTCAAGTAAACCCCAAGGGAGGACGGAAACATATTTGGATTATTGTGGATAGAATGAATAAACAATTCAAAATCACTACCTACTATTGCTGATTCAGAAACTTTGCAAAAGCTTTCTAAGACCTATATATATAACAAGTTGGTTATCAGGGATACCAAAAATATAATCAGAATTGGTGAAATAGATCAATGGAAAACACTTTTCAAAATCCATGACTGTATATTCAAATCTCTATTGATACCATTAAAACCAACCAATATACTAATATCTATTTCGGAATGAATCAATTATACTCTATATTCTTTCCAAGTTCTACTGAGTATAATATTTTGGCATATTATCCTAATTTATGGTAATTATATAAAGGAATATAAGAAGCATGTCTGAGCAATAATATATACTTTCAAGGAAACAGGATAATATCCAATGGCCGAAGTATTTGAATTTTACAGGAAAATAGTCAAGTATTTGGATCTAATAGCAGCTGTAAACAGAATACAACTGGATTGGAAAAAAGTACATTGGTTGAAGACATGGAAAGTATCATGCAAATGCAAAGAAGTAAATGTGTTTCTTGGATTTGCCAACATCTGCCAAAGGTTTATACAAAATTACCGTCCAGTTATTCCACCACCAACCAAATCAATACAGAAACTGGTTTTGGCAGTCATGAAGATGATTTGAGGAAAGAATATGATGAGATGAAGGTAGTATCTATAATTATACCAGTATCGGTCCACTTCAATTGTACAAAGAAAATAGTTGTCATGATAGATATATCAAGTTATATCTCTGCAGAAGGACTATTACAATGTTACAATCAAGGTATTCTACATCCAGTGGAATCTTTCTCAAAGAAAAATATACAGGCTGAAAGGATATATATAACCTATGATCAAAATTGTAGTACAATTGTGAAAACCTTGGAGATATAGAGATTATGATGCAATATATCAGTATCCTTCACCAAGATACTAACAGATCACATGAACTTTGGATATTTTACAATATCAAACTACTCAAAAGAATACAAACCCAATGGTCAGAATTGCTGTCATAATTGAAATTCAAGATGATATATCAACCAGGTGCACATGGTCAAAAGGCTGCCCCAATGACTGGAATATCCAAAGAGAATTCACTAAATAGAGAGATACAAAACCCCCAGCAATAAATCTTCCAAAGGAGATATGGAAACAGGTGATCATATCATTCACTGAAGTTATGAATTTGAGAGGTGACAAAATATACTTTGAAACATTGTGGATTATATTCAAAATCTTCACCTGGAATATCCATATAACAGCAATGCAGATCTTGGCATACAAGCAATCAAAGACTAAACAGTATCCATCAAACGACAGTTATATCAATTGTATGAATACCCTGATTAACCAATCATATCAGGGACAAACAAAAATCTATGAGTGGTTAAATGAATATAATTTGTGGGAAAGAATCAGAAATGATATGAATAAATTTGTAAAAAACAGCCATATATGCCAATACATCAAAACAATCAATCAAAATATACATTGATGGCAAAAATGATGGAAAGTACCTTAAGAACCTTAGAAAGATTTGAGTTTGTCTTTATTCTAGAATTTCCAGAAAATCAAAGCTACAATACTATATAAATGGTGGTTGGTAGACTGTCCAATATAAAGCATCTTGTTCCCTGCCACAACAATTCAGACAGTTCAAGGTTGGATTTAATATTTGTACAGAAAGTATTCAAACTGTACACATTACAAGATACTATAGCATTATATTGTGGTCCATATTTCTCTAGTAATTTTTGGAAACATATATATGCAAATTTTGGAATTGAATGAAAATGTTTAATTGTATTGTATTTGCGAACAGATGGGCAAACAGAAGGAATTACTGCCATTACAAAATAATATTTGAGGGTATTTGTCAATCATCAATAGAAGACTTTAGTTCAATAACTTTCAGTGGTTGAGTTTGGAACTAATGATGGTATGTCAGAAATTACTCACTGATAAATATTCTTTCACAATTATGACATTTATCTCAACATAATATTTAGCCTACATTGAATTCATTATTGTAATGATATCCAAGAGGTCAAAAATATACAAGTGGCAAGTAAAAGCAAGACAGTGTTCAATCTGATATGATTTGAAATAACTGGAATATAGGTTATCCAAGCAGGATACGCTGACAAAAGCCACTGGAAATGATATGTACTAGCGATATGTGATTTTATATAAATGTATACTGGAAATATATCAATGCAAAGACTCAACATAAAATACGATTGGGAATGCATGGGATAAAACCAAATTAAGCAGAAAATCAGTCCCTGAATATTCCAATTACAGTTACCAAAGAATATTCATATTTACACAGTTAATTCAATATTTTTTCTATCCAATGTAGTGAATAATCTCATCCTGAGTCAAGTAATGCAAATATTACCACCAGTAATAGAAATGGTAATGACATATACAAAGTCAAAAACATTGATAATTGCAAAATATATAGACAGCATCAGGAAAATGCAATTTCCTCCCTGGCCTGGCACCCACCTTCCGGGATCCTCCTTGGGGCTTGGGAGGCTCCCAAACCCTCCCGTATCATTTTACTATGCTCCGACGCGCTCCAGGCAGCTCCCGGTGCACCTGTGAACTTTCCACAATCGCACAGGAGCATTTCACAGCATTCCTACCACTTCCTGGGAGGTCCACAAACTTGCTCCTTCGCGTACTCTGCTCCGCGTGCCTCCCTGACCCTCCGCAGTGCTCACTGCCAATTGGCATCATATGTGACTCTATTCATAGATCATGCTGTCAATTCATCGCTGCTACTTCAAGCATCGTCACGAGAGATTTGTATAAATTGACATCTTTAGATCTCATTACACTAATATATTGTTTATATTCACCAGCTGGATTTCAAGCGCACCCCTGCGTGAGACTCCTCTCATTCGTTTGGATAAATCGCAGAGGTGGCTCCAAACCTTTCGTCCATATGTGTTTTGTCTTAATATACATCCCAGTACGTATCCAAATCCACTTGATTATTTACAATCCATACCGAACCGTTCCCTGTCGCTGCCCAGATCTCTGGGACCAAGTGGCACGGCCCTTCAATTTTCTCCACGGCAATAACATGTGGTGTTGATTCCTTTACCACTCTGACGAACCCATCCACTTCTTGAGGGTGCCCTAAACGATGCTCGAAATGTGTACCGACAACAACGGCCAACTCCAGCGGTGATGGTCTATCAACCCAGGCTTGAAGGGATGAAAGGAAATGAGGGTGCTGCTGCAACAGCCGGCCGCCAGTCCTCGCAATCATCCCACTTACCAGCGAGGTCCTGGTCGGTGGTGAAAAGGTGAAGTATAGAATGGGAAATGTGGGGCGGCGCCCGCGGAGTCCATCATCCGTATTTTCGCCCACGCGCACCCATATCACCTGCGGTGGCCGCCTGTGCGTCTCACCATCTGGCGTACCCTCAACGCTGCAGTCGAGCAGGATCCGGTTCATCTGCTGAGGGTTATGAAATTCCGGCGTGTAGAAAGCGACCTTATTGTGAGGTTGTAAGGTTACGTCTTCCTTGAACTCATTTCCGTAGCCCCAGATCACACTGACCGCATCACGGCCCCAGATCTCATGCAGATGCTGCCTGACAAGTGATGGCAATGTCGGAATGTTGAAGGTTGCAGCTGCTTCAGCTAGTGATATCCGCTTGAAAGACCGTGAACGTGCACAAATAGTTGAAAGTTTAAACTGCCGCAGAGGTTGTGTACTGGGTCGAATCAAAGGTTCAGATTCGCCGGCAAGGATCCTTTTCTGCCGGGCGCACCTGGTCATTTGCCGTTTCTCTCGACCCGTCATCATGTTAAGGACTACTGCACTCTCCTCGACATACCATCCGTACAAAGCAAGCCACCGAAGAGTGTGTTCCATGTAGTCCATCGCGGTGTAGCGATCATTGTGCTGAAGAAGCTGTAGCATGAAGTTGACCCCATTGCTGGCACGGTACGCTTCTTTGACGTTCGAAATGTGCAAGAGCTCTGAGATCTCGGTTGAAAAATTATCAGGAGCACCCATCCTGGTGATGAACTCACGGTAATGACAGAGGAGGTGCATTTTAGGTTTTCCGAAGTGATAGAATTGCAGCGTTAGCTGCTTCCGTAAATTCGGACCTTGCCTTGAGTCCCATTCCTGATCATACTTCAGGCGCTTCTCCGTCATGGCGTGACGAAAAGCAGCTTGAGCTGCATGGCTTGCCCCGTAAACCTCTATCTCCAGACACCGGGCAACCTCTTGTTGGCGCTCCTCTGACCAATGTGTTGCTGCTTTCTCAGCTTCCAACAGGCGCCGCTCGAACTCCCGCTTTGCAGCGACAGTGACCTTCGATGCACCGAACACGGCAGTCATGATGGCGTGACGTTCTCGTTCAAGTTCTCGAGCAAACTTGCTTGTCGGTCCACGGCTAGCTTCGGGACGCAGCTTGAGTTCCAGGCGGTCCTGAGCTTCTTTAAACAACTGGCCAAACCGGGCAAGCTGGTCTGTGGACGCTCCGTAGAGCTCTGCTTCGAGTCGTACCATTGTTGTCGCCCGCTCCTCTGCATTCCAGGTAGTGGCGCGCAGCTTCTCTTCTTTCAGGTGCACCTCAAAAGTTCTCCGCTGCCCAGTTGTGATACCATAAATCTCCCTATGAAGCTCTCTCTCTATCTTCTCCATCGCCACCTCTTTAAGTTTTGCTGCCTGCGCTTGGAAGTCGCTTTCTAAACGCCTTGTCCGAGCCTCAGTAGCATGTTGAGGAGTGAAGATTTGTTTGCACTTGTAAAAGCTTTCGAGAGCTTCGTCGAGATATTTCAACGAGATATCCGAGTGCGTTCGCTGGCTGGCTAGTAAAGAAAATTCAATCAGTGCCCGAATCGTTTTCATAACCTCCGTATCAGATGCACTTTCTGAGATTGTTTTCCCTGCAACGTCGCTGGAAAGCAGGGGAGCACATACTGCAGATAGACTCCTGAGCATTTCTCGGATTTCTTTGCCATGCCAGGATCCATTCTTGAGAGCATCAAAGGGTTTAGAGAAACGCAACATGTTCGGGTAGTGTGGAACTGAGGTGAACCGGGCATCGAATTCAGCTTTCAAGCCTCGATCGGTGAGGTACTCCAAAAGCCAGTTGAAGAGATCTTTCACGATCCCCAAATAGAGTTGGTGAAGCGCATCTGGTTGCCAAAGGCGATAGACGTTGCACAGAGGATAATCCCAGAAGAGATTCGAAGTCGGTTGTAGATGCACCTCTTTGAATTCATCAAGTCGATTCTCCTCCAGGTGCTCTTGATAGCGTGACGTACATCGAGGCTCCCAGTTGCGAAATCCTTTGCCATGGCCCATCTCAGGTCCCTTCGGTACTTCACACACAGGGCATGCTCCTCCGACTATCTTCGTGATCATTGCGATCTCCGGGTAGTCCCCAATCCATGCTGCTAGCAACGGGTAGCAGGTACGTTTGAAACCGTCGGCACAATCCCACTCGTAACCAGTGCCTCTGATATCGACTTCTCTAAGTGGTTTCAGGATGGTATGGATCGCGTGGTGCCATGAAGAGTCTATATCAGTTGCGCCTTTCGGTGGAACTGGAATGAATCCCACCAGAATCCAGGCCCGCTTTGATGCTGCACGACGAACATCTTTCTGAATGTTCCCGATACTCATATATAGTGGCCAGGCGCTCTTGTCGCCAGAGAAATTCGTGAGATGGGTTTTGTCCGAGGCGAAGATTACTGGCACAATTGTTGCACCGTCGGGTAATTGCTCCTGAGTTTCCCACCACCAATCTCCTGAGTTCATCTCACTATAGATTCGATGATTAGCCGAATCGTACAGCTGCACCGGAGCGAAATCCAGGTGCTCCGCAAACGGTAAATGCCCCAAAAGAAACTGGATGCACTTGAAAATGTCCCTGCAGTATATGTTGCCATATTTCCCAGGCGCCTGAAGCCAACTCTCTGCTCCCAGTCCGAAGTCGAGGCACCTCAGCAGCTCCCAGAGCTCAGATGCTGTCTGGAACGAAGTCGTACGGAAATCGTCCAGGCCGCGCCGCAGATAGTCGTTTACCCAAGTTTTGCTTTGTGTACCCAGAGCACGGGCTTGTTGATAATCGAACGCATTTGCAAATGGGTGCCACGGGTTCCAATTCGGTTTCCGGTGTTTGTCGTAGAGGCTCGTAGCCTCTCCCACCACTTGCCCACCTGCGGCCTCTCTATACACTTCTGTGTGGGTGACTTTCCTCGCGGTTACAAATGTGACGTCATGTTTCTCTGGTAGCTCGGGTATGGGAGCGCTCTCGGAGGTCTGCGCGGCTGGTATGAACCCTTGGGTACTGTCAGGTTCTCCTGCATTCGTTTACTTTTTGCTTTGCTCATCTCGCTACTTACTAGATCTCCAATTTGCTTCTGTTCCAAGTCGTTCCATTACCTCTCCCGTGTCGTCAAACGCCTCTGGGTGATCGTTTCGATAATGTTGAGCAAGACCAGTGGAGTTGCGGATCCGCTTTCCACATAGTGTGCATCGCAATCGTAAGAACTGGTTTGCCCGACGACTCATACTGATAACCGTTGTTACAGTATCTCCGGTAGATGGGGCGCGACGAGTGAATGGTGAATGGTAGATGGGGTGCGACGAGTGTATGGCGAATGGTAGATGGTGCGACGAGTGTATGGTGAATGGTAGATGGGGTGCGACGAGTGTATGGTGAATGGTAGATGGGGTGCGACGAGTGTATGGTGAATGGTAGATTGGGTGCGACGAGTGTATGGTGAATGGTAGATGGGGTGCGACAAGTGTATGGTGAGGAGCACCGATTCAGGGGTAAAGAAAGCTACCGAAGGTTCAAGTTGCACACCCCTCCAGCGAGATGAGGCTCCGTGCCATATGACACGCGGGCTTGATAGGACTAGTCTTAAAACAGACAAACAACTATACGTCACTTCACCCGACAAATTGTTTGTACCCCACAAAGTGATTGAGTTCCCGTCCCTAACCCCTGCTAAGCCTACGATTTTCGTCACGAGCACCCCACCAAAACCTCCAGGCAGAGGTTCAGATGCACCTGTAGGTGGCGGCAGGGCTCGGATCGCATCTAATCGTGCAGCTCCCTTCCAATAGCAAGGCACCTGAGTCTGATAGGCGTTGGATAATCGGAGTTTCCCATCTCTAGATAGTGTTGTATGTTCGGATGTGTGGTAAATTTTCAGTATATTCCCAGAATCTGCAACCACCGACAGGGGTTTCATGCAGGTCGCCTGCTTTGTTATACGAGAGATGGACACCTGCAAGCACCTCTCTTGAAAGGCAGTAGGCTGATTTCAAGTATCAAACTTCAACAAGCAAGGCGATCGCGGGTGTTCATATGTTTTGTTTGTTGTAGCTTCAGAATCGCAGCATAAGTTGGGTGGGCTTTGAGAAACTGCAACCAAGTGGCAGGGGTGATACCCCACCTTTCATCTAGTGATCAACTTGAACGCTCCTAGCAGACAATGGGTGACGAAAACATGTATCAGAAGTTTGTCAAACAAGGCGGTATGGTAAGAGAAGTGCGGACGAGGTCGGTGCGCATTGAGTGTTCTCGAGAGAATTGCGAGTGTATATAAACGCACCTTGCCTCCCACGAATGCAGCCCATCACACTACCTCATTCTCAGCGACTACTGCAGGTACCATAGAGCTTTTAGCAAAAAGTTCCGAACCTCCTAACCTCCTCTTCGTAACTACTTCTATACATCATGTCGCAGAACAACCCCTCCAACAACCACTCTCCGACCAACCCAGGACACCCGTATCAATATTATGGCGGCGCACCTCCACAACGACCCAATCCAAACTACCAGCTCAGCAGTGATGGGTCTCAGATGTGGGACGGGTTTGCCTGGCATCCCAATCCCGATTATCAACCGCCCCGGCCGCCGACTGAGGAACCGCAATATGAACCGCAACCACTGAACTATCCTCCGTATACTGCACCACCGATGATCAGCCCTGACGGACGGCACATGTGGAATGAGTACCGACAAACCTGGGTTCCATACGAACGGGTTCCACCCCGACCACCTCCACCACCACCACCACCACCACCACCTCCACCACCACCGCCACCACCACCACCTCCACCACCACCGCCACCACCACCTTCAGCGAACCCAAACCCACCAATGTCTCCGCCGCCTGACAAAGACCGACACACACCACTGCCTCCCCCTCCGCGGCCAGGTCCACCTGGAGCGGAAGGATCCCGGTTCACCCCACAGCCCCCTCCCGCTCCACCTGGAGGTGAAGGATCCCGGTTCACCCCACAGCCCCCTCCCGCTCCACCTGGAGGTGAAGGATCCCGGTTCACCCCACAGCCCCCTCCCGCTCCACCTGGAGGTGAAGGGCCCGGTTCACCCCACAGCCCCCTCCCGCTCCACCTGGAGGTGAAGGGCCCCGGTACACCCCACATCCTCCTCCCCCTCCACCAAGACCACCAGTTGCTCCAGGCTCATGGTCCACAAATCCTCCCCCACCTCTGATGCAGCCCACCTTCCCTCAACCACTCCCAGCACAGCCGGGAGCACCAGGAGCACCGACGCCTAGACCGGAAACTGCCACTTCTGAAGAGACTAGCGAGACTGAAGGGAGTGCGGCCCCTGGGCAATGGAGATGGACCAAAGCGCTACCTAAACTGTCGCCATGGACCCCAACTTCTAACATCCCCTTCGGTCAACGCCGGCGGCAGATCACTCTCGGTGAATACCAGGGTCAGATAGCCCTAGCCGACATTGTTCCACCCGATGGAACTGGAGATGGAAAAAAGCCGCCCACTATCGCTGGGGCTAAAGTCACCACCGGGCAACTCATGGTTAAGATGGGCCAAGTTAAAAAGGGGTCCAAGGAAGGCGACACGCCTGGGAGAGGCGACATCTCCAAGTTTGAGAATCATGTCCGGCACGAATGGCTGATTCCTCGGCACCCTCATTGCGTGATGGGACCACTCCGCTTGAGGATGAGGCGGATCGAGGGGCGCACCGGGTTCGAACTTTGGGAAGCAGCTATCTCAGATTTCATCCAGTGTTATGAGGAGTTCCTACCCCTTGACCGGTTTGATGATTCTGAGAGTATCAGGCACGACTGGATTCACAATTTCATCCGAAATCTCTGCAACCGCCTGCGAGAGACAGCCACCGGGACGGTAAAAGGTGACAAAAAGAAAGAGAAGGGAGGTGGTGGAAAGCGCAAGGCGGAGGAGGGTAGCAGTGATGAACCCCCTCCCAAACGGCCGAACATTGAGGTGGCCGATATCCAAAACAAGTCGTTTGTGGTGCGGGTGCGCGGAGATGCCACTTCTGGGTCTATATTCAGGACATTTCAAGGACTTGAAGAATATTCCCAACTTCTGAAGTGGATCGCTAAGGCAGAGCCGAAGGGCCCATTTACTCTCCAGACCGTATATCGCTGCCAGTTGAGTGAAGAAGCTGCTCAAGACGCCGGAGTTACGGTTGGGGAGGAGTTTCGTGGCGGTGTTTGGAACCAGGAAACATGGAATGGGGAGGTCCAGAACTTCCGTGCAGTTGCGCCTGAAGCAGCGACTCTGCTCCTTGAGGCGAACCTGTGGAATGGAGATGGGGAGGACCCGCCTGAGAACGTCCTGTTAGTGGAGGAGCCCAAGAAAAGCAATGATGGAGAGAGAGTAAGTTAGGAGCGCCTGAAGTGATGAATGAAGTTCTGGGCTAACTGGAATTCCTTGTAGGGAGCACCCCCACAAACACCCAAAAGGAAGTCTCCCAGAACCCCCGGTGCACCACCAGATACACCCAAAAGGAAGTCTCCCAGTACCCCCGGTGCACCACCAGATACACCCAGCAAGAGGAGGGCCCCAGCCCAGCTAGATGACTACGCCGATTTGCCTGTGCCACCGACTCCAAGTGCTCTTGCCGCCCTCGTGAAGGAAATTCAGAGCACCGAAGTTCTAGACAGCGATTCACAATTCGCCAAAGAGCTGATCGAGCCTCAAGATGACGAGCCAGGGCAAGTTTTAGATGATGCTCTCATGGCCACTATCAACAACACCTTCGAGCACGAGTGTCTTGAAGAAGCAGTTGCATTACTCGGTGCTGTGCCACGCGGAGATTCACATGCGGATGCCATTCGAGGGCCAAAGTACACCTTGAAGCAATTTCCAGAAGTAAGATTTCTTGCACACCAGATCTGGGCGATTTGGTTCATTGTGCGGAGATGGATCTTCGATGTGGACCTTCCTGGGGCGCTCCTGGCTGATGAAATGGGACTTGGGAAGACTTTCACCGTCTTAGCTGCGGCTCTTTATGCCAAGTCAATTGCGGAGGATGTGACAAATCACCATGAAACACAACTTCCGGTGCTCTTTAACCTCTCGCTTGGCGGATGGTGTCAGGCGGTGGAAACGGGCTTCTCAACCCTCAGCGCTGTCCAGAAGCAATGGTACCCTTGCACTCACCCTAACCCTGTTCCTCGTCGTCTTCTCCAGTTGCTTGATGATAAGCCGACAACTGACCTCCCGCCATGGAATCCGGTACTATGTGTGGTGCTCCCAAGTGTCCGAGCGACATTCATCGGTGCAATCAATACCATCACGAAAGGGACTCCGTTTTCGGTGCGCGATCTCTGCGCAGAAGATGCTGGCGACCTGAGTCACGCACACCTCAATTTCTGTGTGGAACATCCCGAGAGACGGTGGGACATCCACGTGATCACCTACGATACGTTCACGAGCCGGGCGCAAAGAAATGAGAACGACACAGTTCGCCAGCTTACGAACTGCCAGTGGTCGTGGGGAATCTTCGATGAGGCGCACCGCTTCAAAGGTCCGAAGTCTAAGGGTTGGTCCGTTGCATCTGAAGCCCAAATTGGTTTCAAAGTGCAAGTTACCGCAACGCCGGCCTACCACTCACTGAAGGACTGGGGAAACACGACTCGGTGGCTGTTCACGATTCCAGATGTGCCTGAGAATGAGCGAGCGGTAGAAGAACATGGTCCCGAGGCTTTAATGTCAGCGATCACCGCCCTTCAAACCGCCGTCAACAAGGGAGGTTCCTCTGAAACTCAGCAGGAAGCTGCCTCTGTGATGACCGAAGTCGCTCACCCATGGACAATCCGCCGATGGACAGAGTCGCGGCTGGCTTCAGGTGCCCCCCTGGTTTACATCCCATCGGAGGATTTCCATCCAGTCGCGCTGGAGTGGTCTCAGGAAGAACAGAAGCAGCTCAATGATGTTGCCACCCGACTCAAGAGGCAGAAGCATGAAGGCGAGCATGGGATCGCCTGGCGGATTCATCGCTGGCAGCTTGCTTGCTTTTCGCTACCGTTGGAGCAAGAAGGTGATCGTTTTGCCGATGGCAGTTGGAAGGAAGAGTGGGATGCCAGCAGTTTTGTGGAGGGACCGATTTTCAGATGGCTCCGAGAATCTTTCCTCCCTGAGTTGATCAGCGGTTCGGCGACTGTTCCTGAGATGGATGACCAGCCTAGTACAGGCTCTCCTGTCCTTTCACCGCTTCCTCAGAAGGCTGTACTGTTTTGTCCTTTGCCAGGCCAGGTTCGCCATGTGGCATGGTGGATTCATCGCCATTTCAACCATGACATCCAGGTCATTCGCATGGTCTCCGAAGATTCCGCCGACAGGCGCAGCGAAGTTATGAGCGATTTCCAGAATTCCCCCTGGTGCTCCGTCTTCATTACCACCACCAAGATTGGGGGTACTGGGCTCAACCTCGTGGCTGCCAATCATGCAGTGATTCTTCAGAAGCCTTGGGTTCTCAACGAGCAGCGGCAAGCTTTTGGACGGATTGTGCGACTGGGTCAGATGCGTAAGCCTCACACCTGGCTTGTCAACACTGGTCCAAACGGCTTCGATGATAGAGTGACTGCGCTCCATATGGTCAATGGTACTACTCAGCTACGTGTTTTGCATGGACTGATGAATCGTCCGATGATAAGCAAGGAGGACGTCTACAACGTTCTCAAAACACGCATTGAGGAAACTGCCATTCAGGCTGGGATGTTGTCGCAATCGGAATAGCTGCTCGGGTGTTTCTAGGTGCGCTTGAGTTTGGAATTTCATTGATGGGTCGTTTAGAATGTTTTTTTGATTTGCTGGGGTGCATCTGGGAGTATTCTTTGTGGTTGTACGGAGTTCGGGTGGGGGTATTTACTGGGTTTCTTCTTCAAAATGGGCTAGATTTTCTGTATCTCTATTATCTCTCATGTGTCACTAGGTCTAGATGTTAGAGAATCGATGGCTTTGGGTTAAGGTATATCCACTTGATATCACGTGAGAAACAGAATGCAGTTGTGAAGAATTACTTATGGTGGTGGTCGAGGGAGTGGTCGAGCTGTCAGGTGAAACTTGCTTGCCCAAAACCAGAAATAGAAAGCGAAGGCGGTTCGGATCGTACTCGAAATAGCAATACATTCGATCCTAATTTCCCACGCTATCCCCGGTGCATCTACCACAAACCGAGACTAAGCTCTGCCGACGCTTTCAGCTTCCAAAGCGGTACTAGCAATGATTCATATGTGCGCTCGGCCCGCCCAAGCTTTTGCGACAGACTGAGCTCCAGCTCAAAGCTTCCAGAGTATGCAAAGATCGAGTGAGAATAGATGCTTAGGTTCGACATCATACCAGCTGATAGTCACTCGATTTTTCCGAATGGGAGTTAGGTGCGCCCTGGAGCATCCCCCTGGCAACCGCCAACATAACATGATGTTTTTGTCCCTTCTGCTCCATTCCATCTCGCCCCTTTTTATCATCTCTGCACACCTACAGCTTAACCCGCCTGCCTGCCATTCGAATCATCACAGCTCCACCTGGACCAAAACCCCCTATTCTATCTACCATTCGGTGAACGCTTTCCCCCACCGGATCTTGTCTGCAGGTGAACTGACTGTATCTGGATAGACACGATTCACACTACAGAAGATACTATGTGCATTCAGCTTGAGATTGCATATAGCTGCGGCGCAGTACTGCATAAGTTCGATCGCTGCGGGTTCCCAATTTTGAGCAACGGAAACTGCCCAAGGGGTGCATCTCGGATTCCGATGCTGTCCCACGACACGGAATGCGACTTTGCCCAGCACGATCACGGCGGCAGCGGGATCCTGAAGCAGCACTTCCTGCAGATTGATAGAGAGGACTATCGACCGCTAACTAAGATGATTCATTCCGGTTCGCCTATTAGAGCTCTGGTTAGTCGAACCGAGCCTGCCGACTTTGTGCTGCTCGTGCTCGAACATGTCGAGCTACTGAGCACGGCACCACACAACCCAGTGCTTAACGTTCAACGAAAACGAAAACGAAAGCGTCAATCGTTCGAGTGCAGCTACTCTTATGGCAGGGTATTGGACACATTCGAGGTCCATTGAAGGCAGAGATTTCCTGGGGCAATGTTGAAGCCAAAACGGAATGCGAAGCACCGGTATCCCAACGGTAAGAACACCGGTAGCTCTCGCGTATCCAGACCAATCCGTGTGGTTGGTCGGCTATGATAACAGGCGACATAGCAGATATCAGCAGCTCAGGCACTCCCCAAAACTCTGATGCAGAGCATGGGCTTTTGCATCTAGCTCAACCACGTCTGAGTCTGAATCTAGCCACCTCACAATGGTAAGCAGTCCTGAAGCCCGAATACCCATTCGTCTCACTAACAGATCCCTGAACTCATTGTACGGATTAGCAGCTCAGGTGCTCCTCAACTTCAGTGGGAATGAACAGGTTGTCCCTTCGATGCGAACCACTGTGTCACCTTCAGTTTCCTATAAGAAAAAAGAGGTTCTCCAGGTGCACCTGAGCTTTATTCGGACCTCTTCTTCTCAAATCACATTTGGATATATTCTCATCACCTATGGCCTCGCAACGTCCTAACTTTACCGCTTCTCAAGAGCGAGATTTTGAGCGCTCAGCAAGGACGGCCAGTCAAAAAGGTTCTCTACGCGTTCCCAGACATGTAAGGCCAGATGAATCCCTAATTTGTATCAAGCTAACCTTCAGGGCCACCGGAATGAACTGGACGATGTCGAAGAAGACGATGATGAACACCGAGAGCAGGACGACTATCCCACCACCGGTTCGGACTATGATGATGACGAGCTACTGTCAACTCATGAACGGAATAGACGCAGTCGCAACACAGGCTCAAAAGGCCCGAAAAGGGCTCGCTCAGATACCGTCCAGGCGACTGACCGACTCCAAAGAAAGAAATCCAAATCAAACCTCGGGAGCACCAATGGAGACCGTTCTCGGTTGTCGACGCGCTCACAATCACCTCAAGGCACTCCGCCTCGATCTCCTAGCCAAGATACGACGTTCCTCGTTCCAGTGAACCATGCCAGACGGCGGCCTGCAAGGAGTTGGGATTCCTTAGCTGCCCCTCCACCTATTGAAGGTGCGTCGGGGACGAAGAGCAACAAGGATAGCAAGGTGCCACTCCATAACAAAGCAGCTTTCGATTTAGCAAAGGACTTCTTGAAATCTGTTCTGTATACTAAAACCCCTGGCCGGCCTCTCAAGAGGACGAATTGGACATTTGTGATAAAGCATGGGATGAAGCCCTTGACGCCAGACCGTCCAACAGAGAGCTGTTGGCGCACTCAACGGCATGCAACACGTGTGGGAGCACCCCGGTGGACCCAGTGAGCACATCGATGCCCTGACACGTGGAATTGTGAGTTTCCGAAGTATTCTCCGGGTTTCAAAGTTTGATAATACTAATGATCAATGCAATACAGTTGCGGGGGAAAATCAGTGGTATGCGGGGTCGACTAGTCGCTACAGCGAGGCTTATGGTGACTTCACTGTACTCGTTGAAGATAGAAGAGAAGCTTCTATGTCTACAGCAGGTTGCCGCTTTGCTGAATGATGACTCTTGGATTGGGAAATGGGAAGATCTCCCGAATGGTATGAAGGAAGTCCGGTGGTTTGTGAGAAGCGAGCCCGCCGCGCTGATTTTTGCTCACTTCTTTGCTTCCAACACCTACCTTGGCAGACAAGAGCATTGCAACAAATTTTGGGACAAGCGAGTGACTCCCCAATTGATTTGCTTGGCTGCGACCGCACTCAACTGCGCCTTGAGGGACTACGAGAAAGGAACGAAGAGCGAACCCTCTCAGGACTTCCGCAGGGAGATATTCAGCCGTCAGTGTACCCCCTCGATCCTATAATTAACGGCTACTAACGTTTGATATAGCCTTGTACGATAGATGCCAGTGACACTGGAATTCCATTGGTCCTGGTCGCCAGGCGGCCATCATTGAGCATATGGGCAGCTATATGGACGCAAGAATTGCAAGCTCTGCCGAGCACTCGACCCGTTATGTAGCACCAGATGCAGCAGGGGAGGAAACGGAGGACCTGGCAGCTGTGTTCAAGTGAGAGTCTGTTTCTCGGGGGTTGTGTTTCTCGGGGGTTGTGTTTCCCGGGGGTTGTGTTTCTTTTGTCAAGGTCGTGTCGAGGTGCTGCTGGGGCGCAGCGTGGATATATGTTGTTTTAGTTGATAGCGGCAGGCTGCAGTAGATGAATGCCAAAGATGTATGCGATGCTACAGGCGCATATGAAAATGGGTGACACACCATGATTCCATCTGGAAATGAAGAAATAGATCCAGGTGCTCCTGAGTGATCCTAGAACGTACCGAAGCTCCACAGAGAGCTCGGAAGCAGCCACGGAGGACTTTGCTGCGCTTCGGGAATCTCCCGGAGCACCCTTAGTGGCATCAAAAGTGGTTACGGAGTACACTATTGCGATACAGGAATCTCCCGGAGCACCCTTAGAGGCATCAGAAGTGGCTACGGAGTACACTTTTGCGATACAGGAATCTCCCGGAGCAGCTTCAAGGCCTCCGGGAGAACAAGGGAGTGTGCTGAGGCTGCATTCACCGGTCCCGGAGGACTCCCGGAGGGTGTGCAGAGTGCGTCATTCAAAATCAACCTCCGCAACCTCTGGAGGGTCCCGGGGCTTCCGGGACCGGGCGATTGACTTTGCTGATGAGTTATTTCAGTATTTAGTAAAGTGGAAAGGCTTTGATCGGAGAGGCTGGAAACAGGCAAAAAATATGGATGGACTCCAAGCAATTATCATTTTTCGTGCAGAACAACTTGGCAAGTCCAAATTAGAAACCTTATAGAAATTCAGAGTGTGGAGGGGGGAGCTGCTGTCATAGTTGTATAAATTAAGAATGGTTGATCAAATAAGGATTGATAAACAATAGTTATATTGATTTGGAAGATGAATTGTTTATATATTGCTTGAAGAAGATTCAGGTTTTTGAATTAATATATAGTGATATTGAAACAGTAATAGATTTTCAGAAGAAGATATTACAGTTGGACAATTATTCAAGATAAGAGGTATTTTGAGGTCAGAATATATATAGCTGGTATACAAAGTTTTGAAAAGATTAAATATGAGTGAGATAAATGAGTTAAGCTAATAAAGATAATTTTTGTTGTATATAAAAGAGAGGGTTCAGCAGAGAATTTGTTTGCTCTTCATTTATTATTTTCATCAACAAAATAAAACAATTGCTTTGGTATTATACTCTGTTCACTATTGTGATTCGGAATCAAGTCTCTGTTGTATATCTGCAATACCTTTGTGTAGTTTATGAATATTTGTTGTTGGCTTCAGTCAATTCTTTTAGTTATAAGAATATATTGGTCATGGTGTTTGTATGATCTCTTCATCTATAAACAATGAATTTTGGCCATCCATTCTTAAGTGAAGGAAATAGAAATACATATTCAAGTCTATAATATACTATCACTTCTTTAGACTCAACTTATTATATTCATATTGAACCATGTTCTTTATTGTCAGCATTGAGAACAAAGCAGATTAGATTTGGCCAAATGATTTCAAATAGAGATTTAACTTAGAATTCTATTTGCGATTGCAGTCAATTTACAGAGTTAGTTATTATCACATTTGCAAACCATTGATTTTTAAAATCAAAGTATATCAGTATGTTCTTGTCCAATCCACTTGAGTTATAGTTCATTCTATGAAGTTTGAGGTTGGCTATACAGTTCACCATATATATATCTGATCACACAAAAACATGTTTACATAATTTTCTTTTAAATTGTGGACTGAAATGATTGGAATTCAGATGACTTAATTGGTAAGAATTTGGTTGGTACAAATCAAATCAGTTTTTCAATTGTATAAATCTTTTACAGTTTGGTACTAATGCTATATATATTGTATAGAATATATTTAGCTTTCAAACCAGTACAAAAGGTGAACTACTTATTATGTATTTTCATTGGACAATGATAAATAGTTTATACCACTTCATTATCATTATATAGATGTACTGCTTGTTTATCACAACTGGTTTTAGTGATCAATCCAATTGTTTGGACAATATTGATGAATTATTATTTCAAGATAAAATGAAAATTGGTAGCATTATCAAGGATATGTTGTGATAAAATATAAAACCTTAAAAACAATTTTACAGAGAAGCCATGGTTTCTAGATAGATTAGGGTCAGTTTAAAGTCAGTTATAAATTATTAAATAATATATTCAACTCTTTCAATTCAAAATCAGGTACACTGTTGTCTAATAAGCCATTTTTGATATAGTTCAACAGTATATGCTGTCTCAGACAGAGCTGTTTGATGACAGTTTGCTTTACTGGCTTTGGAGCTGACTGGCACTTGTCAAACTTCTTATTCTACTTTATAGAACCCAATTTCTTGATTCAAACTTCTTTCTTCTGTATATTAATGTCTTGGTAAGCTATTGCCAGCTGATTGTAGCAGTCATATTGAATATTCTCAGCATTATCAAGTTCTGGAGTTTAGTATCTTATCTATTTATGAGATTGTATATTGTGGCAAGCTTTTTCAATTGTTTAAGGCTCTCTGGGAAATCAGTATCAATATACTGTTGTGGGATTTTCTCTGCTGCCCTGTTTCAGTTGATTCCATGATTACACAGGAGTCCATATTAATTATTAATAATTTAGTTTCATATTATAATATATTTTGCTATTTGATGATCAGTAAGTTGGAAGCCTACAGTTACTGATATTATAAATATATTGTTCAATCTAATTGACTTGGCCTGGAGAATTATATTGCAAAATTCAATATACTGCTTGTTGTATATAATAGAAAAGGTTACAAAATTATAGAATATATTCAATATTCTCCAACCTCAAATATTACATCTGTAACAAAATAACCCAAATTTTTCAACCATTATGTATTATAGGTCAATTATCTTTGTATTTTGTATGGATATAGAAAATTGAGTATTGGTATATATATTGAAAATTAGCCAGTATTTATATATAGAACTGAATATTATCGTGGTGCATTGTAATACTTTTCTAGAACTAATAACTATATATGTATTTTACAAAGCAGAATCTTAACTTAATTAGAACTATTTTCTCAGAACAGTAGTTCATCTGTTTCATGGTATTCCTGACTTGTCTGAATACAAACAATCCAATCAGTCGAACTAATAGCCAGATAAATATGTATCAATATTGAGTATGGCAGTTAAATTCCTTTTCAATTAATTTTTTCACTTGATGGAACATTGAATTGATTAATTATTAATTGATTGATTCCAATTGTTATAGGCAATCAGAAGTTTGCAGGTAGGGAGCTGAATTATCAATCTCATATATATAAAGGCAAAATAGATATATATTCTATCATATGCTCGTTTCAACAATTCAATATAAATGAAACAAATACTAAAACAAACAGCAAATTGTGACATACAGAACAGCATTTTTAATACATACCAATCATTATTTGATTGAAATAGCCGGAAACAATATATATTATAATGGACAGTATAGAGTACTGAGCAAAGCACTATATGGTCATATAGATATATAGTACCAAGTACAATTTTTCAAATTTTCAAATCAGATAGTTTCAAACTTATATCTTTCTATAGCAATAAATATTAAAGGTTTTTTAGATACCCATTCTAAAACTCAATATACCAAATATTCTTAGGTGAAAAATTTTTTTTCTGATATTATAATTTATTCTGGATGGTAAATTCAAAATTTGTTCAATTTTTATCAAATTTTGAATCAAAATTCTAAAATATTCAAAATCAATTTCAATACTATTCAAAAAGAACTACCAAAATTTTATTCTAGTGTGATATATTTAATTAATAATTGAATATATATAGTTAAAGAACTTAATATCTGAGATTTTGTAAATCTTAAATCTTTAAATATAGCTTATTATATTTGGATATTATACTTGAACTACAATAGAAAAAATATCATATTTTTTAGTATATATTATTTACTATAAATCTTGTGATGCAGGGAATATACTATCCAATATTGACTTCACCAACACTTGTAAACCAGAACTGTTTATAGATTAAAATTATTTTATGGAAAAATTCAAGATAGTTAATTTAAAATGATTCAATTAACTGCTGGACAATAATTAAAGAATATTATAAGTAGTTATCAAAAATAAAGATATTAACATTCATGGTTGAGAACATATTATATTTGGAAATATTGAAGTCAAGTTCTTCTCAGCTTTGATTTTGGCTCATGCTTGTGTGAATATTTGTGAAAGTAGACTTATGCCATTGTGCTTCCTCTTCTTATTTGCTGATAATCAGATAAGATTATATGTCCCAACTGTTATCGGCGTACAGCAGAATGTAGCCGGAGAAGCTACTGCAATAACTTTTTTGCATATCTGGTTTACCTGTAAACAAAAGGCTGGAAATTAACAGTGAGAAGCCATATGCATACAGTATTTACAGTGTAGTCAACTCTTTGACAAGCCGTTTCAAGCCAGTGTACTTTCGGTGCATAACAGCGAGCTATAGGCGTCTGACTACTATACGCCGGTGAACATCAGTAGGTTGACCGACGTTCAAAAAGTTTTGTTACTCTAGATTTAACGGAACCTTTTGTGCTGGAATCCTCTATTGGAACTCATGTATGTCAAACACGGTAACTAAACGTGCATCTGTTCGACTTGAAGCACTGACTTGGGAAATGCAAGCAAAATTTTTTTTTTGCATGGTAGACTATATTCAAAGGTATACCCATTTAGATACACTATCCAATCAATTATATCAGAATCAACAAAACACAGGGAGAGTGTACGTTATTCTCCCGGTCTAAAAGCCCGTTCAACGCCAAGCAGATGTAGGAGTAATTTCACTGTGTTTTGGGCATCTCCCAAAGTGTCCATTAAGATCCTCTCCTGACTTTCCGCAATTTTCCGTATCCTGCTCATCTCTGCCTGTGCTTCGTCACATACCTCCTCACATTTCTCCGTGATTTTATTCTTAGCCAGCCGTAGTTTCTCCAACTCTTGACGTTGCTGTTCCACTGTGACCTCTAATCGTTGTAAGAACTGGTGATCCCTTTCACGTGCAGCCTGCATGACTTCTATTTGGGCTTGCAATCGTTCAGTACGTTGTCGATAGCTATCATCCAACCTCCTGAAACCCTCCCGTACGGTATCGTATTGATTGACAGCCAATTTCCGTTCCTCTCTCTCTCGCGAAAGTGTATTCTTCAGATGCTGGACCTGTGCGTCGCCTTCCTTGAGTTGAATCTTTGCTCTCAAGTCCAGGTCAAGTCTCTGATCTCTCTCAAAATCCCTGTCTGCCTTAAGTTCGTCGATCTTGCGGTCTTTGCGGGCGAGAGAACTCTTGTCAATGTTGTTTTGGAGTAAGAGATTTTGATTTGTGCTTTGCAACGAATCTCGTGCTTGCCGTATCGCCTCTTTCGCTTTCCGCTCCTCCTCGCGGGCCGTTGTCTCCACCTTCAATTCTCGTCGCAATCGATCATTTTCGGCCATAAGCTTCTCAATCACCCGGCCGCTTTTCCCTGTGGTCATTCGGGTGGGTGAGGTACCAAAATTTGACAATGCGGAGACATCGTAGGGGTCCAGGAAAACAGAAGAGTTGTTGCTATTTCCATTGGCCCGCTGGGAAATGGGGATGTACTGAGGAGGCGTTTCCGTGGGATGATGGCATTCTGGGTCAATACAATCGCCCGAACAGACGGAGTGGGAGTCGGAGTGACCGTTCATCCTGTGGATTGTTCTCTTCAACAATATTATTTCGGCTGCTGAGTTCTCTGCATAAGGAGGGAGAAACTGCTAACAGTTTCAATGTTTACGCTAAGTTCGGTATTATCCTGGGTGTCAGCGACGAAGGAAGTTGGAGGGAGGGGATTGTGTTGTGACTTCTTGAAGAGTGGGGGAGGATGAGAGTGCATCAAAGGGGTTTGAATATTTCTATGATTTTATGAATAAAATAAACACTGCCGTTGAGGTAGCCACAGTTAAGACTGTGAAATTGACGAATATTTGAAGAAAATGATAAATTGTTACCAATGTTCAGGTAAAAACAAACAGCTAAGAGTATTATCACTATACCTCGCACCCATTATTTCCACAAGGTTCACCACGACTACTGAGCCTATCAACGGTAATGTTTCACTTGCCATTAACCTTTGCCCATTAGCTTTGAACGAGAGCTTGCGAAGAATTTCTATTCCAACATGTAGCAGAAAAAGTCAAAAGATAACAAAACACACTCCGGTCACCGAAAGTTTACAAGCATATGTGACCTCAAGGATAGAGATATATAATTAACCTCCAGCAGAGTCAATGATATGGAATGGGATTGACCTGCAGTCAAAGTCTAAGCACTAGGGGGTATAGAAAGTAGGCAACTACGGATCCATATATGCATCAAGGAATTGAGGACAATGGATTCAGTAAATATGGATGCCACACTAAAATATATACATATGTATACCTGTAATTTTAAACACAATCTTTCCTATTTATTCTAAGAAACAATATTGAATAATGAAGCCAAATATATATCAATGAATATCATGATAATCTGATTGAGATTTTAAATACAATTAGTGATTGATACAACATATTTTATTACAAGCTATTAATAACATAAATCAATTTACAGTACTAGGAAAGTTTGTGGTCTTTAGATATATATTATGTAATAGACTTGAATTGTAGAGCTATAGTACTGACAATTAAGAAAACATACTATATACAAGAAAAGTAATAAAGATTAGTACCTGTGGACCAGAGTTTGACACCATTATATAATAATTTATTAAAAGCTACACCTATGTATATAAACTTAAAGGCAGTATATATCTATGCAATAAAACAGTATAAGAAGTATAGGTTTTAATCAAGTGATTTATTAGAAAAGAAAATGACAGCTATAAATATTTATCAATATAAATCCATATTGCTGTTAATTGAATATCCATATGAAATAAAAATTGAAGTATAATTTATCTTTATAGGTTGTATAACCTTGTTGTTTATTTCAATTACAAAGTAATATAAAAATATTACAATCATTATTCTTTTATATCCAAGGCTATTATACAAATTCAGTATAATAGTTGCCAATTAACGTATAAATTTGTTATATTTCTGGAGCTTAGGACAGGTCCAATATAGTATGGATAAAACTAATACAAAAAATTCAATGATATAAATTTATTTCAAACTTTAAAGAAACTTCGTTACAACTGAAATAAAAATATACTGAGTGAATATTGATTGATAGATAGTTTGTATACATTATACTAATTATACTATTTCTGGTTTATCTATTTAATATAATGTTTTTGTTTATATTCAAACTTTTTTTAAAAATTGATTTGAAACTTTACTGTTAATATAAAAAGTTACTATGAAAATTTAAATAAATAAAAAAAACAACTATTTCAATATATGCAATTTGAAGACTTATTCTTTTTATTTAACAGGATTTCTTTCTGCTTTTCTCAAATTTCATAGTTTTTATATCTTTGTTTTTATTTCAATAAATAGTTTCATTCATTTTTTTTTTTATACTTTTATAACTAATCAAATTTAAATTTTATATTGTTTTTTTTTCAAAAGCTATCAACTACAATAGATTAAATCCTCTGTTTATTTATTGTTAAAAGATTGTACTCAGTCTATCACTATTCTTTATAATAAAAATTAATTAACTATTTGTATTAGTAAAAGCTAATTATTACCAAGTATTAGAATTAGTTTAACGAATAACTATATCATTGGAGAGGAGTACTGTTGACAATAAACAGTTTGTAGCTAGTTATATTGATGAATCAATTTAGTTAGAGTAAAGCCAATTCTTCCTATAATATATACTTCAAACTGTACCATTTAGCCCCATAATATTTTATAGCAATAAGTAAGTGAGTTCTGAGTCTACCTACTTGATTTTCATTTATCTATTAGCTTGCTTTCAGTTCTATAACATAAATCACCAAATAGAACGAATTAAACAAAAACTAATTTAGATCTCGATAATTGAAATTATGAAATTCAGTATGAGATTCAAGTGCAACTTTACAGTTTGAATGGAGCCTCAAATTGTTTATACTTTAAGTTTCTGCTGGGTACAGTGCTATTTATATCATTTCAGTTTATTCTACATACCAGACTGAAGCTATATATCTTTATATATCTGAAGAATAATATATATTGATTGATTGAGCTGTATAAGTAACAGTTAAGAACTTTGGTAGTAGAAGGTTTTAAAAACCAATATTAATTTCTAAATATTTTTGCTTATTAGTTGTATAGTCATAAATATATATGTTATCACAAATCACTTGGAATAATAAATTATTTACTACTGGTTAATATTTTTCCAAATGGTCAATTGATTTACAATAAATGATTTTCCATAATCATATAGTTGAAAGTAATTAATAGTTATGACCAATATTGCAATTGTAAAGTTCAATTCTATTAGCTTTCAAATAGAATATTTCTTAAATAACAATATAAATCTGCTTTTGTTTCTTGAAAAAATTAAATTCTATAGTCAATATCAAATTCCTTTCATTTATTTGTAATTTGATAAAAATATTACTCTATTTGTTCAACATTCAAATTTATCTATCCATATACTCTCTTTTTCATGATAATTGTATTATTGAAAAATAGTATCAGTTCAATTATTTACTTTACCATAACTGAATTTACACTCCAAAAGTTTCAAATTAGCTATTACTTCAACAGTTTTTTGTAAAAGTGGTTATTGAGTTTCTTAATTCAATCTGTTTGCTCAGAATATTACTTGTAATTAATTTGATTTACAATTATTTTCCATCATTTATTGAACCAACTATTCATAACTTCAACAGCCTTACAACTTGGTTTGCACTTTTGGCTATCTTTATAACAACTATATATATTTATATTGTGAAATGTTAATAACTTTTATAAAGTATTAATTAAATTTCTATTAAGGCTATTGAGATTAATAAAAGATAAGTAGAATAGACCAACTATATTATAACTCAAACTGTATAGTGGTAGAATAGAAAACCATTCATATGTTCAATAGCATATGAAATTGAAGTTGTCTTGACGATTATTTGATTCTAAGATTCTTTGTAATTTGTATTAATATACTCATCCAGTCAATACTATAGTAGTTGTTGTTTGTACACATATTTGTAATACTGTAGGTATTAGAATAAATTCACTATGTGTATAGTATTTTTACTTTCTTCAGGACTTACTTCTATCATGGCAGATTAAAAGGGTTATTAATGGAATAAAAAAAATGACAAAAATTGAAATTGAAAAGAATTGGCTTTCTATTGAATATATTGACAAGTCGTATTTTCTTTGCTGTGAAGATTATAGTTCCATCTTTTCAGAGACCCAGGGTATTTAAATCAATTTCTTTATATTAATATAATATTTCTATTACTTTTTTTTTCTAGAACTTCTATACATTTTTCAAATCCATACTTTTTTTTTTCAACTATTGCAAACTGAATGATTTGACTCCAATATATATTGAATGTTATTTCATTATGTTTCGACTATTGGTATTATTTATAATTTTTGCTTTGTGACTTCTATCTATTAAACTAATACTATCCATTTTTTTTCATAATCATATTAGCTTATATTTATACCATCTGGTATCTTTTATAATTTCAACTCTGTGATCCTAAATCTCTGAAACATTGACATTCTTTTATTTGTAAGAACTTTCAATAATCAGACTTTGTTTGATGACATACAGCTTAAATAATTCAAGTAGTATATTCATGAGAGCAATTGAATAAAGAGTTGCTTTGCTATTGGGAATAATATATTTTCTTGTTTCACCTGATAGAAAGTTACTCGTTTGAAAGCAAATATTGAATAGCTGAACTGTTTGGACAGATGTAAATTCTAGCTTTACATTTTGAAGTAATATATTGTGTGGATTCATTTTGTAGTAAATATCTTTGCTGTTTGAGGCAATATAATAAAACACCATATTTGAAAAAGAATAGCTTTGCTGATTTCAGTAGAAGATATTGAAATATTTGCAAAGTCTTGATTATATCTCAATATTATGGATAATCAAATAATATTCATTTGAAACACTTTGGTGTAGTCTTCGGAAGTCCTGATACTTACATATAAAATTTCGTGATAGCAAGCATTACAGATAATTGTATATTTCGTTCTTTTAAATGTATCACATCAGTGATAATGTGATTCTCTTGCAGTATTCATTTATAACCAACAAGGTTAATCCACTTTGTATATTCTTGTAAAATATGCCCCACTATATCTAAAAAAAATAGTTTCAAATTCACTATATCAGTTGGTCCATACAATCAAAGAAGTAATAATAACACAATTTGTTTGTATTCAGCCGATGAATGTACCATGGTTGAGCACAGTGACGATTGATAGTGGAGTGATAATCAGTAAGCAATATAAAACATCAAGTTTGACTAGGATGAAATCAGATTTCGAATGAAGGTTAATACATGATGAGAACGAAATCAGGTTTCTTGGGAAATCTATCGAATCGTGTGAAAGTGATGTACAAATGAAACAGGAGTTTGTTGATATTATGGCACAAGTGAATCACTGTATATAAACCAGGTGCTCGGTGAAGGATAAATTTCTTTCTTCACTTGTTCTCTATCTATCAAATACTCAATTTGTTTCAGCTTTCACTTTGTTTTCACACTCATGGATTCTGGATCCAATGTCTTGCATTCAGTCCTTGTCCTTGCAGCAACAGGCTGCCCTCAGACCTCTTTGCCATTTGAGTTTTGGTTGTTCTAACCCTAGAACCCCGAGCCCTGAACCGTTAAAAGAAGAATAAGTCTACAATTGATTCTATCTGTAATATTTTTGTTTTATGTGCCGTCATTCTCACTGTATAGGCTGCTATTACTGTCACTGCACTTGCTCTGCATCCTGCAAAGTTTTTAAATCAGCAAGCAATTTTGAAAACAGATTGGTCATTCAATTCTTCTGGAGATACACCTGTTTTTCTTGCTTGTGGACCTTTCGAAGACCTAAAAATCGAGAAAATTTTGGCAACCAGTGCCACTTCTAAATACATGAGTGAGGATGAAAGGACCTGCAACTGTGTTAATTTTTTGAATTGTTCAGAAGAAGAAGAAGATTTCGATCATGATTAGCCAAACCCAACCATCCACTGCAGCTGCAAAGCAATTCCAGATTGGGCCATGACACATACCTGCAACTACGGTATAGAAGAATTCAATACTTTTTTCAATTGCATACAGTACCAAGTCTTTATACTCTGCTTACTTTGAATTATTGACCTCGAATCCCCCTTTCCTTGGTACTTAGCCCAACTCCAACCAAATATGCTTTTTCTAAGCCACAATATATTTTATCAACGCAATCATCCAAGCCAATATTGAAGCTATCAAAGAATGTTAATCAGTCAACACAAAGGATTGACAGCGATTTGCTACCAGGGGTCAATGTGTTGGAACCTTAGCAGCTGTTGTTATTGTGATGCTTCCTGTTCCAACAATCGCTGGATTCATTGGCCGGACAACAAGTGGGAACATATCTGTGACCGGTGTATACAGAAAGAACACTTACTAGGATTTAATATTAACAATTATCTTACTGAAACACCCTTCATAGATACAAGTAGCCATGTCAAGCGGCAGTTTGACAGGAGGGTCTTGCTATATCAAGATCTCATGAGTGGATTGTAATATAATATCCCACATGGTATTTGAAGAATATACAGCACTGAATCAACAAAATGCCCTAACAGCAGTCATCAAGATGATAGCTTATATAGCACAGATGGCAGGAGCACCAGCATCTCAAATTGAAGATAAAGTAGGGCGATTGAACAAATAAATCGTCATCCAAACAGAAAACATGAGAGAAGCTCAAGAACAAATCTTTGAGTTATTCAAAGAAGGGAAGGACCTCGAACAAGACAAAGCAAATATAGACAAGGAATTCGCATAAATACAACAAAAGTTCAAGGACTTGAAAGCAAGAGTTCATGCATATACACATGAGGACTAACAAACCAAAGTCATTAAATTGGAACCATGACTAGCAAACAGAATGTCAACAAATATAATAGGATTGAAGCAGGAACTCAAGAATACACAGGACCAATTGAAATTGATAGTAGAAGAGAGAAACAAATATCAGGATCAGGTCAAAAGAGTTCCGGCACCAGCAGGAAGAGGCGGAGATAATGGTAATGGTGGAGGAAGATCATACGAAGGCAGCAAAATTCTTCGATTGTTGCGAACTAATAGGTGAGCATTTCGAGAATGGATAGCACAATGAGCAATGAAAATTGCAGATGAAGCAACATGATTCTGCGATGAGCAATCCAAGATGCGATACGCAGCACATGGATTGGACGGCATCGCATTGAATCAGATCCGGCCATGCATCAGCTGAGTTACGGCTAACCTTGACCTTCCATCGTAGCCAAAATTGTTCGACCTATGACAACTGGCCTTCAGAGATCAATTTATACGAGCAACCGTCAATTGAGACCTTTTTAAGCATCGACCGAAGGACAGAGAATTCTCCCAGTATTATGAAGAATTTGAACGATACATGCCAGAAAATGACTGGAATGAAGCAGCCAAAGTAAACATTGAAAGACATGTCTCATCTGAAGAATTGAAAGATTCACTATACCATTGTGACATTCTGGAAGACGTTACCAAATATGTGAAACTCTGCTCAAAGAGACATTCACAGATCTGTGCTCGAGCTGCTGAAAAAACATCAGGAACATTGTCCGTGGGACAAAGCAAGCCTGAAACCTCAAACATCAGCATATCTGTGCTATCAACCCTGGAGACAGCACCTGCAGGGACCATGTCAGGATATCATGGCCCTGCTCCAATAGATCTATCTGCGGTTTAAGGAAAGAAGATCACCCCTGAACAGAGCAAAAGGCAAAGGGAAGGAGGGGTTTGAATTTACTGTGGAGATAGCAGGCATTTTGCAGCATCGTGCCGAAGAAAATTGATGGCAGGCTGTGGACAAGTGGAAATCTATCCGTTCAAAGAAGATAAAGGGAAGGGGAATGAGCAGGAAATAGAATTGGGAAAAGCTTAGACTGGTGCAATAAGGAGGGCAGTTGTGCTGAGCATGAATCTTCTCTGTCAATAGTTGTTAAGTCTTATGTTGGAATTTCGCAATGTTGGATTAGTATTGCAGAAAGTACGGCGTTTGTAATAAAAAGAAAGCATCTTGTTGTGAAATGTTTGCTGAAAATCCAAGACAGGTTGATCGATACACACACTCCAATTGACTGCAGATTCACAGGAATAGTATTAGTGGATCAAGATTTCGTTCGCCATCATCAGTTAGATGAGACGGAATTACAAGAATGGAGAGAATTAGAGGTTTTTGATGGATGACCCATCAAATCAGGAACAATTGGAACCATGGCCAAACAAAACTCAGAAATTTGATCACACCAGGAACAACTACCAGCATTTGATACAAAGATAGAATGCTATCCGATGGTGTTAGGACTACCATTGTCTTAACCTCATGACGTAACTATCAAATTTCACAGATTCAGGATTGGTTTCGCAAGTAGCGACTGCCAACCACACTGCCAACACCATCCGAGCATAGGGGTATGGGGCAATCATATGGAAATAACTAATGTGGAGACACCCAGGCTAGATATCCGTCAGGGTTGTGCTGAGTGACAATTGATGGCGGAGTGATGATCGATGAATCATTCAAAGGTTAATGCACGATGAGAATGAAATCAGGTTACGAACGAATGCTAATGCGCGACGGGAATGCGATCAGGTTTCGAGTGGAGGCTAAAGTACGATGAGAATGGAATCAGGTTTCGAATGGAAGCTAGAGCACAACAAGAATGAAATCAGGTTTCAAATGAGGTTTCACGGGAGACATAGGAATCGTGCAAGAGAGGTGTACAAACAAAGCAGGAGTTTGGATGTATTATGGAACAAGTGAATCACTGTATACAAACCGGGCAATTTGGTGGAGGATATGTTTCTTTCTTCACTCATTCTCTTGTCTATAGAACAATCAATTAGCTTCGGCTTTCACTTCTGTCACACTCTGTGATTCTGGATTGAGTCTCTTGCGTACAGTCCTTGTTTCTTTAGCTACAGACTATTCTTGACTCTTGAGCCTTCCGGCTTTCAGATTTTATAACCCTTAGAACCCTAAGCACTGAACCCTCGACACCCTGCCCTGAACCCTTGAAAGAAGAACGAGTCTAAAATCGATTCTACCTGTTATATTCTTGTTTTATGTGCTGTTATCCTCTCTGCTTAGGCTGCTATTACTGTCATTGCACTTGCAACGTGCTTTGCAAAGTTATCAAATCAGCAATCAACTTTGAAAACAGATTGGCTATCCATTCCTACTGGAGACACATCTGTTTACCTTGTTTGTGGACCTTTCGAAGATCTACCAATCCAGATATTTTTTGCAGTCAGTGCCACTTCTAAATATATGAGGGAGGACGAAAGAACCTGCGACTGTATTTATTTTGGCGACTGTCTAGAAGAAGAAGGGGATTTAGATCACAATCAGCCAAATCCAACCATCCACTGCAACTGCGGAGCAATTCAAGCATGGGCCAAAATACCTACCTGCAACTGCGGTATAGAGGAATTTGATACGTTTTTCAATTGCATAGAGAAACGCGATTGTATTCTTTGTTCACTGTGGACCCTCAGTCTCGGAACCCTCTTGCCTTGGTATCTAGATAGGTGTTAATGTGCTGGAACCCCAATAAGTATATGTGGTGTGATATTCATTGTGGCAATGACTGCTGGATATACTGGAAAAGCGATACCTGGAGGCACATCTGTGACGAGTGCCTTGAAGTAGCACAAACCTTCGGCTGGACAATCAATAAATATCTACATCAATCACCATTCGATAATTGCAAAGATGTCAGGGGAATCTTCAACAGCAACCCGCGATGTGACGCTGATGGGGGCACTACGATTTGAACTGGAAAATGTAACACTGGCAAATACGGAAATCATAAATGAAGAGCAGCTCAGGAGTTACATTAAGGACATCAACACAGGACTAACAGCCCTTGCTCAGTTAACGACAACCAGCAGGTTGAACCAATTGCAAAATGAACTGCAATCCGTGAAGAATGCGGAGGCACGAATATCGGAGTTGTGTGTAGAAGGAAACACGGTCATCGACAAATGGAACAACCTGCAACTGGAGCTGCTTCTTACGCAACAGATGTTTAAAACCACGGAGGAGAGTGTGCCAGTCTGCACACATGGAGACCTGCAAGCCAAGATTACAAATCTAGAACAACGATTGAAAAACCGAGCACCAGAAGGCACCAAAAACCTCAGACAGGAACTAGAAGAAACAGAGGAACAGTTAGGAATCTGTGGAGAAGAAAGAAACAAAGATCAGGATCAGGTCAAGCGGGAATTAGCACTGGCAGGAACATCAGATGGTGGCAACGGTGGTAGAGGACACACAGGCAGTGACATCCTCCGGTTCCCTTGAACAAACCAAAGGGCACTTCGAGGATGGATGGCAAAACTAGCCATGAAAATTGCAGATGAACCTGGACGATTCTTTAGCGAACAAACCATAATGATGTACACGGCGAATTGACTTGAAGGCGTGGCCCTGAATCATATTCAACTGTACATGGACAGGAAAACCGGAGATCTGAACTTAGAGTCACAAGAAAAATCACTGGGCCTGTTGAAGTTGGCCTTCGGAGACCAAGACATACGAGCCACAGCTAATTGGGAACTGCTCAAACTTAAGCAAAAGGATTGAGAATTTGCCCAATACTCTGCAGAAACCAACGGTGGGTATCTGACGTCGATTTGAATGAAGCAGCCCAGTTGGAAGTATTACGACAAGGCCTATCTGAGGAGCTGAAGGACTGACTACAGCACTGCGACATTCTGTTGGACCTGACGGAATTTGTCAAAATGTGCTCGAACAGAGACTCCCAAATCCGCGCCCAAGTGGCAGAGAGAAAGTCTGGAAGATGGGCAGCAGGGTCAAAGAAACATGAATCCACGAGCAACACCACACCTGCCCCAGAATCAGCACCTGCTGGAACTGTGGCCGGTTACTACGGCCCAGCTCCAATGGACCGTTTAGCAGTGAAGGTGAGGAAGATTACGCCAGAGGAACGAAAAGGATGAAGGGAAGGAGGATTGTGTATCTACTGTGGGGATTCAAGGCACTTCACAGCAAGTTGCCCAAGAAAATTGAAAGCAGCATCAAGGCAGGTGGAAGTAACATCATTTAAGAAAGCAGGAAATGAAATGGACGCAGATTCGGGAAAAGAAGTCGAGTCGGGAACAGTCTAGGCCAGTGCAATAAGAATGGCCATTGCACTGGACACGATTACAGTTGTCAAGTCGCGTTTTGGAATGAGGCAGTTCTCGATTAGTAGCGCAGAAATCAAGGAGTGTTTAATGCAAAGCATGCATTGTGTTGTGAAATGTTCGCTGCAAATCGGAGACAGGTTAATTGATACACATGCTTTCATTGACTGCAGAGTCACGGGAATAGCATTTGTGGACAAAGATTGTGTTCGCCAGTGTGGGAGGTTTGGTGGTGTATATAAGGTGCGGCTCCGCCAGAGCGCATGGGCCAGGTTACCCGGCCCTGACATTATTGACCTTCGGGTCGCTCGCTAGTCAATAGAGTCAACCTCATTGTGACCCCTCAATGGATAGCAACATCTCAACTATTCTCTCTTCTTGGTCATACGACGCTCAGCAGCGCTCAAATCCCGCAATTATGTGAAAGAGAAGAGTGCCAGGAGGTTCGCTGGGTATTTTTCGGGGAAACTTTATGTGAGGAAAATTCCGCGCTTACTCACAAAGGACAAAGCGATGTTCAATTCCGCGCCTACTACTGCAGACAATTGGACTACGCGTCCTACCACATCAAGCTTCACACTAAGTATTTTGGTTGGCCGGTGCTGTATTCCCGCCCTTGATGGGTGTAGCCTTGCAAGTTACTGTAAAAACATTCACTAATCAGAACAATGGAGGGCGAAGATTTCGGCTGGCCTCTCCCGGGAGCAGACCATGATGATGGCCTGATCCATTACTTTCAAGCTGTTGCTCGTACACCCCGAAATGCAGCCAGTGCCGACGTTGCCGCTATTAGTCGCCAAGCAGACATGGAGTTCAACGCCACAATGTATCAATCCTACTCCACTCAGAGCAACGATCTCTGACACCTTACTGACTGTGTACTCTCCCTTGAGACCCAACTCAACAATGTCACAACCACGCAAGACAACACATTGACAGAGGTGGAGTCTTGTCGCAAATGATTCCACACTATGATGCAACTGACTGCTTGTCTTGGTGTGGGTGGTGCCAATGGCGGCGGAAGTATTTCTAAGTCCCACCTCAAACCGCATCAGCCTCCACTATTCACCAGTGACCTCAAGTTGGAGACTGTCAATCTATTCCTGCGCAAGGTCGAGTATTGGGTATGCCAAGGCGGTGCGGCAATGTGTCCAACGGAGTCGGATGAGCGTACCGATTCGGCCTGACGGTTCATGGATCCAGAGAGGTACAGTTGGTTTGCACGTTGGATCCGTCAACACGGTGTCATGGCCATCCCTCCTGCAGATGGCTCTGATGCACCAGTGATGTGGCCTCTCTTCAAATCCGCTTTTCGCCATCGGTTCGTTCCAGAGGTTGCCATTACGGCTGTTCGAAAGAAGATCCGCGCGCTATACTATGCGAAAGGGGCAGGAGAAGTCATGTACTTTAACAAGCGGTTCTCCGAACGTATCTGCCTGCTGCAAAAAGAGACCACTATTATGCGCAAGGATCCCGTGTACGACGAGTATTGCCCCAAGTTACCTTCAGGAATCGCAGATCACATCGTCGCCTCAGCCCGCATGTACCAGAGGCTCCAGCCAGAGACGCCTTTCACGTTGGCCGACGCAATGGAGATAGTTGGGGAATTTTCTGAGCATACGACTTTGCACCCGACTATCGCCG
Source organism: Trichophaea hybrida (assembly GCA_015178995.1). Lineage (NCBI taxonomy): Eukaryota > Fungi > Ascomycota > Pezizomycetes > Pezizales > Pyronemataceae > Trichophaea > Trichophaea hybrida. Next base: position 93,593 of record WHVE01000009.1, on the reverse strand, counting down.
CTATACCAATCTATGTCGCCCCATTGAATACTGCAACTGTTCCAATGCTTACTGGCTCTGAACCGATGGACCTCATGGTAGCTGATGCCAACACCAAGTGCTACCGCTGTAGCGGTTTTGGACTTGAGGCATGCGACTGTGCAACTCCCAACATGCGTGGACGCTGCCAAGCTTTCTGAGCAAGAGGCAGCGGGAACCAAGGTAGGCTAGATGGAGGACGTGAGTGCAATAATACTCGTCGCGGCAGCCAGGCAGTCTCGACCAGGCCTGCAACCGGGTACATTAACAATATCCAGACGAGCAGCGGGGATGGCATAGGTATGAACGATGACGGCGATGACTCGGCGGCGGAGCAGGAGACTGTGGATGAGGAGGAGGCTCAGGGAAATGACACTTGGGAGTAATGATAGAATGCCCTACTACCCGGATGGTTATTGGAAAAGCTATGAAAATGGAGATAATAGAGAAAAACAAGGAGAAGCGCGTACGGCATGCAAAATTGTACTTGAGCAGCTTGACAGATAATGAGACATTCGCTCCTCCTAGTTCATCTGACCCTGATATCAGCGTATCTAACTCTGACTTACTATGTTATAATGCTTCTGTTTCAACCTCCAATAACACAAGTTGTTTAGCATATTCCTTGATTCATTGCGGTGCCTTCCATCGTTACATTGATACCACCTACGCCCATTCATTAGGGTTAAAACGTCCACTGTGCGGACATATGAGAGTCTCTGTCGCAGGAGAAGAGAAGGCCGAGGAGGATAGATGGCATGTTTGGCTCAAGGCGTCAATAAGAGGCGTCGCTGGCAATTGTGTTGACATCTCAGGTTGGTATACAGTAGTTGACTTAGGAGACATTTATGATTTGATTGTCGGTAAAGACTGGATGGCACCAAATTTGCACCTCATCGATCATAAAACCAATACTTTACACATGCTCGAACCTGACTGGACTGTTTTACAACCTGGCTCTCGCCTTCCTTCAACAATTATCACAACATCATTCGTTGGCCTCCAACCTCCCCAAGGACAACTGATAGAAGTTCACACCCACTGCAAGACAGTGGCCCGTAGATCATCTATTAACATGGTTTCCGCGGCCTTCGTTGCCAAGTGCAAATCATCAGAGATCTTCATCATCAACATCCGGGAACATATCGACCAAATAATGGAGGAAGAGGAGGAGCCTACTCCACACAAGCCAGCAGACCTCGAAACTTGGCAGGCACGAGATAGAAAGGCATTTGCAGATCTCTTCAAACCGCCAACGGGAGTCCCTGCGCCCTCGAAACATGACTTTTCCATCGATACTGATCCGACAGTGACGCCACCTGATCGCCAGCCATATCGGATTTCGCATTCGGAACGTTCAGAATTTGAGATCCAGATTGCTAAGCTGCTGGCCAATGGCTGGGTTACTGATAGCCACTCCCGATTTGCGGCCCATGTGATTTTTGTTAAGAAACCTGATCGCTCGGGACTGCAGATATGTGGTGACTACACAGGTCTAAATGCAATTGCCATCCAAGATCGATACCCACTCCCGTATATAGAAGATCTTATCGATTGGCTGCACGGCTCCACGGTGTTTACCAAGCTTGACCTGGCGAGTGGTTATCACCAGTTGCACATACACCAGGACGATATTCATAAAACAGCTTGTGTTGCTCCAGAGGAATTCTACGAGTGGACGGTAATTCCGTTTGGGCTAGCTATCGCACCATCAGCTATTATGCGCGCCATGTATCGAATCCTCGGCCCCTATAAGCAGTTAGCAATAGTTCACCTAGATGATGTTCTTATTTTCTCTTGCAATCTGGGCGAACATAAGCTGCATGTCGACACTATTTTGCTTGCAATCAGAGCGGCGCATCTCGGGCTGAACCAGTGAAAGTGCGTTTTTGGAGCCACAGAAACATCGTTTGTTGGTTTGAAGGTTAACACGAATGGGGTTTACACGGAGGATAAGATGATCGCAGCCATGAGTGACTGGCCGGTACCGACAAGCACAACCGATCTCTGGTCGTTCCTGGGGTTGGCAGGCTACTATAGGAAATTCGTACACAAATTTGCACACTGGACCACACAGCGATACACATTGACGACGAAAAAACGTGTGTTTAGGTGGCTTCGGAAGCATCAGGCGGAATTTGACGATATCCAGAGGGCAGTGGTGTGTGCTCCGGTGTTCGCAGTATGTGATCCTGAGCGTGACTGTCTTCTGCGTACTGATGCGTCAGACGTTGTGGTTGGAGGTGTTCCGGCTCAAAGGCAACCCTGGAGTACGGAAGGCCGGCTGGTGGAGCGTACACTGGGTTTGTTCTCACGAGAATTCCACGATGTCGAGACACGCTACGCAGTGTATGATCCCGAGTCATTGTGAATATACAACAATTTAACCCACTGGGAACCTTACCTTGGCAATTGACATACGTCAGTGTACACAGATCACGCATCGCTGCAGCATATACTGAGCCAGAAGAAGCTCTCTAGCCCCCAATGGCGACACCTGGATAAACTACAGCAGGTTGACTGTTCGATTAAATACTTGCCAGGAGCGGCCAACCTGGTGGCAGATATGTTGAGCAGAATCCATCATCCGGCCTCGGCAACCTCAGCAGCCGCTATCAGCATAAATGCCATGGAACTTCAAATCATTGGTGCAGAGGAATGGAAGCAGGAGGTGCGTGAGTTGCTGGTTGAAGACGAATATTTCGGCCCAATTGTCAACATCCTCCGCGAGGAAGACGAAATAACTGACAAGGGCGAAAATCATGCCATTCGGTGCCTGAAAGAGAAACTCCACCGGAAAAACATCGTGCGGGCAAGGCTGTTTCGGCTTGACCATGGCCTTCTCGTCCGCAGAGACACAGGAACAATCTGTATCCCATCGGACATGTAGAGCGACGTCATCTCGGAAGCGCACACCTCCCTGCTTGGCGGCGGCCACCAAGGAGCTGAACAAACAGCGGTGACCATTGCATCACGATTGTATTGGCTTCATCTGACTCAGTCGGTAAGAGTATGGGTTCGGGGTTGTGTAGTTTGGCACAGTGTCAAAATTCCAATCAACTCCCGTATGGCTTGTTGCAACCGCTGCCAATTCTGGAGGCACGGACCTCATGAGTTAATATCGATTTCATTACTGAATTGCCAGCTACGGCAAAGGATGGCTACGACTGCAAAATCACGATTGTCGATCCACTAACCAAGTGAGTGCTGTGGAAAGCAGCCAAGGGGAAGGATCCAAATGCAGAAGCGTTCACCAGAGAATTTATTGAGATGTGGGTGCGAGATAGAGGAATCCCGCATGACATCATCTCCGATTGGGATACATGTTTTATGTCACATTCCTGTGGCTCCCTCACGGCCCAGTTGGGAATCAAACGCTGCCACAGTACTGCCTACCATCTGCAGACAGACAGCCAAGCGGAGAACGTGAATGCAGTGATCGAATACAATCATAAGGCGTACATGGCACAGTGCCCAAAGGAGTGGGATCGTCATCTCCCATTGGCCGAGTTTATTTTCAACGCAGTGTATCATATGTCGCTTAAGACGTCTCAGTTTCGGGCCGATGTGGGGTTCGTCTCAAGCATGCCGATCGACCTGCTCGTACTGGCTCTGAGTTCCAATCGTCAGCCAAAAGTTAGCTTGGAAGCCGATGAATTCGCCGAGCAGATGATGTCAGACCTCCGCATGCTGAGAGAACGGCTGGGGGAAGCACAGACAAAGATGATTCTCGAGGCTGATAAGTCTCATCGCCCGCACGATTTCAACGTGGGAGACTCAGTTTTTCTCGATACCAGGCTCCTCCTGGTTGGCTATTCAAATCTCACCCAGGTGGAGTCGGCAAATCACAACTCCAGAAAGTTTCAACAGCTGTTCTGCGGCCCGTTTTGCATAACCATAGCCATCGGTGCCAATGCTTGCAGGTTTGATATGCCTGCGCACTGGAAAATGGCCAATGTTGTTAACGTGTCCTGTTTGAAACGAGATCACGTGGATCACGGCCAAGAGTATCCTCCACCTCAACCGTTACGGACGATAACTGATACGAATCTGGAATATACAGTGGAAGTAATCCTCGAGCATCAGGGCTCTTCGGTGAAAGCCTGACGGTATAAGGTGAAGTCGCATGGTTACCCTGAACCAGACTGACAGCCGTTGGCCAATCAGAAAGGCGGATGCAGAGAGTTACTGTGGCAGTATCATCAAAAAAAGGGTCTTTTGCTCTATATGTGGATACAGGAACGTTCAGCATAATGTTGTATTGATTGATAGGGGTTTTTACCGCACGTGAGATAGTTACAAGGTGTTTTTCTTTTGGTAAAACGTTTTTGGGGCGGATACTGGTTATGTTGAGCCAGGGGTAGTTGTGTGAGATTCGGTTGTGTATATAAGGTGCGGCTCCGATAGAGCATACGGGCCAGGTTATCCGGCTCTGACATGATTGTCCTTCACGTCACTCGCTAGTCAATAGAGTCAACCTTCTTGCGTCCCCTCAGCCATCATGAATGAGAAGACAAGGAATAACCAGAATCAACAGAGTTAGAGGTCATCGATGGAAGACCCATCGAATCAGGAACCATTTTGACCCTGGCCAAGGTACATATGGGAATACGATCATAGCAGGAGCAACTACCAGTGTTCGTAATAAAGTTGGGGCAATATTCGATCGTACTAGGATTGCCATGGTTACAACTTCACGACATAAAAGTTTAATTTCTGGTGCGAACGATCAGCTTCGAAAGCAAGTACTGTCAACAGCATTGCCAATATCATTCGAGCGTATGAATATGCGGCAATCACATGGAAACAACAGCAGCAGATCTGAAAAAAACCAATATTAGACATCTAGGCAGTAACAGCAACACCTTTCGTGAGAAGAGTCAGAAGGGAGAAACTTAAGGTTTACGTCATCACACTGTACGAAATCAACAAAGCCTTGGGAATACAGGATCTACAAGAAAAATCCCTCAAAGAAGTCATCCCCAAGGAATACCACAAGTTTTCACCCCTGTTCAGCAAGGTAATAGCTGAAACGCTGCTACTGGACTGACCCTACAATCACAAGATGAAGCTACAGGAAGGCTTCAGACCGCTGTTTGGGCCAATTTACAGCCTATCTCGAGAAGAGCTACAAGTTTTCAAGGGATAGATAGAGAAGAACTTATCCCAGGGATTTATCTGGTCATCTTCATCACCTTGCGGAGCCCCAGTACTCTTCGCTCCACAGCCAGGAGGAGGCTTAAGACACTGTGTTGATTACAAAGGCCTAAATGAAGGAACAATAAAAAACCAGTACCCCCTACCATTCATCCATGAAACCCTGCTAAGACTCGCGAAGGCTCGCTATTATACCAAGCTAGATATCAGCGATGCTTAGAACATGATGAGAATCACTGAAGTGGATGAATGGAAAATGGCTTTCAGAACCTGCTATGAACTTTTGGAATCACTGGTTATGCCTTTCGGACTTACCAACATACCAGCATCCTTCCAAGAATTCATTAACAACATACTATGATCTTTCCTAGACATCTTCTGCACGGCTTGTTTGGATGATATTCTTATCTACTGCGATAATCTGAAGAAACACAAGGAACATGTTAGAGAAGTCATAACCGCACTCAAGGAAGCTGGTCTCTACCTAAAAACAGAAAAATGCGAATTCCATAAGGAAGAAGTCAAGTACCTAGGGTAAATTGTCGGAGTAAATGGAATAAAAATGGATCCGGAGAATGTCCATGCCGTTGAAAATTGGGAACACCAGGGAAACTTAAACAAGTTCAAGCATTTTTAGGCTTCGCCAACTTCTACCAATAATTTATATGAAAATTACAGTAGGGTGGTACAACTGCTAACACAATTGATGCAAAAACTAATACCCTTTCATTGGGGACCCAATCAGAAAAGAGTATTCGCTGAACTCAAGTTAGGTTTTATGACGGCACTAGTGCTAGTCCATTTCGACTGTGAAAAAGACATAGTCCAGGAAACCGATGGCTAAGATACGTATCCGCAGGAGTTCTCTCTCAGTACGATAACCATAGAGTGCTACATCCAGCGGCCTTCTTTTCCAAAAAACATTTGCCTGCTGATGAAAATTACGAAATTTACAATCAAGAATTTGGCGCGACAGTTAAAAGTTTGGAACAGTGGAGGCCTGTGTGCAAATGTTCAGAACATCAGATTGAGATTCTCGAAGATCAGAAGAACCTGGAATACTTCATCACGTCGAAACTGTTAAACTGAAGGCAGACAAGGTGGTCCGAATTTCTCTTCCGCTTCAAGTTCAAAATTGTTTATTGCCCAGGCAAACAAGGACAAATATCTGATGCACTCACAAGAATGCCACGAGAAATTCCTCCGAAGGGTGGGGCATAAAAAACCCAGCAAATTGTGCTAACAACAGAAAACCTGAACAAGGAGCTACAAAAAACCTTGGTAGTGGCGTTTGGTGAGATGGTGAATGTGGACAATGATTCAACAAGCGCTGAAGAATTATGGAACTGGATAAATAGGGTGGGTCAACAATGCCCGTATGACAGCAGCGAAGGACCATGCACCTACAAGGAACAACTGGTGGAAGTTTCCGAGATACAAATCCAACCAATTGACGAGGACAAACTCAAATGGATGCAGGAATGTCATGATTCTCCGGTCGCGGGGCACCCAGGATGAGCACGAACCTACAACCTGCTAAGTCGAAGATATTCCTGGAACCAAATCAGAAAGAACGTGGACCGCTATGTACGAAACTGCCATACCTGCCAGCTGGTACATGGGTACTCCTGCGTGTGTAGACGCAGATCGGTATCGTTGCACGCGTCGCTGGTATAACCTAACTTTAATGACTCAGACGAAGCTGAAGAAGTGGATTTCAAAGGTAGCTCATCATAGTCACTGGGAAGTGTGTAGGTGTACTGGCATGTGCAGAAGTACGGCCATCCTTCAAAAGTCATACGAGTCTTGGAGATAATCTTCAGAGGACTCGTCAAAAGGTACTTCCGAGGGATACTCACCTGTCTCGCAGCAGTGGAAATATGCGTCCACGAGATTGTTATAATGCAGAAATTTGGACAGGAAATCAAGGTGGGCGTCGGTTTGGCAGTACGAATAGAGGTAAGCTGCATTGTAGATAATGATGTGTTCACGAGAGTATTCGGACATAACTAATAGATATTCTTAAGGTAAAACTTAATACTATTTCAGGTGGTTTTCCGCTGTTGTTGTTCTGACTGTGGATTGCTGATAGAGCTTGATCGTTGTGTTTAAACAGGAGTTTGAGGTGGTCTTTTATAGGTGAGCATTTCCCACAGAGGTATATCAGTGAGGCATGACGGTACTTCTCTATCACTATCATGTGGGTGTATAGTACTATCTGGATAACACTCAGTCCGCCGAACTGGGTGTTCGCATAATCACCAATTGTTGCCACAGAGCCGGTCTCGGTAGTTAGGTGCGGAGAGTTCCATTTGACAATGTGTAGAGGCGTAAGCCCCTACCAGGCATCCCAAAGGTTATCCTGCATAGTATGACATTGCTGACACACATATGGGACCATTACTTCATATTAGTTATCTTTGTTCTGCATGAGTGGATTAGTGATCAAAGATTTAATGAGCTACCAACGAATACTTTGCCACGTACCTAGTGTTCTCGTGTGTTACCTGTGTTCCCCCTAGGGTGGTGCACTCTCTCAGTTATCGTGTTTCCAAACGCGACAGAGCTGGGGATCGACAGTCTGGATCTGAATACTTATCTTTTATGTAGAATCAACTACCGGGGTGCAGATAGCTTATCTCCGTTGATTACTTGTCTCGGGAGATAGCAAAGTCCCTCATACTAAGATAATATCGTTCATCCAACTATCTCGGGGAACTTTATAGTTTTTCCCAAGGATAGTTTTATCCCAGTATTAGTTTGATATGAGGTAGCGCTGGTCTGATTCGTAATGCACAGCTAACCCGGAGGTTCCTGCGAGGCAATTCCGTTACTTCGGCAGTATGGTTTTGTGTGTCCCATGCCTTGGTCAGTTCCAAAGGTGTTACCCTTCAGTCGCTGTCAAATCGAACGTGCGTACAGTCTCTCCGTGGTTTAGCTAGTCCACTTTGGTAAGACACGGTATTGAAGCTTGGAATATTATGGGAATTGCACCTGGCTTTGTTGAGCCTTCCGCTTACTCATGAGTAGACATCCTCAGGGGTGTTATTCTCATCCTTCGACATATGACATCGTTGGCGAGCCTGGGAGACTAAGCCTCTTGTACCTTGTACACATGATAGGGGAAAACCCCTAACATTACCCCTCTCTCAAGCTCTGGTGACCTCAACAGAGTACTCCAACATAAGAAGTGATCATTGCAATATATACCACTCAGACAGCGTATACTATAGGTATAGCTAATCCTTGAATGGTAAAAATAAAAATAAAAATAAAATAACCTTCGCTAAAAATAATGCGGTTTTGAGTTTAACATAGGAAAAAGCTATTTCGTCCTTCTTTTTTGTTTTTTGTTTATTGCTTCTTTTTTCCATCTCTTAGCCTTCTCAATGTCAGGATGTGTTTCGTAATACCGACTTATCAACTCAGGCACAATCCCTTGCAGGTGCTTGTAGGATTCCCATGTATTTTTGCCACGCAAATAGATGTCCCATTTCGTAAGGAAGACATGTTTTCGATGATCGTTGTCAGTTGGTCCGCTGGCTATTATTGCTTCTGGAATCCATCCTTCGTTATCTGCTTCGACCGGGTGTATGATTCTTTCCTTGACATCTCCTCTGAATGGTGTCAACAAGGATACATGAAAAGCAGGGTGTATTTTCCAAGTGTCTGGTAACTTCAGTCGGCACCATTGCTTGTTTCCGCCTACTTGAGTGATCTGAAGAGGTCCATATAGTTTATCTTCGAGTTTTCGGCATTGTCATTTTGTGCGGATGTTTCTTCCATCTATCATTACCCAATCATTGATTTTGTATTGTGGAGCAGGTTTTCGTTTCCTATCATAGTATTCACCCATTTCCTTCCCCAACTTTTCCAGTTGATCTTCCAGTTTTCGATATACATCTACCATGCAATGAGCGTACAGTTCCGAAGCAGGATTATTGAATTGGACTTCTGTTGGCCGATTGGTATGTGGTTCGTATCCAAAGTTGGCATGGGATGGTGTGATTTTGGTGGTCGCATGTCTCAAATTGTTATGTGCATATTCCGCCATTGCTAACATTTTGGACTAGTTGTCCTGTTCGTAGTTGCAGTATGTGCGTAGGAAGTGTTCGATGGTCTGGTTGAGTCGTTCTGTTTGCCTGTCCGTCTGCGTGTGGAAAGGTGTTGGCATGGATCGCTTAGTCCCTAGGAAATCATTTAAGTCCGCGATAAAGCGTCTGGTGAATACCCCGTCTCGGTCTGCCACCACATCCATTGGTAGTCCATGGTGTTTCCACACGGTTTCCAGGAATAGCCTTGCTACTATTGCCAAATCTCTTTTTGCTGTTGGTATGAAGTGAGCCATCTTAGTAAACCTGTCAACGACTATCATGCTGTTCTTGTTTCCGTTGGATTCTGGTATGTCGGCAATGAAGTCAACCGATATATATGTCCATGATGATGATGGTAGTTCGAGTGGGTGTAATGGACTATGTTTAGCATGCCATGGGCTTTTTGTTCTCTGGCACAAGTCGCAGCTGTTGCAGTAGGTGTGAATGTCGTCTTCGAGCTTTGGCCAGTAGAAGTTTCTGGTGATGAATTCCATTGTCCTTTCCCTTCCAAAATGTCCTGCTACCCTTGAATCGTGTTCCTTCTTCAATACTTCCTTCCTATATCCTTCTGGTACATAAAGCCTTTGTTTCCATACCAACATTGATTCTTCGTCTAATCCCAATCTCTCGTCTGTATTTCCTTTTGTTTCTATACTTTCTTTTATTTTCTGATGTTCCTTATCTTTCTCAATTTCTTCTTGGAATTTCTTTTGTACTGCAGGGACCAATTTCTTTATCGAAACCCCTGCCAGCAGTATATCTTCGTATTCTTCTAGGTCTAGCACACTCATTGCCATCCAATATCCAGGTCCTAGTAGAGGTTTGTTATTGGTTGCAGTTGTACCGCCCTCTCAAGCGATGAACTCCGGGCATCATGATAAAGCGTCGGCTTTCCCATTTTGCAATCTTTTTCGATAGACTATTTTGAAGTTATACTCTTGTTATACTTCAGCCTATCTGGCTTGTCGTCTGTTAAGTTGATTCGTTTCTTTGAAATATCGGAGATTCATATGGTCGGAATATATGATTGTCGTATGAATTGCTCCTTGTTGGGAACATTTCCATTGTTTCATTGCATATACAATGGCCAACATTTCCTTATCGTATATTTGGTAGTTAATTTCTGCCGGTGAGAATTTTTTGAATATGAAGGCTACTGGGTGGAGTTTGCTATCTTCGAACTTCTGAGATAAAACTGCTCCCATCGCATAGTCCGATGCGTCTGTTTCTATTATTGCCGCTCTGTCTTCTGTGTAATGTCTGACGATTGGGGTATTTTCTTTCGCAAAAACAATACATATTTTGTAGTATGCTGCCTTCTGAGCTTCCCCACAAACGATGTTTTTTCAATCTGCTTTCAACGTATCAGTGATAGGGGCGACTATTCCGGTGTATCCTTTGCTGAACCTTCGATAGAAATACCAGAGCCCCAATATTATTTGTACTTCTTTTTGTGTTTTTGGCATCGGCCAAGTAGTTACTGCTGTGCTTCTGCTTGGTGCCATTTTCAATCCTTTTCCACTTACTAGGAAGCCTAAGAACTCAACTTCCTGCTGATCGAATTCGCAATTGTCGATTTCCACCACTAATTCATTGTGTTGGAGGACCTGTTGTATTTTTCCTACGTATTCGTGGTGTTCCTCCTTGGTTTCTTTGGTGGCTATCATGACATCGTCGATATAGCATACTGTAACGTTGTCGTCTTTTCCCAAAAATGGTTGTTAAATGCTGTTCATCCATCTGTGGAAAGTTGCTGGTGTGTTTTTTAACCCTAATGGCATTACTGTGCATTCATAAGAACCGAACTTTGTTCTACACGCTGGTTTCCATTCGTGTTCTTTGCCATTCGAATTAAATGACATCCTGACTTCATATCGAGTTTAGTGATATATGTTGCTCCTTTCATCCTATTCTGTAGTTCGTCTATTATTGGCAGGGCCGATTTGTCTTTGATTGTTAGATCATTGAGTCGTCGATAGTCTACACAGAAACGAAGGCCATGGCCGTTAGGTTTAGGTACAAATTGGATTGGACTTCCCACTTGTCCTTGGGATGGTTGTATTTTTCCTGCTTTGATCGTTTTGAGGATATATTTACAAAGTAATCTTTCTTCTTCCCTGGATAATTGATAAATAGGTCCAACTTTGACTTGGTCGTCGGACGTTTTAAGATTCATTTCCTGATTGTGAGGTCCATGCTTGGGTAATTTTTTGGATTCGTGTGGATCAAACAAAAGTAGCTATTTATGATATTGTGGTGGAAGTTATTCAGCTAGTTGTTTCGTGGCGCCCTCTATTACTGATCCGATAACAATTGCATCGTTTCGAAACACAATTTTATCGTGATATGTGATTTTCCATTTTGGATGTTGCTTTCCGCGTCTGTAGCATTTGCTATGGCATTCTGTAAAGTGTAGATGGCCATATGTTGTTTCTTGCACTTTGTGTTTCTCCAGATACAAAGCTGGTATTAAGACATCATAGCTTTCTTGCATTTTGACAACCTGGAAAGTTTCAAGTGATCGATGGTTTCCGAATGCTAATCCTAGGGGAATAGTGTATAATACCGGGAGATTTACCTTGTTTCCTCCAAAATACTTTGCTCCAATTGCATGTTTTCTTCTTACCACTGGTATTTTGAATGCTTTCGCTGTTTCTGGTGATATGGTAAAAGATGTTGATCCTAAATCCAACATTGTGCGTACGGGGAATTGTTTACTTATTCCTGAACTGTTGTCGTAATCTATGAAGAACTTATAGATTGGTCGTTTACCAACTCTTGTTCGTGGGATTTTGTGTATTTTTTTGACTTCGTAAAAGACAAAGTTGTCACTTGTGTATTGTCATTTGCTTGAGGTATCCTTCTCCATAGGGGGTTGTTTGCGTTTCGTAGCCATCCTCTCGTCAATAGCTGGGCCGTTTTAGGTACATTGTTACTAACAGGGGTTTTGTGGGTATTTATACCAATTCTTAATTGCGCAACGACCGTCCAGCGTTTTCGACCCTTCCGGACTCCTCAAGGTTGTGACCGGTAACTATATAAAGGCTTTCTCCCGCCCAATCACCAAAATCCTTTTCAATCCGATGAGTTTTCTTCTTGGTTCCACCAATCTTCTGCTATATCTTCACTGCTATCGTCAGTTGGTAGTTCTCCTTCTGAGGTTTGTACTTGGGCCACTTGTTCATCATCACTTTCAATTTCATAATTGTCGATCGGTTTGTCCTCCAGCTGATCATATGCTCCTACTTTCAATTTCTGGTAGGTCTTTGGTTTTCCGAAATCCGCCGTTCCGCTCGTTACCTTGACGTTTTGACAGCATTTCATCGTTCCGTTTGCTCCTTTCCGATCCGAGGGCCAAGCACATCTTAAGTATTCTTCCGCTGCTCTTCACCTTTTCACTTTCTCTTCTGGGACTCCTTCAACCATTTGCTTGTAGGTTTTTCTGAATGCTTTTTTCTGAATCGACCCAGACTCGGATATTCGTCCGGTTGCGTTTGAATTTTCCCTTAATATCCCAAAATTCCTTTCCGTTGCCTGCCAAACTTCAACTTTCTTTCCAGCGTTTATAATGAGTTCCCTCAAATCTTCATCCGTTTTGTCCGCTGGGTTAAGCGTTGATAGTTGTTTGAAGATGTGTGGTGGTAAGCTCTTCATTATCATCATTCGGTATACTACTCCTGAAATTTCTACTTTGACGTTCAGGGTGTCATATTCCATCATCATATCCTGAATGTTCCCTTCGTATTTTACCTCCAGTATTGACTTATATGCTGTTTCCTGTTGAAATTGGTTATGAAATCTGGCATATATAGCTGCGCAATAGCCTGTCCAACTCCTTGTGTATACTCCTGCGCTTGTATCTGTTTCCCACTGCATATGCCACGCCAATGCATTTTTGTCCATTCGTCCTCTACAGTATTGTAGTTTGATTCCTGGTCCGGAAAATAGATGTGGTTGATTTGTGATATATGTTTCCATGCAAATCCACCAGACTTTGAAGTCTTCCTTACTCGTTCCTGAAAATCTTGGAGGGTCTGGTAATTTGATCCTGGACTCTTTTTTGGTCATTGTCGCTCGTGTTCTTGACCTCGACCGTCTCCTTCGGGAACCTTAGTGGCTTGGTGGCTCCGATGGTGGTGGTGGTGGTGGATCTCCTTCTACACCCCCTTGTGATGGTAGTGGATTTCCTCCTGTGCCTCTGTGTGGTGGTAGTCAAGTGTTACTTCTGGGTACTGATGGACCCCTATTTTAACTTGGTCCTGGCTCTGGATCTGGATCCCCTGCGTCCGTTCCCGATCCTCCTCTGAGTCCGGTTATGGAAGCGACGTCTTAATCCGTTATTGGAGAGACACTTCTATTTCTTTCTTCAATTCTCAGCTGCCATTGGTGTACTTGTCCTGTGTTGCCTTTTCTTTCCGGGGTTGTGACTGAGACCTTGGCCTCGGCAATACCCTCACATAGGCCGGTGGGTTCTTCTGCGATATCGTTTATCCTATGTATTATATCTCGCATTTCTTCTTCGTATGGTACGTCGTCCCTTACAAACTTTTCCAAGGTAATTATTCGTTTTTGTAAGGCGTTATGCGACACTGTTAAGGCTGCTTGCTTCAGCTTGATCTGACTTTGTTCGGTTTCGCAATTGTCCATTCTTTCTTTTATCCTGAAAAATTCTTCCGTTGCTTCAAGGATAATTTGTTGAGTTTGTTCTTGAATGGCGTCGATTCCCGTCCTTGCTCCTTTAAGAACAAAGTCGAGTGCCCGTATTTGCTGGTCATGTACCTCCAGAACCTGAACTCCTATTATTCTGTTGGTTTCGACCTGCTGGGCGAAGATGTCGCAGTCTGGGCGGACGTCATCGAATTCGACTACGATTACATCTTTCTTGCTGTTGCAGCAGTTGATCCGGTTCTGTACTTCGTAATCCAGTCATAACACTCGCGCTTGGACGCTGTCTATCATCTCGGTGTCCTCGTCCTGGGTGATTTCTTGGTACTGCCCACATGTCTGTTGGTAGTGATCTTGTATTCTCTGGGCCCACTCCGGTGAGGGCTTGGGTGCAGATGCGGTCGATTTCGTGACTGCGGTTGACACGGGTGCCAATCATCCCGCTCTGAAGGTCAGTGGGCACCTGGAAGTCGCCATTATGATGTTGTCGCGATGAAAATGTATATGGTCTCAACAATCTTGCTCTGTTTAATGCGGTGATTGCTAGTGGTTGAATGTGTCGGCAACTCTGACACTGGTTATTGCAATACTTAGGGCAATGTTCCGAGCAACACTTTCGGGTGTATTCTTTGTTGCTGTCTTTGCTATTAGCGGTACAGCGGGCTCTTATGTTGCACAGTTCACAGTTCATGAACTTCTGTATTTCGGATAAGGTCCGAAATATTATACTGTTACCCGGGTACTCCTGCGTGTGTAGACGCAGATCGGTATCATTGTACGCATCGCTGGTATAATCTAATATTAATGACTAAGACGCAGCTGAAGAAGTGGAATTCAAAGATAGCTCGTCGTAGTCGCTGGGAGGTGTGTAGGTGTACTGGCATGTGCAGAAGTACGGCCGTCCTTCAAAAGTCGTACGAGTCTTGGTGATAATCTTCAGAGGACTCGTCAAATGGTAGTTCCAAGGGATACTCGCCTGTCTCGCAGAAGAGAACATATACGTCTACGAGATTGTTATAACGCAGAAATTCGTATAGGCAATCGAGGTGGGTGTCGGTTTGGCAGTACGAATAGAGGTAAGCTGCATTGTAGATAATGATGTTTTCACGAGAGTATTTGGACATAAATAATAGATATTCTTAAGGTAAAAACTTAATAATATTTCAGGTGGTTTTCCACTGTTGTTGTTCTGACTGTGGATTGCTGATAGAGTTTGATCGTTGTGTTTAAACAGGAGTTTAAGGTGGTCATTTATAGGTGAGCGTTTCCCACAAGAGGTATATCAGTGAGGCATGTCAGTACTTCTCTATCACTATCATATATGTGTATAGTACTATCTCGATAACACTCAGTCCACCGAACTGGGTGTTCACATCATCACCCATCGTTGCCAAAGAGCCAGTCTCGGTAGTTAGGTGCAGAGAGTTCCATTTGACGATGTGTAGAGGTGTAAGCCCCTACCAGGCATTCCAAAGGTTATCCTGCATAGTATGATATTGCTGACACACATATGGGACCATTACTTCAAATTAGTTATCTTTGTTCTGCATGAGTGGAATAAATATTATACTGTTACCCGGGTACTCCTGCGTGTGTAGACGCAGATCGGTATCATTGTACGCATCGCTGGTATAATCCAATATTAATGACTAAGACGCAGCTGAAGAAGTGGAATTCAAAGATAGCTCGTCGTAGTCGCTGGGAGGTGTGTAGGTGTACTGGCATGTGCAGAAGTACGGCCGTCCTTCAAAAGTCGTACGAGTCTTGGAGATAATCTTCAGAGGACTCGTCAAAAGGTACTTCCGAGGGATACTCACCTGTCTCGCAGCAGTGGAAATATGCGTCCACGAGATTGTTATAATGCAGAAATTTGGACAGGAAATCAAGGTGGGCGTCGGTTTGGCAGTACGAATAGAGGTAAGCTGCATTGTAGATAATGATGTGTTCACGAGAGTATTCGGACATAACTAATAGATATTCTTAAGGTAAAACTTAATACTATTTCAGGTGGTTTTCCGCTGTTGTTGTTCTGACTGTGGATTGCTGATAGAGCTTGATCGTTGTGTTTAAACAGGAGTTTGAGGTGGTCTTTTATAGGTGAGCATTTCCCACAGAGGTATATCAGTGAGGCATGTCAGTACTTCTCTATCACTATCATATATGTGTATAGTACTATCTCGATAACACTCAGTCCACCGAACTGGGTGTTCACATCATCACCCATCGTTGCCAAAGAGCCAGTCTCGGTAGTTAGGTGCAGAGAGTTCCATTTGACGATGTGTAGAGGTGTAAGCCCCTACCAGGCATTCCAAAGGTTATCCTGCATAGTATGATATTGCTGACACACATATGGGACCATTACTTCAAATTAGTTATCTTTGTTCTGCATGAGTGGAATAGTGATCAAAGATTTAATGAGCTACCAATGAATACTTTACCACGTACCTAGTGTCCTCGCGTCTTACCCATGTTCCCTATAGGGTGGTGCCCTCTCTCAGTTATCGCGTTTCCGAACGCGACAGAGCTGGGGATGAACAGTCTGGATCCGAACACTTATCTTTTAGATAGAATCAACTACCGGGGTGCAGTAAGCTTATCTCTGTTGATTTCTTGTCTCGGGAGATAGCAAAGTCCCTCATACTAAGATAATATCGTTCGTCCAACTATCTTGGGGAACTTCATAGTTTATTCCAGGGATAGTTTAATCCCAGTATTAGTTTGATATGAGGTAGCGCTGGTCTGATTCGTAAAGCACCGCTAACCTGGAGGTTCCTGCGAAGCAAATATGTTACTTCGGCAGTATGGTTATGTGTGTCCCATGCCTTGGTCAGTGCCAAAGGTGTTATCCTTCAGTCGCTGTCAGATCGAACGTGCATACTGTCTCTCCGTGGTTTAGCTAGTCTACTTTGGTAAGAGACAGTATTGAATCTTGGAATATTATGGGAATTGCACCTGACTATGTTGAGCCTTTCGCTTACTCATTAGTAGACATCCTCAGGGGTGTTATTCTCATCCTTCGACACATGACGTCATTGGCAAGCCTGGGAGACTAAGCGTCATGTACCTCGTACACATGATAGGGGAAAACCCCTAACACCAGTGGAGCAAGGCAACCCATGGAAAGACCCATGGATTACTACGACCACTAGAGATACCGGAGCAACTGTGGAAGGACTTAAGCATGGACTTCATAGTTAGGCTGCCGGAAAGCGAAGGATTCATTTCAATATAGGTAGTGGTCGATCGGCTAACAAAAATGCGTCATCTGGTACCTTGCACAAACAGCGTGAATGGAAAGAAACTGGGCAAAATGTATATTAAGGAAGTGTTCAGACTGCACGGACTGCCTGAAACAATAGCATCAGATTGAGGGCCGCAATTTGCTTCGAGATTGTGGAAACACGTCTGTGAATGATTGGGAATCGAATGAAGACTGTCAACCACATTCCACCCTCCGACTGACGGCCACACTGAGAGAGTCAATGCAGTAATGGAACAGTATCTTCAAAATTTCGTCAATTATCAGCAAAATGACTGGGCCCGATGTCTACCCATGGCAGAGTTTGCAGCCAATAATTATACCTTGGAAACAATGAATTACTTCGTGTTCTTTGGCAATTACGGATTCCATCCACGAATGACCTTTGGCCAACATTTACCCAGAAATCCGAACAATATCTGCGAAGTCAATACGCAACAGGTGGCTCAACAAATGGAACAACTTTTTAGCAAACTTTGAGCAGAAATAAGAAGAGCCCAAGCCATACCCTCCGAACAGGCCAATAAGTCCCGAAGGGTGGTCACAATATTAGAAATTGGTGATAAAGTTTGGCTGCACGCACGAAACGTATCAACAACCCGACCATGCAAGAAACTAGACTGGAAATGCATAGGGCCGTATGAAATTACCAAGGTTTTTAGTTCCTGAGTTTCTTGAATCGCAATATCCAACTAGGGGTCGATTCACGACATCCAACCGATATCTCGTTTGGAGAAAGCCACTCAAGATCCCCTCCCATATCAAAAGCAAAAACCTCCACCACCAGTAATAGTCGAAGGAGAAGAGGAGTACAAAGTGGAACAGGTGGACGATTCCAGGCTGTTCCGAGGGCAATTACAATATCTTGTGAAATGGAATGGGTATGACAAGCGCAGCTGGGAGCCTGCATCCAACGCAGACGGACTCAAGGCCATTGACGACTTTCATTCTGAATAACCTGGACAGCCTGGGTCGTGAACCTCGTAGGTACTTAGCGTTGGAGAGGGGGAGCGACTGTCATGGTTGTGCTGAGTGACGATCGATGGCGGAGTGATGATCGATGAATAATATCAACAATAACGCACGACGAGAATGAAATCTGGTTTCGAATCAGGCTTTACAGGAGACGTAGGAATCCTGCAAGTGATGTGTACAAAGAAAGCAGGAGTTCAAATGTATTATGGAACGAGTGAATTACTGTATATAAACTGGGTGATTTGGCAGAGGATAAGTTTCTTTCTTCACTCGTTCTCTCATCTATAAAACAATCTATTAGCTTCAGCTTTCACTTCTTTCACATTCAGTGATTCTGGATTGAGTCTCTTCCGTACAGTCCTCATTTCTTTAGCTACAGACTATTGGTGACTCTTGAGCCTTCCGGCTTTCGGATTTTATAACCCTTAGAACCCCAAGCCCTGAACCCTCAACACCCTGCCCTGAACCCTTGACAATATCTGTGCAGTTGCTATATCACCCCTTATGAGAAAAATGAACATGGAGAGGCTCAAGGTTTACCCTGTCACATTATATGAAACCAATATGGCCTTGGAAATCAAGGATCCACAAAAAAAACCCCTCGAAGATGTCATCCACAAGCAATACCATGAATTTCAACCCATGTTCTGCATGATGGCCAGGGAAATACTACCTGCGCCCTGACCCTACGATCGGAAAAGTATGCTGCTAGAGGGGTTCAAACTGCCAGTTGGTCCTATTCTCAGTTGATCTCAAAAAGAGCTACAAGTTGTAAAGAAATGGATAGAGAATAACATGTTCAAGGGATTGATCCAGTCATCTTCATCACCTTGCGGAGCTCCAGTACTTTTTGCTTCAAAACTTGGTGGAGCTTTAAATCTCTCCGTCGATCACTGTGGCCTAAATGAAGGAACGATAAACAACTGGTACCCCCTACCATTGATCCAATAAACCCTACTAAGACTCTCAACAGCTCACAATTACACCAAGCCAGATGTATGTGATGCATATCACATGATTAGATTTGCTGAAGGGATAAATCGAAAACATTTTTCAGGACCCACTATGGTCCTTCAGAATCTCGGGTTGTACCCTTCAGACCTACCAACACACCAGCATCCTTCCAAGAATTCATCAATGATACACTATGACCAGTCCTGGACATTTTCTGGATGCCCATTTTGGATGACATCTTTTTCTACTGTGACAACCTGAAGGAGTACAAGGAATACCTGGGAGCAGTCATGACAACACTCAAGAATGTTGGTCTCTACCTAAAAGCAGAAAAATGTGAGTAACATAAGGAAGAAGTCAAATACCTGGGGTGAATTGTCGGAGTGAACGGAACCACAAGAGATTCTGAGAAAGTTCATGCAGTTGAAAATTGGAATGGACCAGGGAAACTTAAATAAGTTGAGGGTTTTCCAGGTATTGCCAATCTCTACCGACGATTGATACAAAATTATTGCAAAGTAGTACAACCACTAACAAAACTTGCAAAAAGGCTAGTACCATTCTGCTCTGGGCCAGATCAAAACAGTGCATTTGCACAACTAAAAAGGGTCTTTACGACATTATCAGTCCTAGACCTTTTCGATTATTAAAAATCGAGAGTTCTAGAAACTGACTCCTGAAGTTACATATCCACAGGAGTTCTCTCTCAATATAATGAACAAGGAGTGCTATATCCAGTGGCATTGTCCTTGAAATAACAACTTGCCTGCCCAAGAAAATTATGAAATTTACGATCAAGAATCAGGCATGATAGTCCAAAGCCTGGAACATTGTAGACACCAATGCGAAGGTTCAGCACTTCTGATTATGATTCTTACCAATCACAAAAATCTGAAATACTTCATGATATCATAACTCTTTAATCGAAGGCAGACCTGGTTGTCCAAATTCCTTACAAGTTTAAAATTCAAGATGGTTTACCTACCAGGAAAGCAAGGTCAAAAAACCAATGCATTTACAAGAATGCCAGGAGACATTCCTCCGAAGGCGGGGGGGGCAGAGAAAACCTAGAAATTTATGCCGAAAAGAGGAAACCTCAACGAGAGATCACGTAAAGGGATAATTGTGGCATTGGCTGAAACAGTCGACTTCGATTACGACTCTGTAAGTCCCAAAAAGTTATTGAAATGGGTAAAAAAATGTGCCAATAATGCCTGTATATCAGTAGCAAAGGGCTATGCACATATAAAGATCAATCACTGGAGATATTTGAAATACAACAAATACAACCAACAGACAAGGAAAAGCTCAAGTGGATCCAGGAGTGCCATGATTTTCCAGTTGCAGGACATCCAGGGCGAGCAAAAACTCTATAACATGCTAAGCTGAAATCATTCTTGAAGACAGATAAGGCAGGACGTAGATTGCTACATACGAAGTTGCCACACCTGTCAATGAAGTAAAGCAGTTCATGGAACACCCCAACAGCTTCTATGACCACTCAAGACACAGGAACAACCATGAAGGGATCTGAGCATGAACTTCGTAGTTGGACTACTGGAAAGTGAAGGGTTCAATACAATTTGGATTGTAGTTGACCACCTAACATTAATGTAACATCAGGTACCCTGTATGGATTTGGTAGACAGCAGTAAGCTAGGAAAAATATATGTCAATGATGTGGTCAGATTATAGCAACTGCCCGAAACAGTAGTGTCGGATCGAGGACCACAATTGGTATCAGAATTTTGGACTAACATGTGTGAGAGACTGTAATATGAGTAACGATTATTAACTGCATTCCATCTCCTGACCGATAGCCGAACTGATATAGGCAATTCAGTAGTGGCGTAGTATTTCCGAAATTTTGTTAATTATCAGCAGGACGATTGGGTCTGGTGGCAACTATCGGCGGAATTTGCAGCTAACTATCACACCTTGGAGATGCCCAATTAATTTGAGTTTTTTGGCAACTACAGTTTTCACCCATGACTGACCTACAGTCAACATCCAACAAAGGATCTCAACAATATTTGCAAGGTAAATGCCCAGCCAATGGCCCAATGGATGGAACAACTTTTCAGCAAACACAGAGCAGAAATGGAAAGGGCCCAAGCTGTACAGTCTGAACAAGCCAACACATCCCAAAGAGTCAGAACAGTGTTAAACATAGGAGACAAAATACAGAAGGATGCCAGAAATCCATCAACAGCCCAACCCAGTAAGAAACTGGACTGGAAACGTATTGCACCATAGGATATTATTGTGGTCGTCAGTCCATGGGCCTATACAAATAAGCTACACAGTCTACCACGCATTCATGACATTCAACCAATATCCTGATTGTAGAAGGCCACTCAGGATTCTTCCCCAAGTGAAAGGCAAGAACCACCACCACCAGTAATAGTGGATAGAGAAGAGGAGTACAAAGTTGAGCAGATAGACAACTCCATGCTGTTCCGGAGACAGCTGCAGTATTTGGGAACATGGAGGGGCTATGACAAGCACAGCTGAGCACCCATGTTTGACTTAAGACTATTGACAATTTGCATACTGAACAACCTGGCAAGCCTGGGTCGTTAACCTCATATACACTTGGTATTGGAAAGGGAGAGCTACTGTCATCCTTGTACGGAGTGATGATCAATGGTGGAGTGATGATTGGTGAGTCCTATATACAATAAGTTATGACAAGAATGAAATAAGGTTTCAAATGAAGGCTAAAGCACAATGGGAAAAAAATCAGGTTTTATGGGAAATCAATGAAATTGTGCACAAGCAGTGTACAAAGAAAGCAGAAGTTTGAAGACATTATAGAACAAGTGAATCACTGTATATCAACCAGGTGTTCGATAGAGTATATGTATCTTTCTTCACTTCTTCTCTTGTCTATTGAACAATCAAATAGCTTCAGCATTCACATCTTTTTCACACTTGGTCATTCTGGATCAGGTCTGTTACATACAGCCCTAATTTTCATCACTACAGGCTGCACTCAGACCTCTTAGTCAATCGGCTTTCAGATTTTGTAACCCTTAAAACCCCAAACCCTGAACCCTTAATACCCAAGGCCTGAACTATTGTCAACATGGCAGTGATAGAAATGAATCAATCAAATTCATTGTATTCAACCACAACAGTCTGTTTCTTTTTTCAATTTGAAGAAGTCTTAACTACTGGTACCTTTGAAACATAATTCCATTTCATTTATGATTAGGCAAAATGTTAGCCTATATGGGTAAAATCCAAAACTTTCATCAGATATATTTCTAGTCAATAGAAATTCTGTATAGGGAAAATATACAAGATCAAATATTTGATCAAAGTATCTGATACTGTTGTAAAATTCGATCTGAATCACTTCTTCCATAATCAATTGTAGTCAATATTTTTATAATGATATAAAGTACAATCATATTTTTCCAGATACTCCTTCAACTTAACCTATTTTAAAATATATTTCAGTTATTTGCTATACTTGCTGTCCATAACTACCTCAACTCCATTGCCAGTTTTGTACTTATAGTTATCTATATTATCACCATATTCATTCAGTTTACTGTCTCAATCAAAATTATATGGATATATAGTAGGATTGATAATATGATCATAATATTCACTAAGTGATATATGCTCTATATGTTTGATCATAGTGGGCAACAGCTTTTTTATGACATTGAAACGTCAATAAATCTTTACCCTGATGATTGGATTGGTATCTAGTTTGGATATTATTGTAGCTTCATATAACTATATTTTCAATAGAATTCTATGAAGATTTTTGGTGTATCTTATATAAATGTTCTCCATTGTTGACTGTATTCATTCTAACCACCTATAGCAAAGTATATATAGGCTGATAATCAACTAATCATATTTGCACAATGCCAAATACTTTGGTTTTGCTTAGTATTAGCAATTGTTCTATATGTAGAACTGGCTGGTTTTATAGGTCTGCATGGCAACAGTCTAACTACATGAAAAATTCACAATTTTTTAAATGAACTGCGCAATAAAGTCTACCAATATTTCTAAAACAGATTTTGTGCTTGATAGATAAATCATGCAGCTTCACATGGCATATTTTTTGGTGGTCCCTCTTTGATATTGTTAAAACCCAGCAAGTGATAGCCCAAAAACATAGATTTTGGGCGAAAAATAACAATATTTTGAAAGCTGCTTACTGTGTTTTGAAGATATTGAAAATCGGAGACAACCAAATGATGCGTCATCTAAAGCTGCATATTTCACATACCAAGCTCAGAATTTTCTGATCCATATTGATAAACATAATCAAGGGAACTCTTTGGCAAACACTGGAACTGAATTGGCTGGATCCGGATTTTCTTCAATCCACTATAGTACAAACAGTTCCAAAGTGGAACCATTGCTAATACTACTTCCGCTTGAATAGACCAATTTGTTCAATATCCAAATTCAAAGTTGGCAGGAAATGGTATTAATTTTGATATAATGAACAGAAAATAATTATATATAAACTCTGACATTTATAATATCTTACACCAGGTTCCTTGCTCATAATATTAGCAATTTCACTGAAAGTATTGTAGTTTTTGGTTAATTCCATCAGTAAAATATAAAACCTTGCTCCTGGAGACTATCATAGGCTTGGAAAGTGATCAAAGTAGTTATCATTAGTTCAGAGTATAGAAAAGGTTTGGGAGGCTTCTGCAGCATAGAAGGGCACTCCAGGGGACTCTGAAAGTATCGAGGTAGGGTTTTGGACTATCTGGGAGCGCCAATATAAAGTTCTGCAGTATCCAGAAGCACTGGTACAAGGTTTTGGAACCTGCACAACAGTCAATTGAAGGTTTTGAAGCCTCTGAATCCTGTGGTGCAAGGTTTTGAAGCATTTGGGTGAACCTGTATAAGGTACTGGCAGCTCTGGGAGCCCAGGTATGGTATTAGTATTGGTTCCAACATGGCGCCTCTGGTCCAGGTTCAGGTTGGAACCAAACTGTTTCCAAATCTATAGTTGTGGTTGATATAACAACCGAATGAGAATCATTGGTCCGGATTGATACCACATTTTGGAATAGTCCAAATCATCTGTTTATTATTAGCTATGTCCAAAAATTGGTACAAAATTCTCTATACGGGACTTGTGAAATTCTGTATTTAATCAAATGAGTAATGAATATTTATGATTTTAACTGTTACAAATCTTGCTCCAATTGAGTTTAATATCACAAGTACAATTGGTTAATTTTGTAGTACAATAAGGTACTTTGACGTTGTAGCTAGAAGAAAAATAGCTAAAATTGTATTTAAACTGGTATAGTGGCAAATTCCAGTATGTTGTGGTATGTGTCAATTACCACAAATATTTCAGTATTGACCATATCTATTGTCTCATTATTGCCTACCTTTTGTATATCTTATACATATCAGACCTTCTGACTTAACTTGATGATTGCACAATCAATAATCCAATAAACCCAGCATTTTTATTCTACTAATATACTCCAATAATAATCTTTTCATTATATATACTTAAATATGAAACATTCCTCAATAGTGACCAAGAAAATCGGAACATAAATCATATACCCTATTACAAAATTCAGCAAACTGAAAACAATATACAATTCAGCTCAATACTCTACTGTGATGTATGCACTTTGGTTTTCTATGTTTGCTACGGGATAACAGATACAGCGTTGTTAACGACTTGAGTTGCAGTATGCTTCGACTTTGGAACTGGTCTAATAAAGCCTGCAATATTAGGAGTGGCATTTGAACCTGGCTGTTCTACCTCATCAATGATATTGGAATTATCAGCTAGATTTATACTATCCTCATCATCAGAGTTTAGATCATTTTCATTACAGTATAGAGCATCCAAGTCACAGTTCCAATAGAGCCAATTATCAGTATCTGAATTGGTTTTGGCTGAAATTTTATCAACACTTTGGCCAGGATAGTGGTCAATCCTGGGTATTTATTGGATATTCAGAACTTTAGTTTTGCCACCAAGAAGGTTGATCTTCAATGAGGACAGTAGGAGTGCTAATTTTTGAGTCAATTCAAAAGCTGCAATACCATCATATTTCAAGGCCAACCAGGATGCTTTTACTGTCTCTTCTGTATTTGAAATATAGCCCATGGTAGTTATTTGTTATTCTGAGCACATAATGCTGTCTGAGTTGTTCATAGGTTTTCACTACCTTACCATATCTCCAAAATATCATGACCCTTGGGTATCCTGTACAGCTGTCTTTTTTCAGGTACATTCGTGATTTCAAAATCGTTGTCAGATACTGAAGAGTTAATTTGAACTGCATTGCTGGCGGAATAACGAATATTTCTTCTGGCAAACTGTTGAAGCACCACCTTTTCTCGAAGTGTTTTGCCTATAGTTTTCAATTGCCTCCACCATATGACATATTGGTCATGTGAAAAGCTGGCTTCCACTCCAACCCTGTAAAGCATTATTGAAAAGATTTCACACATGATATTGCTCAAACCAGTGAACTTTGAATTCATTATTTCCTGTTATTTCCATCATTCAGTTTCATCAGGAATTAAAAATGCCCAGCTGATCTCGGTAGGGTCAGTATGATAATCATTATGATTGGAATCAATTTGTCCCCAATTTTTGGAAGCCTTGGGTGGTGAATCCAAATGAAGTGTGATAGCTGTCAATAAACATAATGGGCGATCACTGTATCCAGGGGTATATTCTGCTGTGGTTGGTAGTATATAGTTTTCATCATCACTGGGCAAATCATATGGATCAAAAGTTCATTGACCTGGCCCAGCCACTGATATAGAGTAGAAGCAATTGTGATTCAGTACTATATCGGGTTTTCTGTCAGTCATATCTATATTTTTGGTGCAGTATTCATACTCCATATATTTTATGAATGTATTTTTATACTGGGCAGTAAAGCAACCCTCATCTTGAGGATACACATCTATAGCCGTGTTCCAGTTCATCAATGATTGCGACTTCTGAAATAGATGAACGATTGTTACTGCAATATGGAGCACATCTGACTCTGGCATTATGTTGGGGTAATATTTGGACTGCATTTGGCTTACAAACTTCAAAGCAAAGTTGAGATTTTCATTGCAAAGAGTGTTTATCTTTGCCAAAGCATACATAATACCGTCTAGATAATCAAATATGTTATTTTATATTCTTATGACATGGTACAAGGTAACTGTACACTATTTCAACATCCAAAGTGTTCTGTAATGAAATGGCCTTCATACCTGTATTATGTATTTAACAATATTCTATTTGTCCGCTTGTGTAATTATGGCCTGATAATCACTATAATGCTAGTTTTTTTGCCACTTGCAAGTACACTCTCACCATCTGTATACCCACTCCAGTGATTTCAGAGTTGTATTCCACCAAGGTTTTACATCCATGGTTGGTAGTACTGCAATACAATCATTGGATTTCTGGCAGTTGAGAAATACATTGTGTCTTCAAGGAGTCAGAGTGATCTATAGAGCAACCATTCTTAGCAATATCCGCAGTTGGTATTCAGAATATATATGTAAATAGTATGCAGTAACTCCCTTTGCAATATTTTTGGCTAATCTAGGCTTCATTGCTGCAACCTTGGAGATTCTTGCCTTTCTGGACTTCTGCCACTTTTGCCATTTGGTCAATTCTGCACTCTCATTTTCTCCCAATTGCGTATGAAGCTCAGTCGGTTCCCACAATTTTGTTTGACCATGAACTTCCAGATTACTCTGCAATATCCCTCAACAAAGCTGAATGGCAAATGCCATATATGTTATATTGTTTTGTAATGCTGACCTTTCAATTTCTAAGATTTCATGTCTAGATTGTAGCTCCTGAGTGATTGAATCGTTGGATGAGACATTATCAGTAGTTATTTCAAGCAATCGTCTTTCAATAAGATTGAAAAATTCAAGTACCTCCTGCAAATATTCAGCCAGTTGTTCAACTGTGTGTTTCCTTTAAACTAGAGTTGTGTGTCAGCAGTATAAAATATCAAAACCAAGTAGCCACAAACCTTATCAAGTTCAAGCTGTACTTCATATAAGTATTAGTTGCAATCTATATAATAACCAATAGCCAACAAAATTACTAATTTATTGGTTGATATCCTGGCATCTAATGCAATAGTAACTTGATTTTTTGTTGGCAATTGGTTGTGAATTGCTTCGATTGTTAGGAAGTATTCTCATTGGTAAATATTACTGAAAGTACAGGTGGTCGGGAGAATTAAATCGTATTATGCAGTATTAAATATCTGTTGTGACTCAAGGTTAAAAATAGCATGCTATGGATCATGTGCAGAAACAAATCCTAGTATCAAATAGCAGTTCCAGGTTTCTTGGAGAATTTCAAGACTTGTGAAGTTATTGTATAACAGTTTTGAATATTCTATCGGACGAAATTATGAGTATAATCATTGAGTGTTAATCAACTTATATTAGATCTGAATCACTTGTTACCATGATACTATGAATGCCTTTCTTTCCAAGTCCCACATGAGCTTGCTCATAAGAACCGATATCAGTCAATATGGTGAAGTAAATCTCCATTAACTTTGCCAACTATGCGTTGTATGCCTTTGATGAAAGGTGAAACCCTATAGCACTTCAATTCTTCAATTGATGTACACCAACAAGATGATGGACAATACAAATCATGCCAAGGCTGCTATTCAATGCACTTGCGAAGATTGTGTTGAATTGCTGTGCTGGTGCATGCTGGGAGCTGTTCCATTCCATCAAAGTTTGTGTTGAACCTTTCAGGGAGATCTACCATTTGTCAAAAACTATATGCAATATCACATCAGTCAAAATACGAATGGAGACATGATTTTCCTTTGACAAGTATATCATGTTGAATGCAGATGCATCAATACAGTGTGCTGCAGCCATTGTAAAACAGTTTGAATGGAATATGAATATTGAGTTGGAAATATTCTGAATTACACTGCAGTCAAAAAAAAAAGATCAAAATATCGATATTTTGATACCTTGAATATATACTTGCATAGACAATTTATAGAAATAAATAATAACTATGGGAAACAGTAGATTAACAAAATCTTGTATATGGACAAAGTATATTCATCTATAGAATTAGTTTATCTAGTTGTTCTGTTCCATATCAGCTGTATCAAACTACAGTAGCATTATCTGCACCTTGACAATCAGTTGATATTCCATTGGTATTTAAATTTGTTGTTAAAACTATATGTATGCTGTAGTTCAAAAAGTTGATGCTCACAATCACTCACACTATTAGAACTGGTAAAACAGTGAAGTCAGTCTAAACTGGGGTAATTTTAGCAATTTACTTGAGCCCAATTGTATTGGAGACATTGTATAACCAAATATCGTTAACATATTGTTAACACTAAATTTCAGTTCTGCAGTGTATATGTATCCTGTGCAAATAGAATATATTCCATTTGAACAGCAGTTATTCATACATATTGATTAAGAATATGATTTGTGATATAAGTAAATTGTAATAAAATTTCTGCAATTATTGTTTTAAAGATTTCTCAAATATATCAGTCAAAGTTGATTTATCGATACAGGTAGTCAAAAATATATAAAAAGTAATACAACACATATAATTCCTCATACTAGGGATATTGTGCAACTGAAAATAATTGTTGCTCTGTTGATGCTCACTTGTAGTCCAGCAGTGTACTTGCCTTATTGTGTAAAAACAATAGATATGATTGTACCAGCATTATTGAATAACAATATGCCATGTATTACATATTAATCATGATTTAATTCCTCCTAGCTGCGCTATCATGGTTGTTCAGATTCATCAATGAAAATGATTTGTTAATAAAGATAGTTGAAACTGCAATAAAACTAATACAGCATACAAAATCTAATATATCAGAGATCTTGTGCAATTACACATTCTTGAGACTCACTTGTACATCTTCAGTCTATATGTTTTGTTTTGTGAAGACAATCCATTTCACTGTAACAGTAGGCTTTTAGGCTTATTCAATCAGAATATACTGTCCAATACAGATCAATCATGATGTAAGTCCTCAACAGTTGGCTTCAATGGCTGGTTGGGTATAATAAAAAAAATCAACATGTCAATAAAGGCAGTCAAAACAGCAATAAAACTAATTCAGCACACCAAATTTCACATATTAAGGATATTGTGCGACTGCAAATTGTTGATACTCAATTGACTCTCTCTTTTGTACCTGCAGTTTAAGTGTCTTGTTGTGCAAAAACAATGTATTTTACTATAATAGCAGGTTGTCATACTAATTCGATATGAATAAGCCATGCAGTACCGAATTGATTAAAAATCAATTCCTTCTAGCTCGGTTTCAAATGTTACTATGATATATCAGTAAAAATTTATTTGTCAATAAAGGCAGTCAAAACAGCAACAAAACTAATATAGTACACAAAATCTAATATATTGGAGATATTGTGCAACCAAAAATCATGGACACTCTGTTGACTCTCATATTTAGTCCTGCAGTCTACCTGATTCATTGTGCAAAAGCAATAGATATGATTCTAACCGCAGGCTTTCATACTTATTCAATAAGAATATACCATGTGCAGTGGACTAATTGTAATTTAATTCCTCCAAGCTTGGTTTCAAAGATTGCATGAATACATCAGTAATGATTCATTTGTTAATAAAGGCAGTCAAAACTGCCATGAAACCAATGGAGTGCACAAAATCTCACGTACTAGAGATATTGTGCAACCAAAAGTTATTGATGCTCCATTGATACTTACTTTTGATCCTGCAGTCCACTTGTCTTGGGGTGGGAAAATAATAGAATTTACAGTAACAGCAGGCTTTCATTGTTATACCTAGCAAGTTCACAGTGGGATCATGTACTATCACCTACAATATCCTGGAATGGAAAGCATCGGCAATCACTTGTCTCAAATGTCCAAGAATACGTGCTGACTTTGAACAGCAAAGCTGCTCTCTATCGAATGGGCCCTATTTGTCTGCAGGTTATCAGATCGAAAAGATATCACTGGGCTGGCGGTGCAAGCCTCCGAGCTTGATGTCATAAAGAATACCAATAGTCTGATTATATTCAAATGATGATCAAGACAATAGAGAATCAAGAGATGGAAGACCAAAGTAGTTGCAAATAAGTGGGTATTGGTTCAATGGTGGTCATGGTGCAGGAGTTTTTGAAAATGTGTAGATTAGAGTATTTGTTAGAAAGAAAGGAAAGAGGTATAAAGACCTCTGAGTTCTTCAAGGGTAGAAAGGCATATACTATCTCAGTGAGGAGAACAAGCCTTAACAACATACGCATTGGAGATAGTCTATTCATTTGTTCAGAGTCTTTTAGAGATTTCCACATCCTGAGTGAAACTTCTAACCTGCCTTTGAAGCAGTTCCAATTTAAGTATGAATGCTACTGTGACCGTGTGAACCTGCAGTGATGTATGCAGTGTTACATTATATTGTTAGCAAAGAAATGCTTCCATGGACGGTATTCTATCTATCCAAATGAATACATCAAGCGACCTTGATACGATATGTCTCCAACTGTCACTGTCAAGTCAATTTCTTCTATTGAGCTGGAATCCCATCGCAGCTTGCAGAACCACAATCTCTCGACATCTAGGATAGCATCAACGCCCGGCTGAACGAAACATCAAAACCCTTTGAACATTACTTTCAGGACGTATTTGATACTCTGTATACATGGAACCTCTACTGGACAGACACCACCACACAAGGAGGAGGTTTAGGTATCGATGATCCAGTTTTTGCTGATCATTGAACAAGATACCAAGGCTTGCATGTCGATTGCAAAGACCATGAAGTATGTTATGGCATACACAACTGCGGAGGAATCCACACAATAATTGCAAGAACAGCAGCTGCTCTATCAACCATTGTCACAGCCATTTACAATTTGAATTGGTGAATGAATTCGGACTATATACCAGCTCAAATGTGTTACCTATTCCCACATTGCTGGTCCTTGATCACGTATGCCTCTCCTCCAGACTATGAGCCTTCGGTTCAATGGCAGCAAGAATGTTGAGCTCGATTCCTGTTCTTTCACCCCACTCCTGATGGGCAATGTTCTGTCATCCAATAATGGTTGGATCAGATGTCAGCATTACGGATACCTACATGGTTGTTCAAAGAGAATATGTATTGATTTTATCCTGTCACAAGGATCAGCAGATGATACAATACCAGTCCATCACGAGAAAACATATTCCAGACTAGGTTATTGAGCATTTGGAGGAATCAATGAGGAGCTCAAATAAATCGACACCATCATTCAGGCAGCAAGGGAGTCGAATTTCGAGATACAGATGGCCTTTCCAAGACAGGCCAAACCTTATGCAAGCCTCATCAATAGGCAAAATAAGATATACAATGCCATTTATCAGGGAGTTGAAAAGATGGAGAGGGCTCAATTCAAGAAACATTCCAATATAGTAATCCAATCCCAAGTGTTTGCAGCTAATATGCAAGCAGCCTTTGATCTGATAAAGGCCCAATCCACCAATGCCTACATAGAGCTGCATTCAGCCCACAGCAAGCCTTACCATGTTTCTGGAAATACCTGGGGAACTGTTTCAACTCTGCTCGATAATAGGGAATGAGCCCAAGAATATCTTGCCCTCCATGTGCATACCCACAACCTTGAGCTGGCAAAGATTTGGATAAAAGCCAAGGAAGATGGCAAATGGATGTTCGGGCTATGAATGAATCTTGAGGGCAAGCTGAAACGATACAGGGGCAAGCACAGAATGAGGTAAAAAATTTAGAGCAGGAATGGAAGGAGGCAGAGCGAAAGATGAAGAAGGACTTTGAATGGAAATTGAATGATTTCACTAGATCCTTGCAGACAAAGGTCTCTCATGAAAGAATGAAGAGATCAGTATGTGCACTGGCCGGGTCAGTGTTGACACCAAAGGCAGGGGATACCAAGCCTGTTGAGCAGGAATTCCGCCTTCGATATACTGTAATGAATGGCTTTGAAATGTGGATCATATAGGCTGTGACTCCAGAACCAAATGCAAATACAGACAGTGCAGGAGGCATTGAAGGAAACCCCCCAGGGGACTCTGAGACTTCTAGCTCCATCATGAGAAGCACCAGCTATTCTAATAGCAGAGGCAATGTCCTCCCACCACTTCCACCACCAGCAAGAACAGATTATAGCCAATCACCTTTGGTACCTCCACAAGTATGACTCCAACCAACAAACACTCCAAATCCAAGCAAGAAGCAAAAAATTGAATGTCCCTACAAGTTTAAGAGAGACCCAACGGACAAGTCAGAGTCCTACCGTCATTGGATTGCAGGAGTGAATCGCCATCCCCGAGACTTCAAGAATGATTATAACAATGACGATGATAAAATCATCATTGTTGGAACTGTCATATGCGAAAAAGCTTTGGTTTGGTACCACAACTGAGAAAAACATCATAGGAAGCAGTTTCAGATTGACATATGGTCAGTATTCACCAGCACTATGGAAGAATAATTCATCGACCCTTAGGAAGATATGGAATGCCTCTAAAAACTGAATGAATGGCAGTACAAGGGAGACATTCAAGACTATATCGAAAAAATGAAAAACTTGAACTATCATGTCTGCTGATCCAGGATTGCATGGTGGTAGGATCCACACAGCAGACTCAACAAAGAAATTGAGGTTAGATTATCTTTTTCAAACATTACACCAAACGACAATGCAGAATACAAATTACTGCTCAAACAAGTCAGCAGCACATATAAGACACACCTGCAAGAAATGCACCACCGCAACGATCACAAGCACAATGGGAAAAAGAAAAATAAGAGGAAATGTAATGATGATGGTAATGATATTGGGAATCAAGGCAAGATGAACTTTGAGAAAGGTTCTGACATCAAGCAACCTCGAATAGAAAAGAAGAGTCCTGTGCCAGTCAACACACACAAATGCGAAGCCCTGACAGGTACTCTGGAATGTGTACTGGATGCACAAGCCAAGTGCAACAAGTGCAAGCATTGCGGTGCATTAGAGTACCAAACGCTAGAAGTAACCACCTCTTCTTCGCAAGTTAAGCCTGGGAGTCTGGCTGACTAAATTACAAAACCGGCTGCAGCCTCAACCTTTCGTGTGTTTTAAAAGGTTGACTCTGATGGTATAGACTTGTGTGGATAAAACAAGTTTTGTCTTTCCTTTGCGATTGCGGTCCTTTCCATTGGGTTTTTGAAGTATAGACACCTCCAGTTTTTGTGTTATGGGTACAGATAATCATATTTCTTTTTGGTTTTCATTTGGGTCTTATCAATGCAGTCATTGGTATTATAGCTTTTTGATGTTCAGTATACCTTCATTTCTGCCATTTAAGAATGGGTGCCTGAGGATGAGCTCAATACTCTAAATATGCTGATTATATAGCATCCAAGCATGACAAGTGAAAAGTAATTACTATCGAACTGGATTGAACTCATCCGAACCTCATGCATCACCCATAACACATTGTGGTAGGAGATCTGTCGAATGGCAGTTCACTATGGTTGCCATCCAAAACGACCGAAAACGCAAGGCTGTGGCCAGCACCCCTCAGCCTGTACCCAAGAAATCAAAGAAATTACCACCTGAATCCAAAACGGGTTCTATAGCCACAATACACATGTTTCCAAGCTTTTGAGATGAGAATGATGTTATTGTGAGGGCTTTTTGGACATTGGGTATGATGCACATATGATCTCGAAGCAGTGGGCCGATTCACATGGTGTGATATTAGTGGCTCAAACAGAACCAAAGATAGTTGAAAACTGTCATGGAGAAAGAGTTGAAGCAGTGGGTTAGCAGTATACCTTCTACATTACTCTGCGGTAAGAATCCCATTATACTAAAAAAACCTTTGCAATTGGTCCAATGGAGGATTCATCTGATATTATGTTTCCTTACTGGTGGATTGTCAATCTTGGGGCATTCAGTGGAGTTGTCAAAGAAAATTATAAACCCAAGTTTACGTTGTAACACTGTCATCAATATTGCATGAAAGCTGGGCAATCTTCATTCTCAATCGAATATGACAAATCCATTCTGATATTTGGATCAGACCTGTGATGGATCGGGGTTATTAGTTAAATGTATGTCAATATGGTACACATAATTGAGATCTATTGGGTAGAGCAAATTCCATGGCAATACAGAGACTTGGAAACATTATACAATGGAGAAACTGCCAATGCTCTTCTACCTCATTGATCGTGTGATTATGCCATTGACTCAACGGATGGGAAGCAATCTGCGTGGGGTCCCATCGACACTCTCTCAGAAAAGACGCTTTCGGTTTATAAGGAATATCCCAAGGAAATGCTGAATTCTGGAATGATCCATCCTAGCAAGTCACCTACAGGTGCACACATACCTTTTGTTCTGAATAGTGTCAGCAATGGTTCCAACCAGGATCCTCCGGTCCGGGTTCGCGTTGGAACCAAACTGTTTCCAAATCAACCGTTCAGGTTGCCACTGGAACCAATCAACAAAAAAGGGTGCGGGTTGACTCCACATTTTGGAACCGCCCAAATTACCGGGTTATTAGACGGGTCCAAAAACAGGTGCAAAATCCTCCATATGCGACCTTGGCAATCCTGAATTTGATCAACTGAGCTATACATATTTATGATTTTCACCGTTACCAGTTTCGTTTTAATTAAGTTCAATATCACAAGTACAATATGTACATTTTGTATCGAAACATGGTAGTTTGCCTTTGTCAGTAGAAGAAAGACAGCCAAAATTGTATTTAATCTTATGCAGTGGTAAATTCCAGGATGTTGTGGTATGTGTCAATCACCACAGATATTATAGTTTTGACCATATCTATCGTCGCATTATTGCTTACCATTTATTCATCTTACACATATCTGACCTTCAGACTTATCTTGAAAATTGTATAAATAAAATCCCAATGAGCCCAGCGTTTGTGTTCCACAAATATATTGTATTGACAGTCTTTTCATCATATATGCTTAAATATGAAACATTCTCGAATAAAGACCAAGAAAATTACAAAATAAATGATATGCCCCATTATAAGGAACAGAAAACCAAAAGATATATGAAATACAGATCAATACTCTACCATCGTTTATTCCCTTTTGCTTCTCGTGTTTTGTGCGTGATGCCAGGCCCAAAGTTGTTAACAACTACAGTTGCAATACGTTTGGACTTTTGTACTGGCCTAATAAAGCCTGCAATGTTAGGGGCGGCAAGTACATCTGGCTGTTTTGCCTCATCAATGATATTAGAATCATGAGAGAGATTCATATCATCCTCATCGTCAGCCTCGACATCATTTTCATAATAGTGTGGATTGTCCAAGTTACTCAATGGAGCCAATCGTCAGTATCAGAATTTGATTCGGCTGAACTTTCATCATCACTTTCATCAGAGTGGCGGTTGATCCTACGTGTTCGTTGGATATTCAGGACTTGGGTTTTGCCACCAGGGAGGTCGATCTGCGATAAGGATGGTGGAAGTGGTGATTTTTCAGTCAATTTGAAAGCTGCAACACCATCATATTCAAAGGCTGACCAGGATGCTTTAACTGTCACTTCAGTATCTGAAATGAAGCCCATGGCAGTCATGTGCTGATTCTGAGCGCGTGATGCCTTCTGAGTGGCCTGTAGGTTTTTACAGCCTTGCCACATCTCCAAATAGTAATGAACCTTGGCCATCCTGTGCAGCATTCTTTCCTCCGCTTCTTTCTTGATTTCAAAATCGTTGTCGGATACTGACAAATCTATTTGTACTGTATCGCTGGCCAACAGACCACGATTGCTTCTGGCAAACAGTTGAACATCCACTTTTTCTTGAAGTGTGTCACCTGAAGTTTTTGATTGCCTCCACCCAATGACATCCCGGCCAGGTGCAAAGCTGGCTTCCACTCCAACCCTGTGTGGCATGATCGAGAAGATATCCCGTGCTATATTGGCTAGATCGGTGTACTTTGTATTCATCTTTTCCTGTTGTCGCCACCAATCGGTTACGTCAGGCCTCCAGAATGCCCTGCTAATCTCTATGGGGTCGGAATGATAATCATGAAGATTGGGATTAATTTGTCCCCAATTTTTGGGTACCTCAGGTAGTAAATTCAAATGAAGTGTTGTAGCTGTCAATTAACGTGCTGTGCGATCAGGGTGCCCAGGCGTATATTCCGCCATGATTGAGGGTGTATAGTACTCATCATCACTGGACATATCATATGGATCATAAGTCGATCAACCTGGTCCAGACACTGATATAGAGGAGAAAGAATCATGATTCAGTACTATATTCGATTTTCTGTCAGTCGTAACTAAATTTTTGGTGCAGTATTCGTACTCGACATATTTTATGAATGCATCCTTGTACTGAACAGTGCAGGAACCCTTGTGCTCAGGATTAACATCCATAGCTTTGTCCCACTTTCTAAATGATTGTAACTTCCGAAATGGATCAAGGACTTGTGCTGCAATGAGGCACATATCCGTCTCTGGTGTTACTTCAGGGTAATTTGGACAGCTTTTGGCGTGCAAACTTCAAAGCAAAGTACAGATCCTCTTTCCACAGAGTTTTTTTCTTTGCCAAAGCATGCATGACACCGTCCAGATGATCAAATATGTCATTATAGATTGTAATTACAAGGTTCAAGGTGACTGTACGCCGTTTCAACATCCAAAGTATCCAACAACGAAATGGCCTCAAGACCTCCAATAAGTATTTAACGATGATCCATTTGTCCCTGTGGTACATAAAGGCTGGTAATCACTGTAATTTGGGTTTTTGAGCCACTCGCGTGTAAACTCTCGCAATCTGAATGCCCGATCCACTAATTCCCAAATTGAATTCCACCGAAATTTTTCATCTATGGTAGGCAGTACTGCAATTTGAACTTTGGATTTTTGGCAGTTGAGAAACTCATTACGTCTTCCAGCAGTCAGAGTGATCAGTACAGCCAGCATTTTTTGCTATATCAAGAGTCAGTATTCAGAATATAAGTTTAGATAGCGTGCAGTAACTACCTTTTCAATAATTTTAGCTAATCTGGGCTTCATGGCTGCCACCTTAGAGATTCTTGCATTTCCAGACTTCTGCAGCTTTTGGCTTTGGTCAATGCCGCACTCTCATTCTCTCCAAATTGCTCATCACGCTCAGTGGCTTCCCATGATTGTGTTCGATCTTTCACTTCCAGATTACTCATGAAT
This sequence comes from Trichophaea hybrida, assembly GCA_015178995.1. Classification (NCBI taxonomy): domain Eukaryota; kingdom Fungi; phylum Ascomycota; class Pezizomycetes; order Pezizales; family Pyronemataceae; genus Trichophaea; species Trichophaea hybrida. The sequence continues at coordinate 56,260 of WHVE01000009.1, read as the reverse complement.
GCTCCTAAACAAAGCTTAATGTCATGCGCCATGCATGGCATATGGTTTTATAATGCCGACCAGTCAATTCACAAGATTTCATGGGTAGATTGTAGCTCCCAAGTCATTGAATAGTTGCATGAGGCATTGTCAGTAGTTATTCCAAGTAATTGACCGTCAGTAAGATCGAAACGTTCCAGTACTTCCTTCAAATCCTCAGGCAATCATGCACCTGTGTGTTTGCCTTTAACCTAGAGTTCTGTGTCAGCGGTACAAAATATTAAAACCAAGCAGCCATTAACCTCGTCAAATGCAAGCTGTACTTCACACAAGCTCCAGTTGCGATCTATATAATATCCGATAACCGACAAAATGGCCAATTCATTTGTTGATGTCCAACCATCTAATGCTAAACTGACTTTATTTTTTGTTGGCAACTGCTTTTTGATTGCATCAATTGGTAGGGAGTATTCTCTTCAGCAAATATAACTGAGAGTACTGGCTGAGGGTAGAACCAAATCGTGTCGTAAAGTATTGAACGTTCGTCGTAACTTGAGGTTTGTAATAGCATTCCATGAGATATGTGCAGAAACAAATTCTAGCATCAAATAGGGGTTCCAGGTTTCTTGGTTGAATTCATGGGTTGACAAGTCACTATCTGCCAATTTTGGAAGTTCTGTCTGTCAAAATTATCAGTATAATCTGGGATTGTTGATCAATTTGTATTTGATGGGAATAACTTGCCACCATGACACCATGACTGCCTTTCTTCTTCAGTACCACTAGAGCTTGCTCATCACCAGCCGTACCAGTCAATGAAGTAACGTCAAACTCCGTTAACTTTTCCAGCTGTGCTTTGTGTTCCTTTGATGATAGGTGTTTCCCCATAGTACTTGTTCCATTCTGAGATGGATGTACCAGAAACTGATGATAAACAATGCAGATGATGCCAGGGCTGCCATGTGAGGCATTTACACAAAGTTTGTAGAATCGCCAAGCTGGTGCATTCCAGGAGCCGCTCCATACAATCGTGGTTTTTGTTTGAACATTCAAGGAGGTCAACCATTTATCAAATACCAGTTGCAATATTTCATCAGTCAAATCTCGAATAAAGACCCGATTGGCCTTAGAAGAGTACATCACTTCGAGTCAGGATGTATCAATGCACTTTGCAACAGCCATCGAAAAACAGTTCAAAGAGAATATGAAAGTGGAATTGAAGAGATTTTCAATTGAACTGCAGTCAAAAAAATTAATTAGAGTATGGATATCTTGATGTCTTAAATACCCCCGTCCACGGACCGTGTATAGGAATACATGATAAAGATGAGAAACAGTAGGTAAATAAAATTTTGAGTATGAGCGAAGTATTTTCATGCATAGAATTAGTCTCTCTAGTTGTTCTGTGCTATATCAGCTGCATGAAACTGCAGTAGCATTATCAGCACTATGACAATGTGTTGATACTCCATTAGCACTTGGAATTAGTTGTTAAGTCCATATGTACGCTCTAGTTCAATAAGTTGACACTCGCTATCATCCGCCTTGTTGGAACACATTTGGCAGATATGACAGTCACAACTGCGATAATGCTAGCAATTTACCCCACTCCCCTGGTGTTGGAGATGTCGTATGACTGAAAATCGTTGACACATCGTCTACACAGACTTTTAGTCTTGCAATCTACGTGTATCCTGTACACAAAGAATATGCCCCATTTCAACAGGGGGCTATCAGCTGTATTCAATAAGAATATGCCTAGCGATACAGTTTAATTGTGATTTAATTACCCCAAGCTAGGTTGCTCGAGTGCATCAGTAAAAATTGATTTGTTGCTCAAGGCAGTCAAAATTGCAATTAAACTAATAAAGAACACACAATCTGATGTACTAGAGATGTTGTGCGACCAAAAATTGTTGACGCTCTGTTGACGCTCAATTTCAGTCCAACAGTCTATGTGTCTAATTATACATAATTAATATATTTGATCATCAGGGCGGGCTTTCATGCTCATTCAATTAGAATATGCCGTGCGATACAGATTAATCGTCATTTGATTGCTCCAAGCTTGGTTGCTCCAGTGCGTCAGTAAAAATTGATTTGTCAATAAAAGCAGTCAAAACTGCAATTACACATATGCAGCTCACACAATCTGACGCGCTAGAGATGTTGTGTGACCAAAAATCATTGACGCTCCGATGACGCTCCCTTTTAGTCCTACAGTCTATCTGTTCAATTATGTAAAATTAATAAATATGGTCATAACGATAGGCTTTCATGCATATTCAATGAGAATATGCTGTGCGATACTGATCAATGGTGATTTGATTCCTCCAAGCTTGGCTGCTCGAGTGGATCAGTAAGAATTGATTTGTCGATAATGGCAGTGAAAACTGCAATTACACATATGGCGCTCACACAAGCTGACGCGTTGCTGATGTCTTGCGATCAAAAATCATTGACGTTCCGTTGACGCTCACCTTCAGTCCACCAGTCTACATATCTACTAATGCAAATTTCATATCTATGATCATAACGGCAGGCTTTCATGCTTATTCAATGAGAATATGCCGTGCGATACGGATCAATCATGATTTAATTCCTCCAAGCTTGGTTGGTCAAGTGCATCAGTAAAAATTGATTTATCAATGAAGGCAGTCAAAACAGCAATTACACTCATGGAGCCCACATGATCTGATGCGCTTGAAATGTTGTGCGACCAAGAATCATTAATGCTCCATTGAAGCTCATTTTTAGTTCCGCAGTCTACGTGTCTTGTCATGCGAATGCAGCATATTTGATTGTATCAGCCGGCTTTCATGTGTATTCAATAAGAATATACGTTTTCGATCATCAATAAGCTGTTGTACTATCTGTTTCAATATAACTGTATACTATACATAATGGCACTACTATTTGACATGTGATGGACAGTTTGCATAGCTATTGAAACCTAGTTTTTTAGTATTATACCACTTACGACCAGCTTTGCACGGTGTAAGGTCAATGACGTAAGTTTGTATTATATATATCATACTTTTGTCATCCACCCGGTTGTGCCAAATATTCATGGTCTCCCTAAAGACTTGGTGAGATTGCCATCATGTATACAGGGCCTGAGTGGCAGGTTAGGCAGCTGACGTTTCATTTGAATTACGTATAATGTCGGACTTTTAACCTGTTTAGGTATGAGATCAGACCGCAATTTGTGACGCAAATACGACAACACTGATGTAATATTCTGGTGGCAGATTACATGTCAATTAAGTTTTTACTTTCATTCTGAAAATAAATTGACGTAACTCAATCATGCTGATGGGCAGTGTATTTTCTATATTAGGTATACTTAAAGCTCCTACATTCGCCACTATCCTTGCACATGCATAGACAATTTTTTTTATCTTTCACAATCTTGTCACTAAAATTATAGACAACTAACAAATATAAAAATAGGGCAAAAAAAGCATTTGCATAAAAGACACTGTCGAAAACACCAATATGATGATCCATAACAATACAACAATCTATATCTATGGGCCACCATACTCCGTACCCATATTTTCAGCTTAATCGGACATCTGGATAATAGTTAGTAGAGAAAAATACCTGCAAGGGCTAATTTCACACGAATTCAACCGTTTTGACTGACGTGAATATATTAATGGTCTCATTAGGTTTGCCAACCCCTAGTCCCAAATGACTACTTTCAAGTGGAGACGGTGGTTGGGGCATAGGCAACGTTGTTGCATCCATAAAATGACAGAACGCAACTGCATCGGCTGAATTTGAAATGGTATTCGGTGTAACCACTGCCGGAATCATCAATTCAGCTGTGCTGTACTTCCTATCGCGCTCACGAAAGAAATTGTCTGTATTTGCCCATCCTGGTGTAGTCAATTCCTCGAACTTCATCCGCTTTGTCTCAAAGGTATCGAGTCATTCCTGTACCGATTTGTTGAATGTGCCAACTACCCAATTAGATTCGTCTTCATCACTGAGCTCTGCATTATCATTGTCCTCTTCATCCTCTTTCTCATCTTCATCATCTTCCTCATCCAAAGTTGCGACATCATCAACACTATCTCCAATTGCTTCCAGCATCTCTTCAAATGACATTTTGGTTGTACCAGCTGCTGCTCTTCTTCATACAGAGTCCTGCTCTCTCTCAACTGCCGCTTCTGCTTCTGCCACCCTCTGTCTTGCTGCCACTGTTTCACTCTGCACAAATTCCTGAATCCACTTCTCCTTTGCTTCCTTGCTCACAAAGATTGATTCAGGCCGGAGCTCAGCTATACACCACTTTTTGGAACGGAGACTGCGCAGAGCGTCAATCACTTGGACCCATGATGCTTGGACACCAGTCTTGCCTTTGTTCGCTTTATGACGTCTTATTGTTGGGCGCAGGGTTGATGTGCTGTATTTGCCCACCGGGAGTGCTGAAAAGTTTTGTTTAGGCGTCTGAACCATATTTGTTGCTCTGTGGTGTGGTTCGGGTGAACTTTGAGGAGGAGATGTTGGAAGTTGGACGGAGGTGGAAAGGTAGGCCTTTACGGTTATAGTTATACTTCCAAAATGATCCCACAGGCAGGCGCTATGACTGCAACAGCGTGGAAATATGCTCAACCATAATCCAATATCCGTTCAACTTGGCTGCAGACACTGATGCACATGACATGGCTTCAGTTTCACTGTCCATTACCCCGAATGTTCAACCACCGGTTACTATCTCAATGGTTTCATATTTCCAGCCGTTTAGCTATATGTATTATTTAAAGCCAACAATTAGCAGGGTTTGAAATAGGCCAACATCCTAGCGATTCTGCAGCCTTCCACAGCAGGGTCCATCGTGATATACTACAATGCAACGATGTATATATTGACAGTTGACAACTAAGATTCAACTTGATATTTGTATCAATTCTTATCCATTCTGCAGGTTGTTCCTCTTCTCCAAACTCGAATTCTTCTCTCTTCACTTACCCTATTCCCAAGCAATGGCTCAACCACAAGAAATCGCATCTAGCAGTCAATTGGAGAATGTATCCGCGCCAATGCCCGCCTCAAGATCTAATACAAGCGATCAAAGCATTTTTCTCCAACATCGTGCCCAGAAGCCTCACTGCACTGCTGCCGATATTGCAACAATACATATGCATGAGGACGAAAAGTTGAAAATTGTATGCAAAACTCGTGCGAAGAAAAACAGGGAAAACCATGCAATATTATGTATGATACCTAATCTGCAAGAACGACAGTCAACTAATCAGATATAATTAGCTGCAATTCGTTCAGAACTACGTAAACAGTTCAACCAGAGCAGAAAAGGCAACCCTCCATGGTCTACCAAGGCATTCACCCGAACTGTGTGTGAGATTGAGCACCATGATGTTGTCAACTCCACAGTTTTTGCAGAAAATTTTTCTGACAAATGACCTCAGGAGTGGACACGAGCATCCTTAAGAGTATTAGAGGAGGCCATAGAGGCGTATATGATTGAAGTAACTGCATTTCCTAACGTTCAATTGTAATTACCGCAACTGATATTTGTAGGTTTTTAACATGTCCGCATCAATGGCCAGGCAATATGGGCATGTACAGCTTGAGCAGGTGGACATGCGCATCGCGCTGAACATGGTTAATATGGCCAAACATGGCATATCGTGTACTGCAATAGAAGAAACTAGGAATTGGATTACAAAGCCTGGAGCAGAGATTCAAGAAGAGAAGAGAAGGGGTGTTGAGTTGCCAGGACATAAGAGTGTGAAGGTGGTCATTGAAAAGCATCAATCCATGATCTATGAAAATCGCTTGAATGGCTGCCTTCGTTGCCAAAACAAGATTCCTTGAAATCCTGCTACTCACTGGAGGTGCAAAGGCACGAAGCATGGGACCACTACAGTACGAACAGTGTTGGCAGCACCAGTAGTATCCGCAACCCCTGGACATTCTGCAGCCTGAACAGCACAACTTTGTTCTAACAGAGTACTTCATCACAGCTTTTTGAATGAATTTACACCACTTGAAGATTCAGAAGACGAGGACAATTCAAATTATGATCGCTTCAGTACTGATGACTGCATCGAGGATATGTCAGGTATGCACTGCCCCCTCTCACATGAATAATTACTATTTATCATGTCACAGAGAACGACAGTGATGATGAAGATATTACCAATGAAGGGGAATAGGCGAGTGGGTATATTGGACATACTTCAATAATTTCGACATTTAATCTATTATTGAGTTTCTGCTGTCAAAATGAGCAATATAATGATGAATGAAATGGAATTGAATCTGTGAAGTGAGTTTTAATAATGCTTCCATGCGATCTCTGAAAGTCAGTATCAGCAACTATTGAATCGTGATATATCAGTATTACACAACATGTGTTACTTAAATAGGAATGAATGCTTGCCATTACACATGAATATGCTGTAAATGCGCGACCATACAACTAGGCTATGAGTCTGAAAGTGAGCGCCATACGAGCGTCAACTTTTTTTGGTGGTACAACATTTCTAGCGCGTCAGATTGGGTGAGCTCTAGGAGTATAATTGCAGTTTTGATTGCCTTTATCGACGAATCAATGTTTACTGATACACTCAAGCAACCTTTGAAACCCAGCTTGGAGAAATTAAATCATGATTAATCTGTATCGCACGGTATGTTCTTATTGAATATGTATAGAAGCCCACTATTACAATCATATCTATTGTTTTTGCACAACACAACGCGTTGACTGCAGGAGTAAAAGTGAGCGTCAATGGAGCATCAACGATCTTTGGTCGCATAACATTTCAAGCGGGTCAGATTGTGTGAACTCCATGAGTGTAATTGCAGTTATGACTGCCTTTATCGACAAATCATTTTTTACTGACGCACTTGAGCCACCAAGCTTTGAGGATTCAAATCATGATTAATCTGTATCACACGGAATATTATTATTTAATATACATGAAAGCCCGCCGTTACAATCATATCTATTGTTTTTGCCCAACAAAACGCGCGGACTGCAGCAGTAAAAGTGAGCGGCAACAGAGCATCAACAATTTTTGGTCGCACAACATCCCTAGCATGTCAGATTGTGTGAACTCCATGAGTGTAATTCCAGTTTTGACTGCCTTTATCGATAAATCAATTTTTACTGATGCACTCCAGCAACCTTTGCAACCGAGCTTAGACGAATTAAATCATGATTGATCCGTATCGCACAGTATGTTCTTAATGAATATGTATGAAAGCCCGCTGTTACAAACATATCTATTGTTTTTGCACAATAAAATGCGTAGACTGCAGGAGTAAAAGTGAGCGTCAACAGAGTGTCAACAATTTTCGGTGGCACAACATCTCTAGCATGTCAGATCAAGTGAGCTCTATGAGTATAATTGCAGTTTTGACTGTCTTTAACGACAAATCCATTTTTACTGATACACTCAAGCAACCAACCTTGGCGGAATTAAATCACGATTAATCTGTATCACACGGCATATTCGTAATGAATAAGCATGAAAGACCGCTGTTATAATCATATCTATTGTGTTTGCACAATAACAAACATAGACTGCATGACTAAAAGTGAGCGTCAACGGAGCATCAACAATATTCGGTCGCACAACACCTTGAGCATGACGGATTGTATATATTTCGTTCATGTTTTCGAAATTTCGACTGCTTTTATCGAAGAAATCGTTCCTAATGATGCATACATACTACCTCTGAAAGTGAGTATCAGCAATTATTCAATCGCATTTTATCAGTACTGCAAAATAGGTCCTAATGCAATATAGCTTATTGTCATTTGTTATAATTGAATATACAACCTGCCCGCGACCAGACCTGTAGGCTACAGCACTGAATGTGAGCATCAACAGAGTGTCAACAGATCGCTGAGAAACAGCGCAGAACTGATTTTATATTTCAATATCATATTTATCAATGATCCTTTGACAGTTTACAAATACAAAACAGCAACGAATAACTGGTCGAGATCACCTGTAATTGATTTTGGTGTATGAGTACAGTTCCCTAAGTAATGAACATATCACAATAGTATATTTTATCATATACAATGAAAAATCGGGCAGAAAGTGTGAAATGTTTTTGAACTATTGAATTTATCTCTCTATAGATGTATGTGCAATGCTTTCCATTCACCAAATACGCAAGAACCCATTTTTAGAACTTGGAGGTTGGACCCAGCGGGTCTAACCAAACCTGGTAAAACCCGTGGGTTGGCCGGCTCAGTTCCGTGTTTGGAACCAGATATTGAAACTGGTTGAGATTTAGTCCGGTTCCAGACCCGGACCGTGGCTCCGGTCCGGTTCCAAACCTGGACTGCAGCCAGGTAACCCGGAACCGTTGCTAACACTAGTTCTGAAGCAACATGGAAGAAGCTTACTATTGTGCATAGATTACAGAGGTCTGAATGGTGTGACAATTATCAACCGATATCCATTGCCACTTATGAATGAACTCAGAGACAGGGTGGCTGTATGCAGGATTTTCACCATGATTGAGTCGAAGGCAGAATACAAGCTCATTGGAATCGAATCTGATAATGAATTGAAAACAGCATTTCATACAAGATATGGACATTATGAATACCTGGTTATACCATTCAGATTGGTAAACGCTCTTGCTACATTCCAAAACATGATGAATGAAATTCTGCAAAATCTAATTGATAATGGAGTAGTAGTCAACAAAGATGAAATCCAGATATATTCAGAAAACAAAGAGGAGTATGTGTGATTGACTAGAGAAGTTCTTCATCAATTACAGGAAAACAACTTGCCTATAGCACCCAATCATTGCTGATGGCACCAAATGCAAGTTCAGTTCCTTGGGCATCCCATTACGGAAATATGTGTCAGTATGTCAGTGTACAGAAGTTATCATATTCTGAAATGCACAATTCCGGAGTCTGTCAAGGATGTCCAGTGTTTCTTCCGATTGGCTAACTTATATCAATATCATATCAAAGGATGTTAAAAGACATGACATCCCGCAATCAAGTTAACCAAGAAAACCAATGAAAAGTTCGATTGGAAACAAATTGCCAAAATCAAAGAGCTTTTGATATGCTAAAAAAGTACTTTACCAAGGCTCCCATATTATGACACTTCAAGTCTGTTCGGCCCATGGTAATTGGGACTGACGCAAGCGGTTTTGTTATCGGCGCAGTACTCTCCCCAGTCATTACTAGACGATTGCACCCTATTTCCTTCCCCTCTCGAAAGATGGATACAGCTGAGATCAACAATGCAGCCCATGACAAAAAAATGCTCACGATAGTATCTGCAGTCAAGGAATCATGATGTCATCACAAAAGTGCTGCTCATCTGATCATTATCTTCACCAATCACAAGAATCTCCAATTCTTTACCACTACCAAATATTGCATTGGAGACCAGCCCGCTCAGCTCAAGAATTGGCAGGATATGATATTAAAATATTCTACTGACCTGGATGTGCAAATGGGAAAATGCATTATCTAGGTGTTCGGCTTACCGCCCTAATACAGGGGAAAGCAGTGCTGGGGAATGCATAAATCATCCAATCCACTGCATTCTGAGACCAGATCAGTAAGTAGATTGTGAAAGAGAACTAGTGCAAATACCGGCGATGAAGTTATGAGGCGAACTGATTGTGATATTATCTGCCAAGTTGAGGGCAATCACCATGGTCAAGTTCAACCTATGGCAGTTATGAGCTGTGGTCAGCGCTGCCAATGACAATGCTGTATAGCAAGAAGACTATGTCCGAGTGAGGCAAAGTAACCTGAGTTCAACAATCTCATTTGCAGACGAAGCCCTTTATTATAATGGCAGACTGTTGATTCTGGCCAATTTGCAGTTGAAGAAACAGATATTGACAGTGCAGCACAATTTGAAGGTGGCTTGATATATGGAGTAGGATTAAACATTTGAGCTGGTCAGACAAAACATTGTTTGGCCAAACAAGTAGAATTTCAACAAAGATAATTTCCGCTCATGCTCTGAGTTCCAATGGATCAATGCAGCTTGCCATGCTCCCTAAGAACTTCTACAACCCCTTGAATTGACATACCGCCCATGGTATCCAATTTCCCTGGACTTTAGCATCGTATTACAAATATCAGATCTATATTCCTCATTATGGGTATTGGTCGACTGATTTACCAACATCGTTCACTTCATTCCATTAAATCATGGAACAAAGAGAGCTACCAACTTGGTCAAACTCTTTCTGAAAAAAGTATGGAGATTTTATGGTCTACGATCAAACATAGTATCAGATCGGGATTATAGATTTACCTCCTCATTGTGGTCCTCATTGGTGGAAGCTCTTCATATTGGATTCAAGATGTCTTCGCCATTCCACCCTCCAACGGATGGGGAAATGAAAAGAGTCAACCAAATGTTCGAAAACTATCTGTACAATTACTGCATTTTCAAGCAGGATAATTCGTCCGAGATGTTACAGATGGCACAGTATGCCTACAACAACTGTTGTACCACCACTTTGGGAATGTTACCATTCTTTGAAGGCATTGGGTTCGATCCTGGAACGAATTGGCCTATTGAAGTGGAAGCAACAAATGCAGCATCCAGAAACCATATTGACTGGATGACAAACATGCATGGGCTCTGCGGTGAAGGCTTGGAACTGACCCAGCAGCAGAAGGGAAAGTATCATGACGAGCCAGCTAAAAAACCTCCGAAATAATCGGTGTGGAATTTCGTTATGCTAAATGGGAAGAACTTGAAGTCTTGAAGTTGATCTTGGAAACTAGATGCGAAGCTTCCTGGACCCTGCAAGATCTCAAGGTACTTACACCCACAGCGATCAAGCTTGAGTTAACAAATCGATAGTGTATTCACAATGCATTATATTTCTCATTCATCGAACCTTATCGACTTGCTTCCAACTCTACCAGAACTACACCTGAGCTTGGTCATAATATCAATGGCTACAAGTACGAAACAGGCTATGAAGTTGGGGAAGTCATAGGCAGCTAGTACAGGAAGAAATGGAAACAGGTTCAATATGTGATAGGGGTATCCAGAAGAAGCAGATCGGACTGAAAAACGTCATTCACACTTCAATAACAAGAGAATGTTGCAGGAGTATCACAGATGAAATCCGCAGGCTGTGAAGGATAACAGGATTAAATGAACAGTGATCCAGTACCTTTTCCCCACCAAGGTTATTTAACAGCTAGCAAGACACCGGATGAAGGATTTGTTTTTACATGCACAAGAGGCCATGATATCCAAGATCAAGACAAATGATGGATTTGGTTTGCAGGGTTCACAGGGTCAAGATATTTCCAAATCAAAAAAAGCAAAAGAAAGCAAAAGTTTCTTAGCTGGACACACCTGATTGATTGATTCTTTTTGCTGCCATATATCCCATCTGGATAAAGTGAAACTAATTGGTCAACTGTGCTGGCATGTCTGAGCTGGCTGTAAGCAAGTGGTCAAAGCAAAATGGTGTGTGCGGATCCACTCCATTGTGGACTTCAAATAATTCACTACAGCATGCTGCATCATATTTTGCCAAAGGCAATGCAGAGAAGATTGGTATTGGGTATGGCCATTCAGAGACAAACTTCATAAGGGAGGGGGAAGTGTAACACCTAGCAAGTTTCCAGCAGGGTCATGGACAATCACCCACAATTTCCCTGATCGGATGATATCAGCTATCACTCATCTCGGATACTAGGGCCAATCTTTTCGGATGGCTAGCAAACAAACACCCAGACCATCAATAAGCAACAACAGCCTGTTGATGGCCATGGTAGCTGGTGCTCTGAATTGCTGACATCAAATGGACAACTGGCAAACTGCTGAATGGTATCCACCAAAAAGCTGACAACAAATGGACAGCTGGCAAACCACTCTATGGCCCCAGCCAATAGCCAACGACTGCCAGAGGCTTAAGAATACGTGCCGACCGTGAACAGCAAAGCTGCTGACTGTCGGATGAGGTTCATTTGTCTGGAGATGATCAGCTCAACAGGATATCACTGGTCCCGAGGTACAAGCCCACAAGCTTGATGGCATAATGGATACCAATTGTCTGCCTATAATCCTATAATTATGAAGATGATTGAGAATTGAGGGATGGAGCACAACAGTAGTTGCGAATGAGTAGGCATTGGTTCAAAGGTGGTTATGGAGCTGGAGCTCTAGAGTGAAGCATAGATGGAAGTATTCGTTAGAAAGCAAAGAATGAGGTATAAAGACCTCTTAGTTCTTTGAGGGTAGAAAGGCATAAATCATTTCAGTGAGGAGAACATGCCTTGACCACATACGCATTGAAGAACGCCTTGTCTGTCTGTTAATATTCTTTCAGTGATTGAAACATCCCGAGTGAAACACCTGATCTCCCATCAAAGCAGTCCCAAATCCAGTACGGATACTACTTTGACTGGGTATACCTGGAATGATGCTCCTGGTGTTAAATTCTTCCATACTTGATTGATACATACTGTACAATATGGATCAATCAAGATTTCATTCTTTCAAACTCAGTTTCAAAGATTACCTGGGTGCAGCAGTTGAATTTAATTTGTTAATGAAGGCTGTCAAAACTGCAATAAATCAAATTCAGTCTATAATGTTCAATGTGCTACAGATTTTGCAAATCCAAAAATTATTGTACTCAGTTGACGCATGCTTTTTGTACTGCAGTCTACACATCTTATAGTCCACAAACAATGGGAATAATTGTATCAGTGGGCTTGCTTGATTATGCAATAAGAACATGCTGTACGATACAGATTAATTATAATATAATTTCTCCCAGCTCAGTTTCCATGGTTTTTCTGGTGCAGCTGTAAAATTCAATTTGTCAATAAAGGCAATCGCAACTGAGATAAAACTAATGCTGTACACAATATCTGATGTACTAGAGATGTTGTGCAACCAAAGTATTATCGATGCTCTATTGATGCACACTGATACTTCTGCAGTCTGCATGATTCATCATGTGAATATAGTATATTTGAACATTTCAGCCAGTTGTCATATGTATTCAACAACAATATACCTTGCAATTATATATAAGCTGTTGTACAACCTGTTTCAATATTACTATATACTTTGCATAATAGCACCACTATTTAACATTTGATTGACAGTTGATCTAGCAATTAAAATATGGTTTGTTAGAATTATACTGCTCAAGATGGGCTTGAAGTGGTATAAAGATAATGATATAAGTTTGAATTATATATTGTCTACTGTATTATCCAGCTGGTTGTGCCAAATATTCATGGTCTCCCACAAAAACATTGTAAGAATACCATCATATGAACAGGGCCTAAACAGCAGCTTATATAGTTGAAATTTTATTTGAATTATATATGACAACAGTCTTACAACGTAATTGGATATGCCATCGGACTGCACCCAGTAAGGTAAATACAATGACACTGATATTAAATTCAGGTGGCAGATAATGTATGAATTAAGTTTATACTTTCATTCTAAAAATAAATCCACTTCAATTAATCATGTTGATAGGCAGTATATTTTGTATATTAGGCAAATTAAAGGGGCTACATTCTGCCCTATTTTTGTATATTTACAGACCATTGTTTAAAATTTTACAACTTTGTTATTGAAATCATAGAAAGCTAACAATTATAACAATAGGGCACAAAAAGTATTTGCACATGAGATACTGTTGGAAACAACAATATGCAAACATATGAATATAAAACAATCTATTTCTTCTGGCCACCATACTGTATACCGATATGTTCAGCTGAATTGCACATCTGAATAAGATTCAGTAGAGGACAATATTTGCAAGGTGTAATACTGCACCAATTCTGCTGTTTTGACTAATGTGAATATATGAACTGTATCATTATACATTGCAGCTCCTAGTCATGAATGACTACTTCCAGGTAGAGAAAGTAGTTGGGATATAGGTGATATTGTGGCATCCATAAATCAACTGAATGCAGTTGAATTACAGAATTCATAATAGTATTCCAAGTGACCACAGCTGGAAACTTCGATTCAGCAGTTCCATACTTCCTATCATACACACCCAAGTATTCTGCACTATTTGACCATTCAGGTATAGTCAATTCTTCAAATTTCTTCCACTTTGCCCAAATAGTATCAAAATATTTCTATATCGATTTGTTGATGGTGCCAACTTCCCAATCACATTTGTGTTCATCACTAAGCTCTGCATTGTCAATGTTCTCTTCATTCTTTTACTCATCTTTATTATCTTTTTCACCTGAAGTTAAAATATTATCAATACTATCTTCAATTGCTTCCAACATCTCTTCAAATAATATTTTGGTTGTATCAGCTATCACTCCTTCCAATATAAAGTCCCTCTCTCTCTCTACTGCTTCTTCTGCTTCCACACCCTCTGCCTTGCTGTTGCTGTTTCACTCTCTACAAATTCCTCAATCCAATTCTCCTTTTCTTCCTTGTTCAGAATGTTTGATTCAGGTTTGAGCTCAGCATCATACCTTATTATGGAACCGAGACTGTGCAGAGTTCCCAGTGGTCAGATCAGTTCTGCTTTGATACCAGTCTTGCCTTGGTTTGCTTCATGACATCATTTTGTAGAACACATAATTGATTCACTGCTTTTGCCCATTGGGAGTACCAAAAAGGTCTGTTAAGATGTGTAGACCATAATAGTTGTTGATTTGAGTGGTTCATGTAAGCTTTGTGGAGGAGATGTTGGAAGTTGGATGGTGGGCCAAAGGTGGGTCTTTATAGTTATAGTTATAGTACCAAAATGATCCTAATGGTGGATACTATGGCTACAATTGATTGGAAAAATACCCAACCTTAATGCAATATTCATTCAATTTGACTGCACAAACAATTTCACATAATATCACTTCAGTTTTCACAGCTATTATACTAAACATTCATTCATCTGCAGATGTCTCAAAAATTTTATATTGGCAGCTGCTCACTTGTATATATTATTTACCACCAACTATTAGCCAGGTTTGTATATGGTCAACATCCTTGCCATTCTGCAGCCTTCCACTGCAGGGTCTATTATGAAATACTATGATACTAGAATAAATATATTGACAGTGGAAAACTACAATTCAACTTGATATTCACATCAATTCTTATATATTCTTCAGGTTCTTTCTCTTCTTCAGAATCAAATTCTTCTCCCATCATTCATCCATTCCCATGGAATGGCCCCATACCAAGCAAATGTGGCCAGCTGTCAATTGGAGAATGTATCCACTCAAATCACTGCCTCTATGCCAAATTGAATTCTTTGAACTGCTTGGCTCCAACATCGTACCAAGGATCTCCACCAAACAGCAACTGATATTATGATAAGAAATATGAATATGAACAAGAAGTGGACAATTGTATGCAAAACTGGTGCCTAGAAATACAGGGAAAACCATACAATAGAAGATCAGTTACATGATCTGCACGAATGACTGTCCACTGTTTGGATACACTTTGCTGCAATCTGTTCAGTACTAGATCAACAGTTCAATCAGAACCGAAACCACAACCCTCCATGGTCTATTATGGTATTCATCAAAATGGACTGTAAGATTGAACATGATGTTAATATCAACTCCAGAGTGTTTACAGATAAATACTCTGAGAAATGACCTCAGGCATGGACAAGAAGATTATTATACACATGGGAGGAGGATATAGAGGAGTATATAATTGAAGTAACTGCTATTCCCATTATTCAATTTTTATTATAGCAACCGAATTTTGGTAGGTTTTTAATATGTCTGCAATCATGGCCAGGCAAGGTGGGTATGTACAGATTGAGCAGGTAGACATGTGTATCATGAACAACCTGGGTAATATGGCTACAAATGGCATCTCATGTACTGCATTTGAGGAAATTAAGATTGTCATCAGAAAGCTGCAAGCCAAAATTCGAGAACAACCAAGTCAGAATTTTGCATTGCCAGGCCATAAGAGTGTGAAGGCGGTCATTGAAAAGCATTCATCCAAAATCCATGATAATCACTTTAATGGCTGCTTTCATTGCCGAAACTAGATCACATTGAATACTGCTACCTGTTGGTGGCCCAAAGGTTCAAAGTCTGGCACCACTACTGTAACAGCTGTCTTGGCAGTACCCATTGTATCTACAGCCCAAGCCGTATCTGAAGTCTGAGCAGTACAACTGAGTACTGGAAGAGTGCTTCCTCTCACCCTTGTGAATGAATTTACTCTGCTTGATAATATAGAAGATGAAGACAATTCCAATATTTATAGCTCTATTACAGATTTTTGAATTTTGAATATATCAAATATTCACTCCCCCCTCTCATATGAATTATTAGTGATATTCATCGCCAAGGGAACAGCTTTGAAGATAATATTACCAATATTGAAGAATAGGCAAGTGGGTTGCTTTGATATACAAAATTAATTTTGATATTCACTCCATTTATGTAGTTTCTGCTGTCAAAACTAGCAATAGAATGGTGAATAAAATGGAATTTAATCAGTGAAGTCAGTTTTAATAATACATCCACACTATTACTGAGCGTAAGTATCTGCAATTATTCAATTTCAATTTATCTGTATAGCAAAATATTTCTTAATTGAATACATATGAATACCATCCTTTACAGTTGAATATATTGGATATATATGACCATATTTGAAAACTACAGGAATATCAGTGAGTATGAATGAAGTGTCAACAATTTTTGGTAGCACAATTCCCTTTATACAATAGAGTTGTACTTTATTCATATTTTCCAGGTTCTAACAGCTTTTACCAACTAAACAGATCCTGGTTATACATCCATACCATCTCTGAAAGTTAGAATTAACAATTATTAACTCACAATTTATCTGTAATGCAAGACTTGTTCAAAACAAATACAGGCAAATAGTATTATTTATAATTCATTGTACTATATGCACATGACCATACATTCAGACTACAGATTTGAAAGTAAGTGTTGACAGAGTATCGATGAATTTTGGTCACACAACACCTCTTGAATGAAGTATTATGTATGCTGCATTTACTTTTTCAAAGTTCCGACTGCTTTTATTGATGAAATAGTTGTTAATAATGTACTCATGCAATCTCTGAAAGTGAGTTCCAGCAATTATTAAATGATGATTTATACTTGTTACAATAAATATTCTAATCAAATATATTTGCATGCTATTCATTGTAATGGATTATACTGCCTGCCCATCTCCAGACATGTAGGCTATAAGAATCAAAGTCAGAGTCAACAGAGCATCAACAATATTTGGTCACACAATACCTTTAGTATATAGCATTTTCAATGTTTCATTCATGGTTTCCAAGTTCCAACCACATTTATTGATATAACAGTTCATCATGATGCATTTACACTAACTTGGAAAATCATTGGCAACAAGTATTGAATCACAATGATTCAGAATCGCAACATATGTACTAATTATATCAGTATTAAGGTTATTTTTAACAATTGAATATACAATCTATGGACAACCATAAATATAGTCTACAGAATTCAAAGTGAGCGTTAACACAATGTTAACAGATTGCTGACAAACTGGGCAGAACTTATATTATATTTCAAAATTACATATTTTAAATATCTTTGGATATATGTGAAATGTGAAACGGATAGTATTAACTCTTTGAGATCACCTGTGATGGATTTGGGGTATGAGCACAGCTTGATAAGTAATGAAATTATCACAATAATGTAATTCATTATATACAATGAAACATTCAACAGAAAGTGTGAAATGTTATTTAACTATCGAAGTAATATTTTTATAGATGTATGCATAATGTATTCCATTTGCCCAATTCAAATAAACTGGTTTTGAAAACCCAGAGATAGGATCTGGTATATCTAACCATATCCACTAAAATCCACAAATTGGCTGATTTGGTACTGGGTTTGCAATCAGACATTATAATGAGTTTGGGTTTTGTCTAGTTCCAAATCCGGACTGCAGCCAGGACACCCTGAACCATTGTTACTACTACCCAGTTGCATTGTCTTGGAGCCTTCAAAATCAACAGTGCAAGATTTCGGAGAATCCAGGAGGGCCAGTATAAGGTTCTGGAGTCTCTGGGAGTGCTGGTGAAGAATTGTGAAAATCATGAAAAACTTGTATATACTTCAACACAATTACCAATGTACTTGAGTAGTTGTGGTATGGTGACATAGGTGGTTCAAATTGTAGATTCTGTGGATATAGAATAATATACAGTATATAAAAACTTGAATAAATATAAAGAGAGAAATAAAATGTACTCAGAGCAAGATGATGGATCTCCAGTGAACTTGGGGACAGATGATGAAATGGATCACCAGTAGGCTTGGAGTGAAATGACAGAATAAATCTTCAGCAGGCTTGAAGAGATTGATATGGATCTCCAATTGGATTGGGGAGATGGGTATAATGGATTTTAAGTAGGCTGAGAGCAAATTCAAAGAAATAAATGAAATGGATATAGAGTAGGATTAAAACTGCTGGATACAAGCAATTATGATAGGGATGGTCTCTGATACTGGATGCTAAAAGCAAGGGCAAAATGGAATGGAAGAAATTGGTGCAAGATCTACCAATAAAGATATTTATAAACAATCACGAAGCTCAGTAGAAGACATACATTGCATAGAGCCAACATGCTGCACATAAAATAATTGCATGGGTGGGAATGTCATCAGCTGTGGCTGGCTGGCAAGAGTGACGGCTGGATGGAGTGTGGCTGAAATCAGTGCAAGACCTGTGACTTGAGGGATTCGTATTCTATGATTGCAAAGGTAAATAGAGGACATAACTCAAATAAGAGAGGTGACATTCTCAGATGCTGGTGGCAGAAATTATCAAATATTATGCAGGGGTAATTAATCGAACAATAATAGATTGGAGCTAAATGTAGTCATACCTTATGATGGCAACTACCTGATGGCTTGTAATGCTCAGGGGGGCACTTAATTCCCCAAAGTACAAATGGAATCATATCGAAAGAGGGAACAGGATGGAATGACAGAGATGATACAAGACAGTGTAAGAGTTGGAAAAGATCAGAGATCAACAAATGCCCACTAGGAGTTCAGATTTGTATATGAGAGACTGGTACATGATTTGGTAAGTTGAATTTGCATTCTCATCCAATCTATTCAATTTAGAATACAGCAAGTCTTATACAGCTTGGTTGGCCCAAATTAAACCTTTGATTTGGATTTGACCTGTCAGTTTGGGTAAGTAGATTATATGAGTTGACAGGTACAATATATTGGATCAAGACCAAGTTTTTCATGCACAAATCCAGGCTCCCAGAGTTTTCATTTGTCTCAGGTCCTTTTACAGCTCTCAAAGTATCATCAATCTTCTTTCCCAATTCTTATTGTTATATACAGTATTATCAGGATGAATGGCCACTAAAGCACATTATTTGTAAAGTTGGCTCTGATTTGGCCTTGTTCTATCACTTGCTTTTTTATCTTATGTCATTCCAGTTTCTGCAGTCAGCTTCAGTGACAGATTTATGACTGTCCAAGTTAATTTATGTACTTGTATTGGCGATTGAGGATAATATCTTTCAAGCCAGGTTTGGCATCAATCAGACTTGTACTCTGTCTGGTCCTTGTTTGCTGCAAATGGCTTCAGCTACCAGCTCTCTCTTTTTCTGTCAATTACACTTACATTCCATCTTTCTTCATTCTCTGCATCTGGCTGCAGCTACCAACTCGCTCTTTGGACCATCTCCCAGGAACTGGCTGCCAAGTTTCTTATGTACAACCTCTTCTTTCTATCCAAGTCAAGCCCTCCATTTGACTTACCAATTGTGGGTGAATGTATTCCACACCAGATCTCATACTAATTACTCACTTTCCATGATGCCCATACTTTCAAGATCCAGCTTCAGCCACTGTCTCACTATTAATTGCTCATATCCAGCTTCATCAATCGGCATCATCAAACCTTCTGTATACCCACTTGCAATTGATATCATCTACCTCTATAACTACATTTATGGCATCTTGTCATCTCTTTCCAATTTCATATTAAAGTTGTCTCTCGTGTTCCTTGGTTTTGACCAACCCTGTATATATTGTTGAAACCAGTACAATCACAATTTTACCCTAATTAAAGACTATTGCAAATGTCAATTGCATAGTACCACTGAAGGCTCAGCATATCAGAAATAAGGATCATGTTACAATCGCTGAGCATCACATATACACTATGGATCATATCCAGTTGGGGGCATCTGGGATGTGCTGAGTATCCCAGGAGTAGGTGGTATTTCAGGACCACCAAGGATATTGTAATGATTGAGTATCTCAGCAGTACTGAACAATCCTGATATGATACAGATCTTAAAAGTGTGAACCATCTTACCATTTCAGGCATATTGAGCTTCCTACCAGCAGGGTTTGGTGAACCAATACACAGAGGTCACCAAAATGTGGTCAAATAGGCAATAATAATGTTAAGAGTTTGCAACAACTGGGCTGCAGCTCCAGGTCAGTTCACAGTCTTTCCAATTCTCCCTAAAGACTCCAAGAGTTATTAACTTGATATTTTCTTGCTCACTTACCAAGTAAAACCAAGTGCAGCAGTCAACTCATGATTTTGAAGTCTCTGCAAGCACTTATTCAAGATCCCAAATGATTGAAAATGAGATATATTTTTTCCAGTGTCTTTAGGAACATTGGTGTGAGCTCCAAGAAGATCCAAAACTATCTCAATTTTTCTGGAGGCTTCAGAAGAATCTCTCCACAGAGTGGAAGTCTCGGGCACATTTGCTGAGAGCTCCGGAGGGGTCTACAACTGTGCCTATATCTACTGGGTACTTCTGGAGTACCTTTTCACACTCTTGAAGTTTCTGGCAAGTTTGCTGCCAGCTGCGGGATGGTTCAACACTGTGCTATTTCTTCCTGAAGGTATCAGAAAACCATCCCATACTTCAGGAGTGTTTATGACATTTACTGAAAGCTCCAGAAAAATTTGAAACTGTGCCAATATATTCTGAATACTTTCGCAGTATCTGCTCACCCTTCAGAAATCTCAGGAATGTTCCCTGAGAGATACAGAAAGGTTCAGAACTATATGATTCCCTCAAGAGGCTGTCAGAATACCTGTCCATGCTTCTAAAGTGTCTTAGTATGTCTGGTATCCACTGGAAGCCTTCTGGAGATTGCACCGATCTTTTGAAAATGTTTTATATTTTGCTAATAACTTACAGTATATTAGTTGGTTTGGAAGTATAATAATGAAAACAACTGTAGTCCAATATTACAAACATCAATTTATGAAGACCATAATGGAAAATTGAATCTTGATTTCCAATATAACAAGATAGTTAACAGTAGACCATAAAATTTTAATACTTTATTCTGAAAGATTTTAATGAAAACCATTGACTTCTCATTATTTTTCAACAGAAAAATATATACTGTTTTTGTAAAGTGGTTGGTAATTATTCCAACTGATAAAAATCAATTCAATACCAGTAATTTCATAATAAAGTCTATAGAAATTGAATTTTAAAAGTTTTATATTGATGTAAATGGTCAAAGAAAATCATAGTAAACAAGGACACCTGCTCAATTTTGATATCATTCAGGACATCAATATTTATGGGACTTAATAAAATTTTATATTTCAGTCCAAAAAAGATTTACCTAACCAATAGAATGATTGTATTATGTTCTATATATTATATCATCTTTGAATCCTGTTCTACTTCCAATTTTTGATATTGTTATTGTAAATTATATAGAATCTACAATTTGACTCGAAAATTGATGGTTTTATTTTCAAAATATGTATCGAGATTTGGATTGTTTTCGATAGATCAAATATAATTATATTTTTATGCAGAATTTCTATTAGCAGCACTGACCAATACTTCCAACAGCTATGAACTGAATATCACTATTGAAATTGTAACCAATGTTGCTCAAGAAATTGCAATCTATTCCCTTTCTAACTTTGTAACATTCACTAGTATACTTTTCTCTTTTGAAATTTCCAATCTTTCAGATCGCAGATTATGATATACGGCTCAATGTTTATTATCGTTGGTACCACATATATTCTTTTCAGGATGGTACTCCAAATGACAATGTAAAATATTTGACTTGCCATTTGTATATTCTGGCTTGTATAATTTGTCGAAATTACAATTGACCTATTGTTGTACCTATCAAAGTTGTTTCAAATTTGTGATACTCAATTGTAAAGTATATAAAATTCGTCCAATCTGTAAATTCATCAATCAGATCTACAGTTCCTGCAATGTAATATTCACTTCCTTGTAATACTGATACTACTACCTATATTTTTTTATAATCAATTTCAAAGTTCATTTCAGCAATATTAATCATTTGAAAGTAATTGGAAATAGTACCAAGCCATCTATTGATAACTTGGAGCAGTACTATATCAACAACATAGTCAGTTGTGTTAGATTTAATAACTAACAGCCAAATAGCGTTTAAATACCTCATTATAGAATCTTTGGTAAAGTATTGGTTTTGTGTGTTGAATATTATTCTATTGTGTGGTTTTATATTGCTCTGAAACTTGTCATAGAATTTCTTGATCAACTATATTATGGCATATAATATTTTTGAAAATTTTTCTATAAAACATTGATAGTAATTATCAAACTTGAGATTATATTGAAAGTTAATATCATATTTCGAAATATTTCATTTAACAATATTACCAATTTGTTATCTATTATGCTAGTATCTTCTGCACGAATTGAATTCTTAAAGAATTGAACTCCTAGTATCATTTACAATAATTCAATTCTATAAACCATAAGTGTTGTGTTAAGTGATGAAAATCTGTTACAATTGATTGTGCTGACTTTTATTTATTGTGTATGTAGATAACAATATTATCTATATAGGCTAAAAATTTAAAATATATCAGATTTTACCAAATCTTATTTATTATATCTTTGAATTTGGCAATTATATTTGGCAATTAAACTGACAGAACCAAGTATTCATACTGTCTATATTTAATATACAGTACAGTTCTCCATTAATAAATATATTGTATCAAAATGTGGTTGTATATTCTATTCATATCAATCATATTCAAATTTTTCAGTCCAACAACTCTATTTTCCAATTTATTTGTATGTGATAATAGATATTTGTCTATCACTATCATCTTATTAAGGCCATGGTAATTTTAAATACAAGCAAATCTTTTTGAAGTAGCATGAAATACAAAGTGAGTCCATTTCTGTATGCAACTTACTAGGACTAATTTTCTTTGAATGAAGTATATATTTATAACATTGTTTAAAAGTAATTTCTTCTTCATTTAAAGTACATAGATGAGTCCATATATCGATTACTTTCAATAGTATATATTAGGGAAACCATTGCTGGATCAATATGATACATAAGAACCTGGAATTATTACATTGTAATGTATTTCAAAGTATTTATACTGATATTAATTTGGCTCAATTTGATCGACATCAATCATATTTACCATCATGTTATGTATTCAACCACCAATACTGATCAATGTAAGGCCTAGTGCAATCATTGAAATGAAATAGTCATATTTAATAGATATTATAAATACCACTGACTTGTTATAAAAGAAATAATACGGTTTGAATATTAACTGGAAGGTATAAGTAATTCTGAAAGATTGCTAAGTATTTTATATGGAAAGATTCATGAATATAATTCAATGAAATCAGATAGATACTCCATTGAATCAATTTCAAATGGTTTTTGTTTTGCCATGGAATGATAACTGAAGAGCAACAGCCAAGATTCATTATGAACATATTGTTTCCTTCCTTTCCATAATGAAGTTTTCTTCTATCTTTGATTTGATTCAAATTGCTAATAGAACACCAAACAAATTACTTTACAACTTTGATATTTTCATTTTATTAAGCACAGTATCCAAGAGAAACCATATAAATATATTTTATTTTTGTTGGAAGAATGGAAACCTATCTATATTTGTTCTTTATTTCACTCTAGATTTAGTCACATATTAGTTTATATCTTTTCATTTGAGTGAAGTATATTGACTATAGGCTGTCCTTTGTGAACTCCTTAAGTAACAAGTGAGGTGAACAAAATATTGAAATATTTTTGACTACAATAGATTGTACTTAATTTTGATCTGTTTTGGTACAAAATTCATTTCAAGACAATGGGGTTTAACAGTAATTACTTGTTGTATATCACATTTAAATACTATATAACCAGTATACATCAAGTATTGAAATTGACCTCAGGTTTATCAATTTACAATGCAGAAAAGTAAGCATGTTGAGTATTCAAAATGGATAAAAAATATCAATAATTACATTGGCAAGATCAAAAATATATATCTAGAAGAAATATTTATATTTCTATTCTTAAATATAAAACTAGTTGTATCCATATTTCAAATATAGCATCAGTAGTAGTTTGAATATACTGGTTCAAGTTTGGGTTAGAAGTGGAACCAGAACTGGACTGCTGTAATGGATTTTACAATATCAAAAACCTAGACCATAGTATGTAAACTTTATTCCATTGGCAAACCTGCATATTTAGTTCTACATATCAAACTTGAATTAAGTCTTTGAATTCTGATCATATCCTAATATTATCTTTTGAATAATTATATAGTTTTAGATATTTCTTTATCTCTTATTTGTTGATTGTCAACCCAATCAAAATTTGATGAATTGCTTTAAAAAATCTACAATTTAGGCTAAGTTTCGGCTTTATACTACAGTAACATTATAAATAATGCTTGAAGAGCAAATAGGAGATTGGAAAATAATTGAACATTTGAAACTATATATTTGACATATAAATTATATTGTAATAAGATTTGAACTGAAATACTCAGTTAGAGCCAAAGCTGGAGAACCCATCTAAAGAAACTCTTGTCTAGTTTCAATCAATTTAAATACAAAACAGTTTTAGGTTCAGTTTAAGTTATAATATTAATTTGCTTATCCAGTATCGTTTCTTAGTACTAGTAAACTTGACTGGTTGTGCCAATCCAGTTTCCAATCCAGACAGCAATTTGGAAATAAGGAACTATTTCTGGTACTATTTATAACCTGACAAAAATAGGGATATTGGTATCTTATTATAGAAGCAGAGCAGTACTGTAGCTGATGAGAAATGACAGATATATTTATACTAATAAAGAAATAATGATAAAAATTTATTTCAATCATTATTATCTAAATTATTACAGTCACTGTTGAAAGGAATCAAAAGATTAAGGCTGTAGCCTGTGCCCCAATTTGGTTAACCAGAAACCTGAGTTTTTCCTTAAAAAACAAGATAGTTACTTTTGATATAGAAGTTTTCTGCTCAAGCTTTCTCATGGGCTTCCAGAATATAACTTATATAATATTTTGATATAAATACTTTCAATCTTCAAAGAAAGTGAAGTATTTAAATATATTATATATAGTTGGTGATTTTAATAAGAATTAAACAATATCTTTGATATGCTTGCCTTGGTACATATTGACATACTTATAAATACCCTTCTGTTTCATTTGAGATTTCTAGATATCACTATCTTTTTCAAAGTTTTTCTTTCCAGAATCCTTCTTGTTATACTTGACATCATGCTTTTGCATATGTTTATGATACTTTGGAATCTATGATTATTATGACAGTGTCTAATCTTGACTTGCAAGTATTTCTCATGAATGAAAGATACTGGCAACAGTAGCCCTTTGTATTCTGCATCATTGTTTGAAGCAAGCTATAAAAAAACTACTTAATTGTCAATTATTTTTGTAAGGGCCACTAAGTTGATGTTTTTGAGATGTAATTCCAAACAAGTACGGTTCCAAATTGCAGACTTCAGTTGGTATAATGAAATTCTGAATATCTTTCTTATATTTGGAATTATTGATCTTTCAGTAGTATTGCTTGCCTAATTATATATCCATCAATGTGTTTTCAATAATTCTGTCAAATACTATACATATATGTATTTGACAATTATTTTTGATTTGGCAGTCAAATTAACTGTACCAAACAAATGTCTTATTCCCCAAGACACGTTCTATTTATGCAATCTTTTGATTATGAAACTGATTATTCTAAATACACTTTCTATATATACTTTATTCATACATCTATTGGTAGTAGAACTCTGTTTAACTTATTGGATAATGTTTCAATTTGACAGAAAATTTATTCTTGGTTTGATTTTCATCATTTGGGGTGCTTTGTAGCTGAACATTTTTGGTGGTAATTGAGTTGGTTTGCAGTAATCTATTGTAGCTGGTGGTATTTTTGGTAGAATATCATCTTTGGTACGAAAGTGGAACAATCCATTACAATTGATGCAGCAGCTTAAGGTCTTGAAACAATCTGCATATGGACTTCTATAAACCGATTCATTTCAATATTTATTGCTCTGAGGTATAGGAGTTGCAGCTTCCTTTATTCAAATTTTCTTATTTTTTCTATTTGTATACTGAAGATAGAATTACTTACCATTAGGTTTAGTATTTTCTAGGTCTGCTAATAATACTTATATAGTTCAAAAGTATACTAATACCTTCAATTTTTTCATTTTGGATCTTTCTATTCAAATTTCCAGTATATTCAGTGAATTTCCACCAACAGTTTTTATTTATTCCTAATACCATCATTTTCATTTCTTTTTCTATTGGATGTTTCTTTTTTTGTACCTCTTTCTGACCTTTCTGCACTTTCCTTGTCCGTTTTCCCATCTTTGTATATATTTCTGTGATATTGTTAGTATTGTCTATTGGTTTGAACTATATAAATATATGTTATTTGAATTTCAAAATATATTTTGAAGATAAGCTGATGTTGAGATCAGTAACAATAATTGAATATTGTCAAAATGATAATACAAATAATTCTAAAATATTGAATTCGTTTATGAAGAGCTATATATAACCCATTTTAAATTTGAATTGATTGGATCTATATAATTTGAAAAGCAGTTGAGATATTTGGTATTATATTTGTACTTGAATAAATATGTTAGGTTTCATCTCAAAGTAAAACCCTGTATTTTTTTCATATACTAGGAAATACAATTGTATATTTTGTTAAGCCTAAAAACGAGGTCCAGTATGCTTGGCTAACTTTTAAAGATCTTTTTAAATATTGAAATTTTTGTTTATTGCTTTCCAAATGCAGCAAACAATTTGCTTCAACTCTTTTTTGATTTCTTCCAATAGCTAGACTATATCGACTGTAATATATCATGTTTTAAACAATTGGTATTGTGTAATCAGCCAATAATCATTATTCTATAGAAATAATATATTTTTTACTCACCTTAGTATAGAATTTTAATAGCTGGATAGAAAATATAGCACATATTCTGTCCACTACAAACATGTCATGAATTACCTGATTAATTAAAAAATGAACAACAAGTTTTAACTTCATGCCGATATTACATGGATAGTTTGTAGTTGAGGTTTATGCAAACAGAAATTGTTGATTTATGGAATCTTAAATATAATAATCAGAATTCATGTTAGGGTTGTGTTTAGAGACAATTGATGGAGGAGTGATGATCGGTGAATGATATAAAAGCTAATGCCCAACAAGAATGAAATCAGGTTTCAAACAGAGGCTAAATCACAAGAGGAATGAAATCAGGTTTCGAGTCATGGTTTTTCTGGAAACAACGGATTCATACGAAAGCGGTATACGAAGATTGCAGGAGCTCAGATATATTATGAAACGAGTGAAATTACTGTATGTAAACCATGCATTTGGCAGATGATAAGTTCAATTCTTCACTCATTCTCTCGTCCATAAAATTATTAATTTCATTCAGCATTCACTCCTTTCACACTTGGTGATTCTGGATCAAGTTTCATACATACAGTCTTTGTTTCTTTAGCTACAGGCTTTTCTCGTCTTTTGAGCTTTGCAGCACTTGGATTTCATCACCACTACAACCCCGAGCCCTGAATCCTTGACATCCAGCCCTGAATCCTTGACAAAACAATAAGTCTACAATCGATTCAACCAGTTATATTGTTGTTTCATGTGCCATATTTCTAACCCATTAGGCTGCTATTATTGTTACTGTACTTGCAAGACATCTTGCAAAGTTGTGAAATGAGCAAGCAATTTCGAAAATAGATTGGTCGTCCAATCCTACTGGAGACATGTTTGTTGATCGTGTTTGTGGATCATTTGAAGACCTATGAATCCAGATATTTACGGCAACCACTGCCATTTCTAAATTCATGAGCGAAGACCAAAGGACCTGCAACTATATTTATTTTTGTTACTGTTGAGAACAAGAAGGAGATCCAGACCACAATTATCCAAACCAAACCAGCCATTGCAACGGCGGAGCAATTCAGAATTGGGCTGTAATGACTCCCTGCAACTGCGGCATAGGGGAATGTGATATCTTTTTCGATTGCATTGAGGAACGCGATTGTATTCATTGTTTACTGTGGCCCCTCAGCATCGAAACCCTTTTACCCTGGTATCCAGCCAGACGTCAATATGCTGGAATCCAAACAGCTGTCGTTGTGGCAACATCCCTTGATCCAATGATGACTGGATTTATTCGCCAGACAACATGTGGGAACACATGTGTGATCAGAGAATAGAGAAAGAACGTTTATTAGGGTTCGAATTCAACACTTACCTTCATCAATCACCCTTCAAAGACGCATTTTGCAATGTCAAGCAACAGTATCAGGGAATGGCCATACTTATGAAGATTGTGAGAGTAGATCAAGAGATAATGGCATGCCTGATATTGGTGGATTGTACAATGCTGAATCAACAAAATGCCCTCACAGCGGCCAATGAAATGAAGGACTACATAGCAGGCATAGCAGGAGCACCAGCATTTCAAATCGGGAATCAAATAGAGCAATTAAATGAACACATTGTCTCCCAAGCAACACACATGGAAGCAGCTCAAGAACGAATCACCGAGTTGTTAAATGATGGGAATGACCTCAAACAAAATATGGCAATTACGGACGAGGAATTGGTACCAACACAACAAAAAATTACGGACTTGGAAGCATGAGTGCCCACCTGTACATATGGGGATTTACAGACCAAAGTCACTGAGTTAAAACAGTGACTAGCAAACAGAACACCAACCAATACAGAGGTATTTAAGCAGGATCTCGAAGATGACCAAAAGCAATTGAAATGGATAGGAGAAGAAAGAAACAAATATAGAGATCAGGTCAAAAGAGTGCTTGCACACGCGTGGAATAGTGGTAATAGTAGCGGCAACAGGGAACATCAAGGCCGCAAAATTCTTCGATTCTCGAGAACAGATAGGGGAGCACTCCGAGGATGGATGGCACAGTTAGAAATGAAAATTGAAGATGAACCAACACAATTCTTGCCTGAGCAGTCCAAGATGTGATATGCAGCAAATCGGCTAGAAGGCATGGCATTGAAACAAATCCAGCCGGATATTAGCATAATTTCGGGTAATCTCGATCTCACATCGTTGGAAAAACTATTGGACCTAATACAGCTAGCCTTCAAGGATCATGACATATAAGCCACCGCCAATGGAGAACTCCTTAAGCTTCGACAACCAGACTGAGAATTCCCTCAGAATTATGCAAAATTTCAATGATGGGTGCCAGATGTTCACTGGAACGAAGCAGCCCAAGTAAATATACTAAAACAGGGCTTATTCAAAGAATTGAAAGATTCACTACAACATTGCGACATTCCGGAAGATCTTACAGAGATCGTCACACACTGCTCAAAGAGAGATTCACGGATCCACGCTCAAGCAGCTGAACAATGTATGGAAGATGCACTGCAGGGTCAAAGAAACATGAAACCCCGAGCAACACCACACAGGCCCCAGAAACAGCACCAGCAGGTACTATAGCAAACCATCATGGCCCCGTTCGGATGGACCTCTCAGCAATCAAATGGAAGTCAATTACCCCACAAGAACGCAACATCAGCAAAATATAATTCTTGCTCTGGGAGGCTCCTGGAGGCTCCTGGAGTTGTCGCAGCAGTTCGGAGCAGTTTGGAGTAAGTGCAAGGTTTCGGAGGGTCCTGGAGCACGTGAGGGCTGTCTTGGAACCTCTGGGAGCCTCCAGGAGCGCCGGGGTAAGGTTCTGGAGCCTCGAGGAGCACCGGTGCAAGGTTCTGGAGCCTCCGGGAGCGCCAGTGCAAGATTCTGGACCTCTGAGAGCGCCTGTGAATGGATCTGGAGTCTCTGGGAGCACTGGTGCAAGGTTCTGAAGTGTCCGGGAGCACCGGTGCAAGGTTCAGGAGCCTCCGGGAGCGATGGTGCAAGGTTCTGGATCCTCCGAGAGCGCCAGTACACCATTTTGAAGCCTCTGGGAGCGCCGGTGTAAGGTTCTGAAGCCTCTGGAGCGGCCAGTACGAGATCTAGTGGTCTCCCGAGTATTGGATGATGTGGAATCATTCGGATATATATTCTATATAATTTCCCCATTCTTGGGTAATTCATCCATCCCTTTGATTACTTTATATAGATACTATTGGAATGACTGTGCATTGTCTATATATTCATATTCAAAAGGAAACAGTTTGAAATGATGATACGGAAATAGGCATCAAAATAGAGAGCAACTTAGAAAGCATGGCAAGGAAAGAACATAATGAATGAAGCAAATGAGACTGTGAGAAACATAAAGCACAGCAAATAACACCCGTCCAACTAACACCCGTCCAACTAACACCCGTCCAACTAACACCCGTCCAACTCGATCAATCAAACATATTATCATTATCACCAAGACCGTCACCCATTTCGTCCGCTCCAAGGAAAGATGATATTTCATTTGCATCCTGTTTGCATAGATGAGTGATGCGTTCTCTGCACTGATTGATCATTGCATTTTGCCTGGTCGGATCGATGGAACACCAATGATCATAGTCTCTCAGAGTAATGTCTGCAATCCAAATTTGGTCAGTCATTCTAGTGCCCATATGTAAATAAGCATAACCAGAGTCTAATAAAATAGGCAGAAGCTCGAAACAGCAAACCAGGCGCACCCAAAAGAGATCGGTGCAGATGAATTGGATATGAACAAGATAATATTTACTTTGATATTCATCCTGGGCAAAGTTTGTGGTGACTTTGGTGCCATGCTCGTAGTCTGATAGTGCGCAGTGGATGGAAGCTGCGGCAATTGCTAACGTCCATGGAGATACCGGATCCATGTACTTAGCTGTATGTGGGAGCCGTCCTAAACTGTTCACCGTAAAGAAGAAGATATGGTATATGAGATCCAAGATCTCCAACCTGGTAAACCAGGCTTTTTGATCACCAACAATTTTCATCATGTATTAGTCTTCAGCTAGCAGATGTGTGATTTGGTATTTTAGGTCTTCTTGCGAGCGAATATCAAGGTGGTAGCATCCCACAACGGTTTTCCGGGCAGCCTCACCAGTTGCCCACGCATGCTACTGATTTTGCTATATAGCTATATAAGTTAATTCAAATCACTATTCCTCGTGGGGTAGGCGAAACTTATAGCCCGTCGAGTCTGAAAATCTATGTCTCTTGAGGGGCCACTGGTTTGCTGACATACCGATGGACTGTTTTCCGGTGCGCCAGCAACCCGCCTCTGACAATCCTGAGCCTCAATTAATAGGTTCCAGCACTGTGCGATAAGCTCATATTTTTCATCCTTTGTTGATGGCCATGGGTTTTTGGTACAGAGAAGAGTTGGATGGAAGTCTTTTGCCAGCTCGAACGTTTTCTTGTTGTTTTCTGGAACGCTTTGGTCTTTTGTTCTTGTGGTGGCAACAACTGGCACTGATTCACCTGTAGTACCAGGCTGTAGAGACACCGGCAGATATGTGTTGGGCTTGGTACACTTTGTCGGAGGTTTCGGTACAGCAGATGTGGAGCGAAGTTTTGGTCGGGGTAAATCTGTAGTATCTGCTCGGTTCCTTTTCTTCTGTACTGGAACAACGGTTTCACATGGTACACCCTTGCTCCGGCAGACTGGTGGCTCAAGCTTACCCTGAAAATCTTCTTCACCGCCAGACGAATCTGATTGTGTAAGGTCAGGGTCGAGATATTCATTGTCATGCTCATCATGTCCGGGATAATCCTGCTGCATACAATTAAGAAACCAGATCAATAATCATCGTCTTAATGGATATTTGCATAAAAAGGCAGTGAAAAAGAAACAAACTTCTTCCAACTGTTCTGGGTACTCCTCCATGTGCATTGCCCTGGCTGCTGCCCGTTCAAGGTACACCTCCTAATTCTGTTGAGAATAATGGCTCAGGATGTCTTGTGTGGAGTGTTCCATTTAACTGACAAATATCAGGAAGAGATATAGAAAGCCGGAAGTGGAAAGTGGAAAAATCAATGAATGGCTGGATGGTATAGATCAACTCATGGTGAACCTGAAACTTGATTGGTGATTGCAAGGTTTGATGAACTGGTTCGATATTGATACAACTGTAGCTGCTCCCCGGCACGCTGGACGGACAAAAGTTGTAGATAACATGAACTGACCGTTAGCGATCATAATATCTGAAATCACTTTGTTGCAGACTGTGAAGGAGGATAGGGTGAAGCATGACTTACGACTATACCAACTTTCCGGCACTCCGGCAGGAGACCAGTATGCAAGCAGCCAGCTTATACCAGGAGCGCACACAAATGCCCGCTTGTACCTGATGGACAGTTGAGGAGGCTAGGGTGATGTATGACTTACAACTGCATACCAACGTCCAGGCGCCCCAGCTGGACAGCAGATTGCAAGCAACCAACACAGACCGTGAGTACATACCAATGCCCCCCATACCTGACAGAATGTTGAGGTGGCCAGGGTGAAGCATAACTTACAACTGTATACCAACTTCCAGGCGTGCCGGCAAGGGAGCAGTTTGCAAGCTAACTACACAAACCATCAGCACATACGAATGCTCCCGTAACTGACAGACTGTTGAGGAGGCTAGGGTGAAGCATAATGTACAACTGTATACCAACTTCTAGGCATGCCGGCAGGAGAGCAGTTTGCAAGCTAACTACGCAAACCATTAGCATATCCGAATACCCCATTGCTGGACATATACGAGTTTTCGGATACCACCAACAGACCATTGAAGTTATGCACGCTACAGTGTTTTGAAAAGCAGTTCAGGGCAAGATCATATATTACCACTTGCACAGGCATGCCGTCTTAAGACCTCCAATAAGTACATCAGCCGTGAAACTAGCAATAAAAGTAGGTGAAGTGTGTGCAATGATCGTGCATTAGAGGACGCTCGGGGAAAGTTGATTGCAATGCCTGGTACGGTTTACCAGTAGAGTGAGTTGTTGCGCCGCCGCAAGTCATAGTGGATAAGTTTGAGGATCTAACGTTAAACCACCCAAAGTAGCAGCTATTATCTTTTGAAAATCATTCCATGTGTGAAGAGTTCGAGCAAATAAGCTGGCCTCAGTTGACCTAGGCCAATGTGGAATGGAGAGATTCTTCGGAAGGACTCCCAGTTTTCTTAAATATAGTATGCCGCTGTGGTCTGTGTGATTTGTGATAATGGTCAGAAAGGGGCAAACACAATCTCATGGGGATGACTTCAATTCCTGATACTACTCCCACAAGACCCATCTAGCCAAGGCAATTGTCGGTATATAGCATTGCACTCAGGATACGAAATGATGAGAGAGCATATAATAAGGAGTTGACCAAATTTCAGGTAGGACAAGAGAGAGTTGTTGACCTAGAAGAAAATCTAAAAGGGAGGAAACAAAGGTATTTGGCCCTGCAATGCCAAGAGGACAACGATAAGTCAGATCATACTCCAATCACTAAAACTACAAATTATTCCACACGATTTCCTTTTAGATTGACACTTGACTCTTTCCTGATACATAATGGACCCTCTCATACGTCAATTGTCTGGTCTATATATATGCTACTTGTGCATGTCAATAAATCTATGTTCAAAAATTTTGGTGTATGATGTTGTTCATGAACTTTACATTCATGAACTTTAATCTAATATGATGGGGAACTATCAGAAATTAGCAGGTGAGCAAGACTTAACCTCATGTTGACAAGCGACAGGTGTTGCCGTTGATGCCTGGTGCGCCGGGGAATCCTTTGACTCTCTCCCGCTCATCCAGCTCATCCAGCTCATCCAGCTCATCCAGCTCATCCAGCTCATCCAGCTCATCCAGCTCATCCAGCTCATCCAGCTCATCCAGCTCATCCAGCTCATCCAGCTCATCCAGCTCATCCAGTTCATCCAGCTTATCCAGCTCATGCATCTCTTTCATCCGAGTACCTCATACACAGCTCATGCATCGCTTGCTGGGAGTACTACATGAATCTTTCAGTGGACCGAACATACGGAGTTGAGTCTAAATTCAGTATAAGTAGGTCTTAAATGTTTGCTACAGCTAATACATATTAGGTTAAAAATCAAGCATAGTGACAAAGTTATGAAGGAACCATTTCCACATTGGGGAATCAAATTTATTAGCTCATAATCATTCATGTTCAGGCGCACCGAGAGGTTTCACAATTTACTCTGGTGCTCATGAACATATGTGAGTGGTGTAGATTCGCCGGTGCCCTGAATGCAGACAACGTGTGGTTGCGTGATGGGATACTGTCAAGGTTCCAAGGCTCGGAGTTCTAGGGGTTATGAAAACCAAACGGGAGGATATAGTGATCGCGGGTACTGCGTAACAAACTAGAGACTCGAAATCCGGCATCACAGAAGTGAACAGAGATTGGTGCCGAAGCTATTGATTGTTTTGTAGACTAGAGAATGAGTGAAGAACAAACCTATCCTCCGCAAATCCAGTATCCTTATATACAGTTAACGCAACCGTTGTCACCTTTGCTCACTCGTTCCAAAATACATCCTAACTCCACCCAACTATGTACGCAACCATTTCAGTTCGTGGCCTACGCCATAACCATCACGCCATATTTACAACGTAACCAACGAAACCTGATTCCAACCAACGAAACCTGATTCTTTCCAACGAAACCTGATTCCATCCAACGAAACCTGTGTCTTTCCAGCAAAACCTGAGTCCAACCAACGAAACCTGATTTCCTTCGAATTCCTGTATCCCAATCATCGATCCATATTTCTCCCTTGATCCTCACTCGACACAACCGTGACAGTAGCTCCCCCTTCAACATGCCGAGTTCCTACAAGGCTATTGATCCGGGTTTGCCAGGTTGTTCTTTTTGGAATACATTGATTGCTTGAAGTCCGTCCACATTGATTGCTGGTTCCCGGCTGTGTTCATCATAGCCTTTCCACTTGACTTGGTACTGCGGTTGTCATCGAAATATCCTCAAATCGTCGATGCGTTCCACTTCGTATTCTTCCTCTCCGTCCACAATATCTGCAGGTAGTGCGGATTCGATTTGCCCTGGCAAGGGATCTTCCGATACTTTGATCAAGCGGGAGATTGGTTGTACTGGATGAATGTGAAGATCCTTGGGTAACTGTAACCGGTAGGCCCATGAACTGATAACCTCCGTAATCTTGTAGGGTCCCAGGCGTTTCCAGTCAAGTTTCTTGCTGGGTTATTGTGTTGTAATGTTCCTGGCGTCCATCCAGACTCGATCCCCAACCTTCATCTGCACTCCCTCCCGTCGATGCTTGTCCGCTTGTTCGGCCTGAATATCTTGCGCTCGAGTCATTTCAGCCTTCATCTGTTGGAAGATATTGTTCATTTTCTGGGAGAGAGTGTTTGCGTTTACTTCCCTGATATCGTTTCCATTCTGAATCGGATGTTGACTAAAGGTCATTCTTGGGTGAAACCCATAATTGCCAAAGAATGGTGAGCATCCTGTTGTTTCCAAGACGTGATTGTTCGATGCGAATTCTGCCATTGGTAGCCACTGTGCCCAGTCGTTCTGTTGATAATTGACGAAGGCCCTGAGGTACTGTTCCATAACGGCGTTCATTCGTTCTGTTTGTCCATCTGTCTGCGGATGAAACGCGGTTGACAGCCTTCGTTCGATTCCGAGTCTTTCACAAACATGTCTCCAGAACTCAGACGCGAATTGGGGTCCTCTGTCCGATACTATGGTGTCTGGTAAGCCATGTAACTTGAACACCTCTCATATAAACATCTCGCCCAGCTTCTTGCCGTCTGTATCGTCTCGACATGGTACTAAATGTTTCATTTTTGACAACCTATCAACCACTACCCATATGGAGTTGTACCCCTCGCTCTCCGGTAGTCCCACCACGAAATCCATACTCAGATCCTTCCACGGTTGTTGCGGTATTTCCAGTGGTTTGAGCCATCTGGTGATTTTCTCGTGGATTGCTTTGCTGCGTTGACATACGTGGCAATTTCGTACGTATCTGTCCACGTCCTTCCTCCTATCTGGCCATTGATGGCTTCTTTTGAGGAGTTCGAAGGTTTTTGTTCATCCTGGATGTCCTGCTGCCGGTGTATCGTGATGATCCTTTATCAGTTGAAGTTTCTTGAAGTTTCTTCGCTGATAATTTCCGTGGCGTTGGCACACAGTCCTTCGCTGCTGTCATACGGGCAGTCCTTGCACACCCTTTGAATCCAATTCCACAACTCTTCTGAGCTAACTTCATCTGCTTCTCGACTGACTACTTCCGCAAATGCTACCACCAATTCCTTCTGTATTCTTTGGTCAAGATTTTCCGTCTTCAGCACGATGTGTTGGGTTTTTTCTGCCCCCCCTTCGAGGAATGTCTCCTGGCACTCTGGTGAGTGCATCGGGCTTCTGACCCTGTTTTCCTGGACGGTATATGATCTTGAACTTGAATCTTGATAGGAATTCCGACCATCTTGTTTGCCTTCTGTTGAGTAGCTTTGACGTCATAAAGTATTCGAGTTCTTGTGGTCTGTCAGTATTTTAATATGATGTACTGACCCTTCACATTCCGGTCTCCATTGTTCCAGGCTTTCAACGATGGCTCCTAGCTCTTGATCATAGATTTTGTAATTTTCTTCCGCTGGTGTATGTTTCTTCGAAAAGAATGCCACTGGATGGAGGATTCCCTGATCGTCGTACTGTGACAATACTCCTGCGGATACATAACTCGATGCGTCGGTTTCAAGGACGATTTCCTTTTCCTAGTCGAAGTGTGCTAGGACTGGTGCTGTTGTAAATGCTTGCTTCAATTGGCAAATGCTCTCTTTTGATCAGGGCCCCAGTGAAAGGGTACCAGCTTTTTTGTAAGTTTGGTTAATGGTTGGACCACCCAGCTATAGTTTCTTATAAACCTTCAGTAGAAGTTTGCGAATCCTAAAATACTTGAACTTCCTTGAGCTTGCCGGGTGCTTCCCATTCCTTAACCGGCGTTACCTTTTCCGGGTCCATTCTAATTCCATTTACCCCAACTATCAATCCCAGATACTTCACTTCCTGTTGAGGAATTCGCATTTTTCCACTTTCAGATACAGACCGGCTTCCTTAAGGTTGTCATTATTGCTCTGACGTGTTCCTTATGTTCCTTTAAATCTCACTGTAGATCAGGATGTCGTCCAGGAATGCCGTGCAAAAGATGTCCAGAAATGGGCGAAGAGTATCGTTGATGAATTCCTGAAAGCTGCTGGTGCATTGGTGAGTCCGATGGGCATAACGAGAGATTCAAACAGGCTATAACGGGTTCTAAACGCCATTTTCCATTCGTCTCCTTCTGCTATTCGGATCATATTGTAGGCATCTCGGACATCCAATTTGGTGTGCCATTTGGCTTTTGATAATCTCAGCAGGGTTTCCTGGATTAATGGTAGTGGATATCGATTTTTTATCGTTCCTTCGTTGAGTCCTCGGTAGTCCACGCATATCGTAAGCCTCCATTCGGTTTAGGTGCGAACAACACCGGTGCTCCGCATGGTGATGATGACGATCTGATGAATCCCTTTGACAAATTCTTTTCAATCCACTCTTTTAGGACCTGAAGTTCTTCTCTTGACAGCTGTATATTGGTCCGAAAGGTGGGGTGAATCCATCTTGGAGTGTAATCTTATGATCGTATGGTCTGTGTGGTGGTAGTCTTTCAGCGATTACTTTGTCAAAGAGGGGGAAAACTCATGATATTCCTTGGGAATTATTGTTCCAGCGGTTTTTCTTGAAGGTCCTTCACTTCAGGGCCTTGTTGATTTCATATAGGGTTACCACGTACACCTTGAGTTTCTCCTTCTTATTCCGTCTCATAAATGGAGCTGCTGCTATGGCGCATATGTCCAGTTTTGGTCCATCGGATTCCGTTGTTTCCATATGATTTCCCCATACCCATACACTCGACTGATGTTGACAGTGCTTCTGGCAGTAATCACTTTGAATCCTATTTTTTCTTTTGGAATTTGACTGTAACATCGTGAAGTTGTAGCCATGGTAATCCAAGTACAATTGGATAGTGTCCAAGTTTCGTAACGAATGCTGGTAATTGCTCCTGATGTCCGCGTATGTC
Organism: Trichophaea hybrida; assembly: GCA_015178995.1. Lineage (NCBI taxonomy): Eukaryota > Fungi > Ascomycota > Pezizomycetes > Pezizales > Pyronemataceae > Trichophaea > Trichophaea hybrida. The sequence continues at coordinate 17,871 of WHVE01000009.1, read as the reverse complement.
TAAGCTCAGTTTTGCCATAGTGGTGATGGTTCCTGATTCGATGGGCCTTCCATCTATAACTTCCAATTCTCTTGATTCTTTATTCTTGTTCTTGTAATTGATGATGGCGGACAAATCTTTGTCAATAAATGCTATTCCAGTAGCTCCGCAGTCTATCAAAGCGTGGGTATCAATGATTTTGTCTTCTATTCTCAGCGAGCATTTCACAACGAGATGTTTGCTTTCCATAGAACACTCTTTTATTTCTGCGCTTGATATAGAAAACTGCGAAATACCAAAACTAGCATTAACTGACAAAGGAGATTCGTTTCCAGCGCAATTGCCATCCTTATTGCACTGGACTAAACTTTTCCCGATTCACTTCCTTTCCTTTCCTGTTGTTGAATCTGCATCCCCTTCATTCGCTGCTTCCTAAAAGGTGTCACTTCCGTTTGTCTGATGCTGCCTTCAGCTTCCTTGGGCACGATGCCGCGAAATGTCTGCTATCCCCACAGTACATACATAATCCTCCTTCCCTTCGTCTCTTCCTTTCCTGAGGTGTGATTTTCTTTCCTTTCACTGCCGAAAGGTCCATTTGAGCGGGACCGTGATAACCTGAAACTGATCCTGCTGGTGCAGCGTCTGGGGCGGATGTGGTGTTGGTCGTTAAATCGGACCTTTTGTAATCCTCCCATTTCCCAGATATCTTTTCCGCAGCTCTCCTTCTCAGTTGCGAGTCCCTTTTTGACACCATCTTGACGAATTCGATCATGCTTTCTGGCTCCTCGATAGGTTGTATGGAGTCTTTGAGCTCGTTGGAAAATCCCTTTCGTAATGCGTCCAGTTGTGCATCTTCGTTCCACTTGGTGTCTACTACGTATCTTTGAAATTGCGCGTTGTATTGGGAGAATTCGCGGTCTCGTTGTGTGAGTTTCTCGAGTTCCCTTTTTGCCGTTGCTGCTTTGTCCTGATCTCCGAATGCTACATCCAGCAGGTCAACTAGGTCTTTCAAAGTGTTGAGCTTGACTTCCCCTGATATCTCGTCACAGTGTGGCATTAACTGTGCCAGAGCCACTCCTTTTAGACATCCAACAGCATACCTCAGTGTCTTCTGTTCGTCGTTGAATCCCTTCGGTTTTTGGGCTATCTTTAACGCCAACTGCACCTTCCACCCTCGAAGTTCCTTCCTATCTTCTGCTGAGAAGCTGGTAATGTCATTTACCTTTTCCTTACGCTCCTCCCTGTCTGTCCTTTCTCCTGTTTCTCCCCTTCTTCCTTCTGTCAACTTCAGGATCCTGGTTACCTGCTGCCGATTTTCTTCCGCCAGGTCCCTGAATATCTCCATTTGAGCCTGAGCATCTTCCAGATCTTTCTTCAGTTCCGCCAGGTCTGGATTTGATTCCTCCAATGCTTGTTTTAGAATCCGGACGTCTTCTTCCAGATCCCCATGACTGCATGCCTGCGGTGTCGTTTCGGCGGCTGCTGCTTGTTGGGTAAGCAGTAATTCCTGCTTCAAGTTATCCCTCTCTTGGACGACTTTGTCTCCTTCTGCCAACAACTCCAATATTCGTGCTTCCGCATTCTTCACAGATTGCTGTTCCTTGAGCAATTCGTTCAATCTGCTGGTTGTCGGTAGTTGGCTCAGTGCTGTTAGCCCTTTGTTGACGTCCGTGATGTGATTCCTGAGCTGTGTTTCTCTGTATTGTTTTGCTGCCACGTTTTCCAGTTCTATTTGTAAGGCTCCAGTCAACGTGACATTGCGAGTTGATCTCGAGGATTCTCCGGACATCTTTCTGATGATGTAGTGAGGCGGCTGTGAGGAGGCGAGGTTCTGACAGACAGTCTCTGACTTTGTCTATGTTGTCTTGGATTTGTTGAACTGCCGCTTCGATTTCTGCTTCTAGAAACGGGTTGACCATCTACCAGAAGAACACCTCGTGTTTGCTGGGTGTTGTTACGATGATCAGCGGGGTTGGTAAATGGGCCGGATGGAATTCGCGGTCAACTTCCTTTCCCTTGTACGCTTTTCGTTCGTTGTAATCCGCGCACGAGATTTTCCTTTCTATGTCCTTCTGTGTTGCTTTGATCGTGGATTCAGATTTTGTTGATTGAGCTTCTGCTGCTCTGCCGATTGTTGTATGCGTCCCTCTGCAGTTATGTTCGCAGTAGCACGGTTCCTCGTTCTGGCAATAGACATGAAGACTGTAATACTTGGTCCAGAAGTTTTTAAACACTGTATCGTCGATTTGGAGGCCTCCTCCGTTGTTTGCTGCTTCTGTCCAGTAGCTATTCTCAGGAGATACCGCTTGTGGTTCGTCCCAGAAGTATGCTTCTAAAGGTTCCTCGGGTTTGTTGAGGATAGCGTCGATGCTATCAAAGGCGTTCAGGGGTTCTTGTTCGAAGAGGTTGACGGTTCGACCAGCTAGGTCGAAGAAATTGATTTGGGATTGTTGAGATTTGTTGCTGTCGTACGCTGGCATTTAAATCAGCGTGGATCCTTCTCATCGATGTTTCCACAGGCATACCACACAGGAGTGTCTCCAAAAGCTGTGTACTGTGAGCTTGTTTTCGAAGTTTCCAACTGACTTAAACACGAAACAAAGTGGATTGCAAGGTCTGTGGCAAAAGTAACAACTGCTTTGATGAAAGTAGTGGCACATACACTGAATTATAACCGGTAGTATCGATTGTAGACTCGTTCTTCTGTCAAGGTTCCGAGGCTCGGAGTTCTAGGGGTTATAAAAACCAAACGGGAGGATACAGTGATCGCGGGTACTGCGTAACAAACTAGAGACTCGAAATCCGGAATGACAGAAGTGAACAGAGGTTGGTGCCGAAGCTATTGATTGTTTTGTGGACTAGATAACGAGTGAAGAACAAACCTCTCCTCCGCAAATCCAGCATCCTTAAATACAGTTAACGCGACCGTCGTCACCTTTGGTCACTCGTTCCAAAATACATCCTAACTCCACCCAACTATGTACGCAACCCTTTCAGTTCGCGGCCTACGCCATAACGATCACACCATATTTACAACGCAACCAACGAAACCTGATTCCCACCAACGAAACCTGATTCAAACCAACGAAACCTGATTCCAACCAACGAAACCTGATTCTTTCCAGCACAACCAGATTCCAACCAACGAAACCTGATTTCATTCGTATTCCTGTATCCCAATCATCGATCCATATTCCTCCCTCGATCCTCACTCGACACAACCGTGACAGATACCTTGAGACAATCAATGCTGCAGCATACAATACGAGATTGTCAAAAATAGATTAAAGACGTGAGAACATGGTAAAACCTAACCCTAGAATATACTAACTCTACGTTCAGACCGCCGTAATCTTGATCCTAAAATATTACACTCATCTAGAGAGGTACTTCGGTGAGAAATGCATGAACTGAGTGAGCGGTTCATTGTTGAGAGAGAATCATGAGCTGGGAAGGAGATTGTCTGCAGATTCTCTGATCAGTGAATTGATGGCAACACCCGTATCACGCTGGTCAACATAAGGTTAGATGCACCACACATTTCTAACGAGTTCTGGTCCGAGCTCGTGGGCAAATTTTTATCAAGACTCTTCTATCGGCAAGGTGCAATCTTCCGACACTATTCACAATGAAGAGTCGAATATTCAGGATCAAGGTTCAATCGTTTGATACAATTGAATATTTGGAATCAAGGTTTAATGTTCTGATACAATCGACATGTAGAGTCGAATATTTTGGATCGAGGTTGAATCTTCCAATACAATCGACATGTAGAGTCAAATATTTTGGATCAAGGTTGAATCTTCCGATATAATCGAAAATGTAGAGTCGAATATTCATGATCAAGGTTGAATTTTCCAACAATGTACAAGCTTGAAGTCAATCTCAAGTGGACTGATACAAAAATCATGTGAACACTGAACATTTCAACTAACAATAAGATCATAAAATAAAACAACCGTGAACTCCAGAAACTTCTGCTACAAGTGCATCTATAAATCAACCCTGAACTCCAGAAACTTCTGCCACAATTACATCTATAAAACAACCATGAACTCCAGAAACTTCCACAAGTGTGTCTATCAAAATGAGCATCATTGCAACCGAAAAAAAAAGGGCCATACCTTCCAGAATAAATAAGTTAGTGGAACTATAAAAACAACAATGGGATATACCTACATGAAAATTCCAAAGCTTTTTCTAACCTACCATCTATATTGTCCCTGTGTAAGCCGTTCAGTGTGCCTATCACGTTCCTTGACCATCTGGTATATCATATCAATGGTGATATTGGGGCGATTCATCAACCCATGCAAGACCCTTATTTCTGCAACTCCAGATCTCTGGTGGAGCTCACTGACCAGATCATCATAACCGTCCGGCCCAGTGTTCTGTAGCCATGTGTGTGGTACGCGGTTGTGCCCTAATCATACCACCCGAGCGAATGCCTGACATTGTTCATTTAACACCCCAAACTTTTGCGTGATGACTGCATGATTTGCTGCCGTTATTTTAAGGCCTGTGCCACCGACCATTGGAGTGGTAATGAATACTCAGGGGTTGCGAGAATCTTGGAATCGCAGTTGCATGTCAGTCCGTTCTTGGGAGTCCATCTCGACATACATCAAGAAGATATCGACATAGTCACCAAAATACTGCTCGATCCACCATTGAAGATGTCGGACTTGGCCAGGGAGAGCACAAAATCGGACCGCTTTCTGAGGAGGAGGGTCAGACGTCACAAATTCTTCGGCTTCCGCAAGATCTTTTTCTAGCTCGGCAGGTGGATAGTCTGCCGGCTGACATACAAGCATCGGAATGAAGTCCTCCCATAGCCACCAGAATAATGGAGATTCACTCAAGTAATAGATCTCAGACCAACTCTGAATCCACTTGCCCCTAACATTCTTGTCCTCTGTATCCTCCAAGACCAAAGAGAAACAGGCCGATCTCCACTGCTGCACCCGGTAGGCACCTCCCTCACCTTGAGACTTATATCGGTTTACAAGTTGCTGTAGAGTTTGTGGTTCTGCCGTGGTCCATGTCAGGTTAACAATATATTCTTTCGCCTTGGGCATCTTTACCAACGGTTCTCCATCCGCTAGTTTGACTCTGACCACCTCCAGATAGTCCAAGGTTTGGCTATCCTGATAATCTGCTCGGCTGCAGCCTTTTAAGCCTCAACCTGGTCAGATTTGATGCCTTGTGTCAAACTCCGAACAGCAACCTGGAGTGCATCTGCACCATGCAGCTCCATTAATGTTTTGTCTTCTAGATGAATCGGCGCGCCAGAGCACAGCCATATCGTCTGATTGACCCAGTCATTGAGTGTGTGGTACGCTGGTGTAGCTGTCACCTGCAGTTTAAATCTGATCTTGGCCTCTACAGCAACACTCTATCCCTGAGAATTGCGTCCTTTGTACCGGTGTAATTCGTCAAAGATCGTGAAGCTCCAAGCACACTTCGTGAGTTGCCTCTGACCATTCGGTTTGGCTCGTGCCGTTAAGGCATTGTATGATACGAGATGGATGTTCCACCTTCGTGCTGGCTCATCAGCAGAGGTGTTCAGATCTTCATTTGTAAGGTTGGAATGGTTTGGGTCCAACAGATCGATTATAGTGAAATCCGTGTGGTGGAACATGTCTTTTATGACACTTTTGAATGTCTCGCAAATTCCAGGAATGGTGACTATCAAGATCGGTTCGTGGGCTGATACCAGGCATGAATGGCCATAGGGCGGTATCGTCTCGATCTTCAACAGCTGGTGTGGTACCGGATTTTTCTTTGTTAATGGGTACCAACCTCGTTCCTCTGGTGGGACTGCTGGATAATCATTCTGCGCTTGATTAATCCATTCATCCAAAGTTTGACCCCGAAGAATTGACAAAGGCTGACCAAAAACCACTTTCTCGGTCTGCAATTTGCAAAACATGGCTGCAGCAAGAGACGTATGGGTCTTTCCGAGGCCCATCTCCTCTGCAAGGAGCATGCCGGGCATGTCAGCATCCCAGACCCGTCTTCTCACAATGAACCAGATGGCCCAGATTTGATGCGCCAGAAATTTCACCAGCAGGCTGGGGATGGTATATTTATGGCCAGGAACTCTATCGGTCTTCGACTGGCGCACCGGGACCACACCGAAAAGTTGAGAGCTTCATCTAAACACTCATGCTTGAATGCATTGTTGATTGTGTTCACTATGGTACTCCAACCAGGTATGTCATTATTCGATACATCATCAAAAGAGGCGATCTTCTGCTGGGCCTCTCTGGTCACGGGTTCATCTGCCCTCATTTTGAATTGGATGACCTCCATAGTCAGTTGTTCCGATGGGCTCAGACTCCGGTGCCGGCGTATGTGACAAAATGCACACATTCGGTTAGGATCACATTGGCAAGTAGATGCATAATTTTTATAAAATTGCAATGAATTTCAGTTTTATTCACTCTAATCCACTAACCGATTGTAATCCACTTACAGATTGCTCTTTATTTCCCTCGGCATTGTCCTCAGTATTCTTATCCCCTGCACTTGAATTGTTCCAGTTGAAAAATATTAGTGGCTCTTTTGACTTTGTTGTGATTAACGGGTAATTACCAAACCAATCACATGCTGTGAACCGTCCCCTGCCATGTGCAACTCGATCAGGAAAAGCTTGACATGGTGCCTGAGCTGAATGGCTTTTGAAAGTGATGCATTGTACAAAACTTGATCAAACAGCGCAGTCCAGATCACCTGTCCTTTCTTGTACCTTCCCATATATTCATCATCCAAAACGTCATCACTCAACGTGCACTTGAACTGTGCTGTCGAAGTGAAAGTATTTTCAGACACTGTCGGTCCGCCGTTTTTCCATATAAATGTCAGGAGCTCCTCCCAAACTTGACATCGGTATATGACGCTGAGATTCCTTCTGCATGGTTGTGTTGTCATCCGGAGATATGCAACTAACTATTACCATAAAGGTTGAGTTCTCCAGTATAGGGAGATTCACCTTGGCATTGTTGACTGGGCGCTCCGTTCTATCATTCGTTGCCGATCTCTTTTTGGTTTTTTTCCTGACCCTTTTTCCCTGATCTCATTTGTGACCTTTTTCAAAAACATATTGACCCACTGATGTCTTGTCCACTCAGAATTATCGAAATTGGCCAATGGAATCCATTGATCATAAGTCTCAATACATTGGCCACGGCTGACTCCCAGTGCAGTACACCATGGCATTGCAGTTTTAGTCTCTTTGAGCCAGGGATAATGTCTTTATGTTTTTTTTGACAAAACCGGCGACGAATGATTTTTTCCATTTGTTGAATGTGGAGGATGTCTGACCCACTCAAGTGACAAGGTTTTTGTCCGTGCATTCTGCAGTTCTAAGACTGCGTGGCCTGGTACCATCTTGGATGGGAAATTCCTCAGTCGTCTCAAAAACATCCCCAGTATTCTCAAACTGATCGAACAATATTTCAGGAAGGGGTGGCAGCTCTGCGATCTTTTCCATAACAGTTTTCTGAACCGGGGGAGGCGTTACAAACCGCTTCGGCGGTAGGGGAATGGCTTCTATGGGTGTTTTGTGGAGGTTGTGGTTCAGGTGAAAGCCCATCAAATGGCGGCAGAGTGCGATTTGAACGTGGTTGAGGAGGAGCAGGCCTGCTGGAATTTCACTTATCCCATTGTGGTGGAGGTGTTTTTGGCTGATTGGTAAGTTGCGGCCCAAGAGGCTTTTCTGGTTGAGGATAAGTTGAGCTTGCATATGGGTTCTTGGTGTGATGCTTGTACTCAGGCTGCCGATGAGGAGGATTTGGCGAGCCTTGAGGTTGCTGGGAGTTCAGCTGGGGATAAGGATACTGCTGAGTGCCCGGGTTTGCTGCTGGGAGGTAGGTTGGGGATGAACGTACTGCGGCGCGCCTTCGGTGTTTGCTAGGGATGAATTAAAAGCGGCAGGCCTTGGGTGTTCTGCTGTTGGGGGTAAGGCAGCGTACCTTGGGTATTTGGCTGGGGAGGAAGAAACAGTGGCGTGCCTTGGGAGTTTTGCAGTTGGGGGTACGGTGGTGTGCCTTGAGAGTTTTGCCATTGGGCATACTGCGGCGCACCTTGCGAGTTCTGCTGTTGGGTGTATGGCGGGGCGCCTTGGGAGTTCGGCTGAGAAAGCAAGTACTGCGGCATGCCTTGGGTGTTTGGCTGGGGAGATTGAAAGAGTGGCGGGCCTTGGCTGTTTGGCTGGGGAGGTTGGAAGAGCGGCATGCCTTGGGTGTTTGGCTGGGGAGGTTGGAAGAGTGGCGCGCCTTGGGGTTCTGCAGTTGGGAATACTGACAAGCTTCTTAAAATTGCTGTTGGTGCTCTTGAGGATGATATTGCAGGTTAGGCCAGAGTTCGATGAGTTGTTACTGCCGTCCGGAGCCTTACCCATGGTTGGATTGATGCTGTAATTGGGGGTGATCGCATACTGCATCCTTGATTCTGGTCTGTAGGGTAACTGTATGTTTGCTGTTGTTGCTGATAATTGTTGAATTTTGATATCCTGCTGTCGATCTCCGGATCTCCTATATGTTGTGGTGGTGATCCTGAAGATGACATTGTACAAAAAGATTTCGGAACACAGATATAAAAATTGGAATGATATTCTCAAGGCTCTCTGGATGCTCTATGCAATTAGCAAATGACAGGAAACAGAGGAAAGAAGGGCTTATTATATCTCTCACATCTTCAAGTCTCATGCCATACCTTGTTCCATAGGGTTCTGAAAAAACAAAGATACACTTCTTTGTTTCATTGACACACACCAAGGGAGTATCCTTCGCATTGTTGGTATAAGAGAACACGCAGGAAGTGGAAAAGCAGCGACAGCAAGGCGACAGTGGTGATGAGATCTCACTCATATTTTGTATGAGTATAACCACTCGGCTTCCTGTTGGAGGTCGTGTATGCAATAATTACCATGATTCCTACCATGGCATGCCTTATACAAACATTACACACAAGAATAGTATCACCGGTGCACCACGAATGGGCGAAATATGGATCACGTGCAAGGTAACATCCTGAGAACCAATGAACTTGATGATGGTGAGCAGCAGGTATGATTCTTACCTCCATATTGTATGATATCGAGGCCCAAGCATTATTCGGGTGATTGTTGGAGGTGCTCCAGTAACGTAGCATTACATAGTTTATACGATAATTTGTTTATATATGGGCCAGAACAAGAAACATGCATATGTACAAAAAGCCTAGTAGATGGAGGGCATAATTATACAGCATGCTTGGTGGGAAAGCAGCTGGTTGTGGTGATTCTAAATAGTGATGAGAAAATTAAAAAGAAGTTGAGGTGATACCCCACACTCAAGGTGGTGCTCTTCAAGGCGGTGCACTTCTGGTGGTGCGGCTGAAATTTTATGCACTAACGCAAATTGGACAGTCGTACAAAGAATTCCTGGGAGAGAAACTCTTGTGCCCATCATGTGAACCCCCTGAAAAATCACCACCACCATTCATTCTACTAGCATGTCTAGATCGAGGCGAAATCGCATTACTTGTTTTATCTGCAACAAGAAATTACCCCACCAGAACAGATAGAAGCTCACTACAAGCAGTTTCACCCCATTACCCTGGTGGAAGGCCTTTGCCGGACAGAACTATACCTCCAGTTGGCTGGAACGTCCAGTACAAGCTATGTTCGATGTCAGTAGGTGCACCTGAATCATCCCAGGATACGTATACCAAGGTGAGCCGTAGACTCTATACCAAGCGTGCACACCCGAAGATTCCTCCGATAGTGAATTTATAGACCCTCAGAAGCCAGATCTACATGTACACCTGACCAATGAAAACTAAATATCACAGCGATGTCGTGGGAGCGGAGGCGGCTGGTGGTCAGGCGTACGGTGTTGCTACTTGGATATACAACAAACATCGTATATACCTGGATCAATGGAACCCATGGCATCCATTCGATTGTGCATATGACTTTCAGCAAGCGCAATCCATGTGTCAGAATCCAAAACGTGAATCGACCAGCAACTGAAACATGGACTTGACGACTTCCGTATTGAGTCTTTTCAATCAGCTACTGAGTTATGGGCACTCTTGGAATCCATAGACTTCGGTTTAGGTGCAGAGAGTTGGCTAGAAGACAGTTCACAAACATTCAGCACATTGTATTATCGAGATATATTCAGGTGCATCAAATTTCTTTTGGCTCATATCCCATTTGCCACACACTTGGATTTTGAACCGGTGCGACTGGCAGATTCTGAGGGGGTCGCATTTACAGTGAGATGAACACCGGCGATTGGTGGTGGGATACCCAGGAACACCTGCACCAGGGCGCCACGATTGTACCAGTTAATTTTGCATCTGATAAAACTCACCTGACAAATCTTGCTGGTGATAAACAGGCCTGGCCCTTATACATGACTATCGGTAATATACGAAAAGATGTCTCCCTGAGCCCCAAGCAGCATGCCTGGATCCTCGTCGGACTCATACCATGTCCTCCAAAAGGTGCCAAAAACACCAATGACGCCTGGCACAACGCAATCCGAACTATTCTGTCGGCGCTCCGAGCACTCGATATCAGTGGACCAGGCTTGGAATAGAATTGTGCCGACGGTTTCCGAAGATGGTGCTTTCAACTACTGGCTGAATCGGTTGGTGACTAGCCCGAACATCTGATGATTGCTTGAGTTTCATACGGTTCGTGTCCTATTTGTGAATTACCTAAAGGTGCACCGATGGGACATTCATGTCAACAAACAATCTTTGATCTGAGAGATCAAGAGACCTACAGTGAACTTCTCAATCATGAACAGATCGATGAACTGACAGCATCTGGAGTACGTTTATTCCCTAACAAGTTCTGGCAATACCCTTTCTGCAATGTGTATCAGCTATGGCAACCTGATGAATTACATCAATTGCTCCTGGGAGTAGTAAAGGATCCATTTGACTGGCTTCTCAAATACCTTAAAGCGCAAAATCTCAAAGACCGAATCAATAAGCATTCTACATCGGTACCACAGTATCCGGGACTCCAACTATTCCAAAAGACCTTTGATTCTTTACAGAGTGGGACATGGGAGGGGAAAAAGATCAGGGGAATGGTTAGAACATTGGCAGTTAACTGCACACCAATATCAGCTGGCACCATGGATGACAAAACGAATGCGGACGAGATTTCATTTGATGAAGAAGTAATGGGAACCGTGCCGGCATTATGTGAATTCTGCCTACTCGTAAACCAACGAAGCCACTCTGATCTATCCCTCACTGCACATGATGATGCGCTCAAACAATTCTACAGGTTGAAAAGTATTTTCCGAAAACAGAAAATGTTGAAGACCACAGAAGCCAAAGTCATGAATGAGCTGAAACGAGAATCTGTGAGAATATGGGAGCAAAAGATTGTCAAGATCCGAGTTGCAGTAGAGACAGAAGTGTATGGGGCCCACAAAATTAATGCTGCCAAATGAAAACAATTTCACGTGCGTCTGGATCACACTGAGATTGATGACGGAGATTCAATTACCAACAATCTGGAAAGAGAGATATACGGAATCATTGCGGCACAACAGCATCTTTTCAATTGGACGCTGTCTAAAGGAATGGCTGAATTTGAAACTGCGTGGGCGCAACACGGCATTCATGAGCTCCAAAAAGCCCTTGAACATCAGATAGTGCACTTCGGTTACCCCAAGATGCATCTGGTCAGCCATATATCAGAGTCAATTTGGCGAATGGGTTCGGGAGACAATTTTACAACCGATATATCCGAATTGTTACATATTTTCAATATGAAGGATGGCTAACGCTCCAGCAATAAAGTGAATTATACTCGACAAATTCTCAAATACAATGACCGCCAAAGTGGCCTTGACTATATGGAGGAATCTCTGCGTTACCTTGCACTTCAAGACTGGTATGATGTTGATTCGGCTAAGGTGAGAAATTATTTGAGAGTAGCTTTTGAATAAACTGATTGGCCAGTCCAGCTTACTTAAAACTAGGCTTTCATTCTCTTATCTGCGGTTGACAAACGACAAAATACAAGGCAAGCCCACCGACTACGCCTCGAAAAAGGACAGCATGAGCGAATATTCCACCCAGTACTGCCAAATATGTATAACTTGAGAGAAACACATGTCCGTGGGGAGTGTAGGAGTGCCAAACTAAAATCTCATACCGATGTAGCTGGCAATTTCGAAATTCCCAATCTTGGAAAGCTATTTCGGACTCAAATTGAAGAAGATTGGGAAACAGAAATTACAAATCTTGTGTTGGGCTGCAATCTTAGGACCCAAATTGGGAAAGTTCGAATGAAACTACACAATGGTCTATCCTATCATCGGCAATCGTTCCGCTCTCCTGCAACCATCAAGCGAATAGGGCTTGACTGTAAGGTCGAATATACTAATGCTAATAAGTGCATGATGCCTAAAATACATACTGTGTAGGTTCAACATGCAGTGAGTGCGCATAATCACCTTGACAATAACTTTCAAGGCCGAGTTCCATCGTTTCCGATCTTATGATTCACCTGGATGCCACCAAACAAGATTCTACAGTTTTGTGAACACCTACCTGACAGAAAAATACTACCAACTTTCTCCAAACGATGTAAAAGGAGACGGGAATGGGTATTACATCCTCGACCTCAAGCATATAGGGTGTTGATTCGAACAAAATTTCATGCCCGAAGGGGCTGGGCTGACAAGATTGATGGCTTCATTCGAGTGGTAAAATTGTTTCATATAATTCAGAACGTTCCGGTTGGAGCAATTCTTGGGCCTGCACATTTGGTCAGAGCGGAAGAAGAAATAGTACTAGGTAGTGGCAGTAACCGTGGAGATGATACAAGTGTATGGTTATTCACCAACCAAGTGGACCTGGATTCGTACTGGACTGTATATTGAAAGTTATAATGTTGCTTTTGGCGCACCTATAATTTGAGTTTAGGCAGGTTGGGTGTTTTGTGAGGTGGTGTAACACCGTGAGCGTCGCTCCAGGTTTACCTAGTCAAAGAGTATCTGTACTTAATTGGGGACTGCTTCGAAGGTAGATTAGGAGCTTCACTCGGGATGTGGACATCACTAAATGGTTCTGAACGAAAAGAATAGGCTTTCTCCAATGGATATATTGTTACAGCTTGTTCTCCTCGCTGTGAAGGTTGATGCCCTTCTACCCTCGAAGAACCCAAGGTCTTTATACCTTCGTCTTTGCTCTAACAAATACTTCTATGTACGCTTTTCTCTAGAGCTCCAGCACCGTAACCAGCTTCAAACCAGTGCCTGCTCATTTCGCATCTACCGCGGTCCTCCATCTCTCGATCCTCTATCGTCTGTATCCTCATTAGATTATAATCAGACCATCGGTATCCCTCATGACATCAAGCTCGCAGGCTTCTGCCTCCAGACCAGTGGTATACTTTCGATCTGATGACCTCCAGACGAATAGCCCTCTTTCGATAGAGAGCAGCTTTGCTGTTCAGAGTCGGCGCGTATTCTTAGGCCTCCGGCAGTCGTCGGCTCTGTGGCTGGCGCCATTCAATTGTTTGCCAGCTGCCTGTTTGTTGTCAGCTTCTTGGCCGATGCCATTCAGCTGTTTGACGGCTGTTTGTTTGTCGTCGGCGATTCGCAGCAGTAGCGATCGCGACTATTAACTAGCCGTCAATGCTCTCGATGGTGTGGGTGTTCGTTTGCTAGCCAACCCAAAAGATTGGCTCTGGCATCCGAGACGAGTGATAGACGATGATGTCCAATCAGGGAAATCGCGGGTGATCATACATGACCCCACTGCATACTTGCCAGGTGTAACACTGCCCCCTCTCTTAGAGAGTTCGTCTCTGAACGACCATACTACATACTAATCTTCTTTTCGTTGCTTTTGGCGAAACAGCATCCAGCACGCTCAAGTGAATTATTCGAAATCCTCCAGATAGTGAATCTGCACACATCAATTCGCTTCGTCCAGCTGAAACATGGAAGCACAATCGACAAATCGTTTTGCTTGTGTCCAGATGAGACATATGGCAGCAAGCAGAATCGATCAATCGGGTTGCGTCCTTCCAAGACACTTTGCTTTCTTTTTCTTTCTTTGATGATCTGGAAAAATCGTGACCCCGTGTGCCCTTAAAACCAAATCCATCTTCCTCTTGCTCTATCTTTCTCTCATGATTTGGGAAATATGACCCCTTGGGCCCACCAACCAAATCCTTCGTCAGGTGTCTTGCTAGCCGTTAAAAGGCCTTCGTGGGGAAAAGGTACTAGCTCAACTGTTTGATTCTATTATCCTTCATGGCCTCAGGATTCCGTCTGTGATACTCTATTAACAGTCTTTTGTTGTCGAAGTTCTCATAAGGTTCCTCAGTCCAATCTGCTTCTTCCGGATACCCCTTCCACTTGACCAGATATAAAACTCGATTCTGTTTCTTGCTGTACTGGCTGCGCAAGACTTCCTCGACTTCATAGTCTGTTTCGTACTCGTAGCCGTTGACATCATAACCAAGCTCTCTCTGCTCACTGGCTGAAGCAAGCTCAGGTGTAGGTCTAGTAGGGTTGGTAGCCAGTCGATAAGGTTCGATGCGTGATACATTCAAGGCATTGTGAATATACCATCGATTCGGTAACTCAAGCTTAATAGTGGTGTGCGAGAGCACTTTTGATACCATGAAGGGTCCATGAAGCTTCGCATCTAGTTTCCTAGATGGTCTTTGGGTTTTGAGGTTCTTCCCATTTGGCATAACTAGATCGCCAACCGAATACTTCAGAGGTTTCTCAGCACGCCGGTAATGGTATTTGCCAATTGTCTCCCATGACTGCTCTGAGCTTTTACGGCAGAGTGCATGCACGCTGGTCATCCAGTGAACATAGTTCCTGGAAGCCGGATTCTTCGCTTCTGCTTCGATGGGCCACTGTGTTCGAGGATCGAACCCAAAGTTTGCAAAGAACGGTGACATTCCCATAGCGGTGGTGAGAGCGTAATTATAAGCATACTCTGCCATTGGTAACATCTTGGACCAATTGTCCTGCTCATAATTGCAGTAATTCCGCAGATAGCATTCCAGTATTTGGTTGACTCTTTCCGTTTGCCCGTCCGTTCGAGGGTGGAATGGCGAAGACATATTTAACCTAATGTGAAGAGCTTCGACCAACGAGGACCAAAACGAGAAGGTGAACCTAGAGTCCCGATCTGACACTATGTTCGATGGTAGGCCATGGAATCTCAACACTTCTTTGAGGAAGATTCTGACCAAGTCCGTAGCTCTCTTCTCTCAATCTTTCAATGGAATGAAGAGAACCATTTTGGTGAATCAGTTAATGATTAACCATACTGATGAGCATCTATCTGATACCGGTAATTCGATGATAAAGTTCAGTGAAATCGAATCCCACGGGTGGTATGCTAATTCGAGTGGTTGTAGGAGTCGTAGTGAGTATGACGAGCTGCTTTATTCCATTGGCACTCACGGCATGAGCGGACATAATCTTCGATGAATTTCTCAATTTCCGGCCAAAAGAAGTTTCGTCTGAACAGCTCGATTGTCTTATCCTGCCCCATGTGTCCAGCCATCTTCGAATCGTGCTCCGCTTCCAATATCTGTTTCTACAACAGCAGATCGTCCGGAATCCACAGTCTGCCGTTATAATACAGGGCTTGGTCTTCGAATAAGATGTCTGGGCTTGGGTTACCTTCCATAGGTCGGACGTACTGTTCTCACCATGCAGCATCGTTGTTAGCGGCGCTGACCACTGCTTCTAACAGCCATGAATTGAACTTGACAACTGGAATTGCTCGCAATATTGTAGAAGAAATCGCAATCGGTTCGCCTGGTAACTTCATTGCTGTCACTTGCACTGTGTCCCCTTCGGATGTTACCACCTGATCAGCTCTCGGAACGCGGTGGAGAGGCTGGTTTTGGTTTTCTTCTGCACTATCTCCCCCTTTTTAAGGCGGTACTCCGAACGCCTGGATAATGAATCCGGTTTCCCATTTGCACTACCGGGTCGGTAGAATATTTTAAAATCATATCCCGCCAACTCTTGAGCCCAGTGGGCTGGCCTCCGATTCAAGATTTTCGTAGTTGTAAAGTATTCGAGGTTCTTGTGATTGGTGAAGACACTAATTGGATGGGCGGCCCCTTTGAGATAATGTCTCCATTCTTTGAATGCAGATACAATCGCGAGCATTTCCTTGTCGTGGATTTAATAGTGAATCACTGCTTTATCCATCTTTCGAGAGTGATAAGCAATGGGGTGTATTCGTCCATCGATGACTTGGGAGAGAACTGCGCCGATTGCAAAATCACTTGCGTCAGTCTCAATCACCACGGGCCGAACAGGCTCGAAATGTCGAAATATGGGAGCCTCGTTCAAGTGTTTCTTTAGCATATCGAACGCCATTTGATTGCACGGATTTGCTTTCCAATCACACTTTTCGTTCGTTTTTTTGTTTAACACCGTTAAGGGATGGCATATCTTTGAAAACCCTTCGATGAAGTGTCGATAGAAGTTGGCGAATCCAAAGAAACACTCGACATCCTTGACAGACTCTGGAATCTCCCATTTAAGAATAGTGTCAATCATTTCTTCGGACATGCTGACTCCTTCTCCTGATATGAGATACCAAAGGAACTCAACTTGTTTCTGGTGCCATTCGCCCTGATCGGGTACTAAAGCCAAGTTGTTTTCCTGTAATCGACCAAGGACTTCTCGAGTCAATCGCACATGCTCCTCTTCGTGTTCCGTATAGATGAGGATATCGTATATATAGATTACTACTCCATGATCGATTAGATCATGCATCATCTCGTTCATCATATCTTGGAATGTAGTTGGCACGTTCGCCAATCCGAAGGCATAACTAGGTATTCATAATGTCATATCTTGTACAAATGCTGTTTTCCATTCATCACCAGGTTTAATTTGAATGAGGTTGTATCCTGCCTTCAAATCAATTCTGGTGAAAATCCTCAATCCAGTAACCCTGTCACTAAGTTCGTTCATAAGTGGCAATGGATATGGGTTAATAATCGTTACACGATTTTGACCTCAGTAATCCACGCACAATGGTAAGCCTCTTCCGTGTGGCTTTGGAATGAAGTGTATGGGTGCACCCGCAGGTGACTTGCTAGGACGTATCTTTCCAGAATCAAGCATTTCCTTCAGATATTCTTTAAGGACCGAAAGCTCCTTCTCTGAGAGAGCGTAGATGGGACCCCATGGAGGTTGTTCTCCATCTTTTCAAATCAATGGCATGATCGTAGGATCGATGAGGCGGAAAGCATTGGCAGTTTTCCGTTGTATAATGTTTCGAAGTCTCTGTATTGCCATGAATTCGCTCTACCCAATCGATCTCAATTTCATGTGCCATTGACATGCATTGAACCAATAACCCCGATCCATCGAGGATCAGTACCAATTCAAAAGGAATCATCATATATGATTGAGAACGAAGATACCGCTGCCTTTGTGCAATGTTGATGGCAGTGTTTCGACGTAAACTGGAGCTTATCATTTTCTTCGTAACTCCACTGAGTGCTCCATGCTTGACGATCCACCAGTAAGGTAACATGATGTCAGACGAATCCTCCATTGGACCAATTTCGAAGGTTTCTTTGGTATAATGGATTCATACCGCAGAGTAACGGGGAAGGTGTACTGCCAACCCGCTCCTTCTACTCTTTCGCCATTAAGTTTTCGACTATCTTTGGTTCCGTTCGAGTCACTAATGGAACACCATGTGAATCGGCCCACTGCTTCGACATCATAGGTGTATCACACCCAGTATCCAAGAAAACCCATACAGGGACGTTCTGCTTGTCTCGAAAGCTTGCAAACATGCGTATTGGGGTCTTGAACCTGTCTTAGGTTCAGGTGGTAATTGTTGCTTTGGTTTCTTGGG